>OZ017743.1:7158216-7335716 GCA_963969285.1 Odontomyia ornata | reverse complement strand
ATATATGTATATATATATATATATATATATATATATATATATATATATATATATATTATATATATACATATATATATACATGTATATATTTGTTTATGTGTATATATGTATATATATGTTTATGTTTATGTATATATATATATATATATATATATATATATATATATATATATATATATATATATATAATATATATATAACTATGTAATGAACTAATGCGGCAAAGCTTAAAATGTAGATTTTGTTTTTTTGGTAAGCATTGCGACTCATATATGATGAACAGAAGTTATTTTGATAAGCAAAATATTCGGTAAACTACATATAACATTAAAACGTGTGTGTGCGCGTTGCATGTGATAAAAATAGGTAGAATTATATGTGTAAACATGAATTCCAAAATGGAAGCATATAAACGATCCTGCTATTCACTAAATGAAAAATTTGTTACTGCCTTTAAGTTGTTTGTCTTGTGCTTTGCAATCCAACTCAAAATGAAATCGAGTCTGGTATATTATGCATAATTTATTTTTGCATCGTATTCCGTTTTCCGCAACTTATTTGTTTAAGTTACGATAGGGAAAGATTTGTCCATTTTTAATTCTGCTGTAACTAGGGAGCTACCTATCGGGAGTAAGGTTTCTTTTTGCATGGATACGATAGATAAAAAATTTTGCCGGCAATTGGAAGGAAGTAACATAGTATTTAATTCCAATGTAAAAAATAAATAAGTATATGAATTCCTTAAAAAATGCATGATAAGTTTTGGATGTTAACAATCTAAATTGTCGTTTTTCGTATTTCAAACTTGAGTTGTTTGGGTGTTGTCCTCCTTTTTTTCTTTTCAGCTAAAATTAATTTCATTACTTTAAATAATCAGTTTCTTTAGTTTTAATTATATGTGTTGCGTTTTTCTCCATAAACTTATGTTTGTATAAATAGAACTCGTGTTTTTGGAAACTTAGTCTTAATTCCATACACGCAAAAATGAATCCCATGATCCTGTTGCTACTGCCATACCATTTTCTGTAACTCCTAAACAAGACACGCGATTATCATGCCCGGCTAGGATACCTATTTGGGAGAGGAAAATTGAATTAGTGCGTGGATTATTATGATATAGTTATGATAGAAAGTAATAGTTATTAAAATCAATTAAAATTTATTGCCGCATAGAAAAGTAATTTCTTCGGAAGATCTACTTTACATTCGCCCGGATTTTCATATATTTCTGTCAAAATTTATCTGTGCATGTATAGGTTTAGACCATGGGTTAACTTTAAAAAGCCCTGGTGACGGTATGAAAATTATCCAAGTCAAATTTTCGAATCCTTGAATAAAATAAAAAAACTGATGCAAGTCTTTACAATAGAACTGTTATATCTTAACATTAACAATTGTTTGCGCATTAAATGTTTTTGTTAATTGGTTGTGCATTGGAAAAGAAAGCATGAAACATGAAGATCAATGCTCTATGGGAGTACATTTTTGTTTTGATCAAGTCTGCGTTTTGGCTTTAAGCGAATTTCACTTTTACACATTAGCTGAGATAAGCTCATCATTGAACTTCTTCATTAAGAAAATTGAATCTGCAAGAACAAATTTGTGTAAAATCATTATTTAACGTACGTTCTCAAAATTAGTTTCGCCTTATGGAAATGCTTCCCATACTTAGAGTGCCATATCCTTGCCGTTTTCAATTTTTCTTTCGCTAGTAGGTTTTTAAGATTAACTAATCCTTTTAATATAGTTGAGCTATCAAGAATTGGAAATGTAGCCCAGACCATATTCTCATATCATATTCTCAGGCTCAAGTCGACCTAGACGCTATTATGGCTCTGATTATCATATTTATACTATAATTGATTCAATTCATTGCGTTTACGAACTTATCAGAATTAGGAGGTGACCCATCTTATCTGACAAATTCATTACTCGACCTGATAACGGGTTAGAATGCATGCTCAGAGCATAATCCTAGCTATAATTAAGATTTTGTTTGGACTGTTTTCGTACAGCCAAGAGGGCTTTGATGTTGTAAAACTACGGCTGTACACAAAAAATGTTTGACATGACTGTAAATTTAAAAAAGGCCGATGAGCGAGGACATCTTATGAATGAATAACATGAGTTATATTCAAGTTGTACGTCAAAATAAACATTACAAAAATCATAAGATAGTAATTAAAGGGATAAAATAGCTGACCGTTCCCAGGCAATCAAATTAACCATGCGCCGTTGAATTGATAAATTCCGGGTTGGTTCAAAACACATATATTAGATATTTTGAGTAATACCATGAAAATAATTTTTGCCTAATAGTCTCGTTCATATTGGTTTGTAAATTTGATCCTAAAATTACAGAGGTTGAACTTACCAGCTCGTTCTGCTTTCATTGTATCCCAGACGTTACAATTGAAGTCATCATATCCAGCGAGCAATAAACGACCACTTTTTGAGAATGCGACAGATGTTATACCACAAATTATGTTATCATGTGAATACATAGCCAATTCCTGGTCAGCGCGAATGTCAAACAATCGACATGTTGCATCATCTGAGCCTGTAGCAAATGCATGACCATTTGGAAAGAACTAAATAGAACGAAGAAATCAGGAATCAATAATCAATGTTAAATCTTCCAGCATTGATTGGCGTTAAAATTTATAGCGACATAAGAACACAATTACCGTGACAGCATTAATATCACTCTCGTGACCTGGAAATGTTTGTTTACACTGACCGTCTCGTATATCCCATAATTTAGCGGATGCGTCGCAAGCACCTGATACAAATACTCTGCATTGCGGCGACAATGACAATGCCATTACATCACCAGTATGCCCTATGAAGGAAGTCACTTGCTGTCCTGTTTCGATATCCCAAAGCCCACAAGTCATATCACCAGAGCTCGTTACAATCTGTCACAATGTTAACGTATCCATTAAATAATTCTTTCGCTCAAACTTATCCAAAATTACCTGATTGTCATCCAAAAACCGACAGCATGACAAGTAGCCGGTGTGACCAGGCAATTCGCGAGATACTCTAACGTTACCCTCTCTTGTTTTTAAGCTGTATATTGAACATATGTTATCAAGACCTCCACAAGCAACAAAACTTCCAGATGGAGCATATGCACAGGTCATAACCCAGGACGAACGTAAAGGTATTGCATGCACCTGAAATCATAAGCAAAATATATTTTAGTAAATTGTGTAGTAGAATTGAATAAGCCGCTTACTTTATTTGTTGTATGTGAGTCCCAAACTATTAATTTACCATCTTGGGAAGCTGATACTAAATTTCTCGAGTCACTACCCCAGTGCATTGCATAGATTTTGGCTAAATGACCTCGTAATGTTCGTCGAGTTCGCATTTGTATACGGCCGATTGGCTCGAGGTTATTTGTTGCCTGTACCAGGCTTGTATCGCATGCTGCTTTTCGGGCATCCTGGATAAAAAATGAAAAACAAAACCATGCAAAAATTTAGATATTTCAGTTTTAAGCTAATATACGTACGCGGATAGCATTTTTCAATGTTTCAGCTTCCTGTCGTAAGCTGTCCAACTCGTTCATTTTTTAACTGAAAAGACAAAGTAGAATAGCTTTAGAATACTACGACAACCAGAAACCTTTGAAAACTTAATCAAATATATTAAATTGCTTGATAAGGAGTTTAAGTTTAACAAGATAAAGTGCTGGCTGACGACTCAGTCGGCAGAACCTTGGCAAGGATTTGACGGCTGTAGAATTAGCAAACCCCTATTAAAAGGGCCAAATAAGGATTAACCGATTTTCTAATTAAATCAAGTAGGAAAACGTATAGAACTTTGGTTGGACTAATTACAGGGCACAATCCCCTTTGCGGTCATTTGCACAGAATAGGTATTTTTGGAGACCCTTAAAAGAGAATGAGACAACCATGCACTATGAACGCAAATGTATGCCAGGCTGCAGCTATTTGGTATCAGAGCATTGAGCTAGAATATACTAAGGTCAAAAATCTGGCGGACCTATTTCGCGACTCTGAAGGATGGGGTTTTCTGAGCACTCAAGAGTGGCCGCAGTAGCCACCTTGCGCCCACATAAAACAAACAAATATCACCAGCTATGTGAAAAGCCCAGATATATATATATATATATATATATATATATATATATATATATATATATATATATACATATATATATATATATATATATATATATATATATATATATATATATATATATATATATATATATATATATATATATATATATATATATACATATATATATATATATATATATATATATATATATATATATATATATATATATATATATATATATATATATATACATACATATATATATATATATATATATATATATATATATATATATATATGTCTATATATATATATATATATATATATATATATATATATGTCTATATTTATATATATATATATATATATATATATATATATATATATATATATGTCTATATATATATATATATATATATATATATATATATATATATGTATATATATATATATATATATATATATATATATATATATGTGTCTATATATATATATATATATATATATATATATATATATGTCTATATATATATATATATATATATATATATATATCTTTATATATACATTTATATGCATACATGTATATACATATGCGTATATATATATATATATATATATATATATATATATATATATATATATATATATATATATATATATATATATATCTTTATATATACATTTATATGCATACATGTATATACATATGCGTATATATATATATATATATATATATATATATATATATATATATATATATATATATACGCATATATATATATACATATATATATATATATATATATATATATATATATATATATATACGCATATATATATGCATATATATACATATATATCTATATATATCTATATATATATATATATATATATATATATATATATATATATAGATATATATATATATATATATATATATATATTGTTACATGTACAAATAACTACATGTACAAATAATTCTGCGAGCTGCTGTCGCAATTGTTTTCATAATCATTATGAACGTCAACAAATGAATTTACTCGAACCCACGAGAACCCAACAAGCATGATCAACATCTGCAAGTGACGTCACTCCATTCATTAATTTGCTCGAATCTACCAGGTACCTCTCGGTAGAACATTCGCCAATGTACGAGAAATGGGTGAATAGGTAGAGACCCTATATAAAGGCGAGCTGAATGAATGGGGGGATCATTCATTACAACCGCGATAGAAAACTGCGATATAGTGGAACGCGACAGTGGTGTCAGAAGTGGGATTAAAATTTTGGAAGTGAAAACGTTTAAACAATTTTAAAGTGCACAATTGTGAAAGTTAACGTGGAAAAATAGCCGAAACAATAAAAATGCCAGGAAATTTACATCTAAAAATTAATCAATTGAGCATATCGGAGCTCAAAGAGGAGTTGGAACAACGAAATCTGGCTACACAAGGTACAAAGGCTATACTGATTGCACGCTTGCGTGATGCGATCGAGTCGGAAGGCGTGAATCTGGATTCGGATGAGCTTTCAGCTGCAGAAAGAGGCGCAGAAGGTGGTGAAGCCGAAACACCAAAACCAAAGGAACCAGAAAATGCGCTGATGCAAATGTTAATGCTGATGCAGCAAGAGCAGCGACAACAGTCATCCAATTTAACTGTGAAGCTAAATGAACAATCAGCGAAGCTAAGTGAACAATCAGCGAAGCTAAGTGAACAATCAGCGCAGCTAAACCAACAAGCGTTCGAAATCAAGGCAGGCATCGCACAGAGGCTGGAAAAACAGTCAACCGAAATAAAAGCGGAGCTCAGTAGTCTCAACAGCAAAATTAAATGCGTCGAGGAGAAGGTATACCAGGTCGAGGAGAGAATCAACCTTGAGATCAGCCAGGTCAACCATGAGATGGAAAAAGTGAAAAAGGACTTGGAAGCAGCGAAGGCAGTAGTAACCGCCTCACCAGAAATGTGCAAGCACCAATATTCGATGGGCAAACGGTCTGGACTATTTACAAAACCCAGTTCGAAGCAGCCGCTCGCATAAATCACTGGAATGAGCAGGAACGAGCAACTGCATTGATTCTTGCTCTAAGAGGCCCAGCTGCCGAGCTGTTGCAGACGATCCCCGCTGAATTGCACTCAAACCCGAATGCTATAATGAATGCGCTCGACATGCGTTATGGAGACGATCATCTGAAGCAGATTTATCGGTTACAGCTAAGGCATCGAATGCAGAAGTCTGGTGAAACCCTACAGCAGCTAGCCCAAGACATTGAGCGACTGGCACTTTTGGCTTATCCAGCCTACGACCCAGAACATCGAGATGATGCAGCGACAGAAGCATTCATCAGCGCACTAAAGGACCCGGAATTGCAACAAGCCGTGCGTTTAGCTCAAAAGCAAACGGTTAAGGACGCACTGGCTTATAGTCTGAACTTTGAGGCAGCGAAAAATGTGACTCGTACTACTGCCCGGGTTCGTGAGGTAGTGACAGACGAGTGCAGGTGTGAGCGCGTGGAAATTGAGCGAGATCCGCATGTAAATGGTGCGCCTAGATGCTGGAATTGCGGAGAGAAGGGGCACCTGCAAAGAGACTGCAAGAAGCGAAGAAAACCGAGCTATTGTCCAGGGTGTGCAGCTAGGAGGAGATCCAGACCGAGTCAGGAGCCCAGAATGGAAGTCCTTCAAACAGAGGGGTCGGGAAACATGTAAGAGCCAACTTCGTGGGGCAGAGGTTGGCTAGGAGGATCGACGTCCCCAGCACCACCATCATCGTGTCAAGACTACATCGTGGAGAAGCGGACTTATCCCTTCCGGGTCAAGTTGACGGAGAACACTGCACCATAACAATCGACACTGATGCAACCCGATCGATTATCCGACCAGACCTAGTTAGACAGCAACAACTTTACAAGGGCAGAATTTTCTCACTACGGACAGCTACGGGAGAAACTGCACCTGTTCATGGAGAGGTCAACCTCGAGATACAGTTGGGAGACCTTGTGTTCCGACATAATTTTCTGGTCGCGAACATTATGGATGACTGCATTCTCGGAATGGATTTTCTGCGAACACATGGAATCACGTTGGATTTGGGCAAACGTGTATTGAAATGGCAGAATGTAGAAGTACTGATGGAGGATCCCAGCGTCCAAATTCCCAAGATGAATGTAGTGGTATGTACTGACACTGATGTACCGAATTCTTCCGAAAGCATTGTATGGGCCAAGCTTGATGGTGATTCTGGAGACCACCGATCTTATCTGATAGAGCCAACGAAGACGTCCGCATTACGCAGTTTGATTGTAGGACGATGCCTTGTAAGATCTTTAAGGAACGGATATGTGCCGGTTAGAGTCCTTAACACCGCAGACTCAACCACGGGCATCAAAGCGGGAGAAGTCATCGGCAGCTGCCAGCCTGTTTCCACCATCACCTCTTTGGAAGCTACTCACGACCATCATTGGAAAAGGAGGCAAGACACAGACAAAGTCCGGGAGTCCACGTCTGCAATATTGAAGCAAGTCAAATTGCCAGTGCAGCTATTCAAACGAGCCTCTGATCTGGTCACCAAGTGCAGTGACATCTTCTCAACAAGCCCGGATGACCAAGGCCGAACGAGTATGGTAACTCACGTCATAGATACACAGGGAGTCAAGCCGATTCGACAAGCACCGAGACGTCTTCCTATAGCCAAACAAGGAGAAGTGAGCGCGCTGATCTCGGACATGGAAAAACAAGGCGTTATTGAACCTTCTGTCAGTCCATGGGCCGCGCCTGTAGTTCTAGTAAAGAAAAAGGATGGTAGCACTCGCTTTTGTGTCGACTATAGGCAGCTTAACGACGTCACTAAGAAAGATAGTTACCCACTCCCACGCATCGATGACATCATGGACACTTTAGCCGACGCAAAATGGTTTTCTACACTCGATCTCAAGAGTGGCTACTGGCAGGTGGAAATTGACAAGAAGGACCGAGAGAAGACCGCATTTTCAGTTGGGACCGGATTGTGGCAATTTGTGGTGATGCCGTTTGGGCTTTGCAATGCTCCAGCCACTTTCGAATGCTTGATGGAATATGTGCTACGTGGTCTAACCTGGAAAACCTGCTTGGTATACCTAGATGACATCATCGTCATCGGTAGAACGTTCGAAGAGCATGTGCGGAACTTAGAAGAGGTTTTCTGCCGATTACGACTGGCAAATTTGAAACTTAGTCCCGACAAGTGTACTCTTTTCGCAGATGAAGTAAAATACCTGGGACACGTCGTATCAGCAGAAGGGGTCAAAACAGACCCTGAGAAAATTGAAGCCGTGAAAAGCTGGCCAACACCAAACAACAAGCGCCAACTACGAAGTTTTTTGGGTCTGGCGACCTACTATCGAAGATTCGTCAAAGACTTTGCCAAAATAGCTAAGTGTCTCCATCAGCTAACCGAGAAAAATCGTCCGTATGTCTGGAATGAACAATGCCAGACAGCCTTTGAGACCCTGAAGGAAAAGCTATGTGAATCACCCGTGCTGGCGTATCCGAAACCCGGAAAAATGTTTGTAGTTGACACCGACGCGAGCAACGGCGGTATTGGAGCTGTACTCTCCCAGCAGATCAATGGCGAAGAAAGAGTCCTCTCTTATTATAGTCGAGTTCTCTCAAAAAGTGAGAGGAATTACTGCGTGACCAGGAAGGAGCTATTGGCTATAATAGAGGCCACCAAGCAGTTCCACAAGTATCTATATGGCCAGAAATTTGTTCTTCGAACGGACCATGCATCGCTGAGATGGCTACTTAACTTCAAAAACCCCGAGGGACAAGTTGCGAGATGGATCGAAAGATTGCAGTCATACGACTACGAAATTGTTCATCGGAAGGGCGGAGTTCATGGAAATGCTGACGCCCTATCCCGCCGTCCATGTCCAGCTAACTGCAAGCATTGCCGACGGATTGTGGAAAAGGAACCGCTCGTTGATCTGCGATTGATAACGGCGGAATTCGATGAAGGTTGGTCATCGGAGGAGATTCGAAACGCCCAGTTAGCCGATGAAGACATCGGACCATTGCTCGTATGGAAGGAGACGACTGGGCGACCTGAGTGGAAGGACGTTTCAATGCATGGCGCAACCCTGAAAAGCTATTGGGCACAATGGAACTCCCTTCAGGTGGAGGGTGGCGTACTCAAGCGAAAATGGGAAACGGCGGATGGTAGCTCCTATAGGATGCAAACTATACTTCCCAAAAGCCGAATCCACGATGTGGTTAAGGAAATGCATGCAGGATCCTCGGGAGGCCACCTTGGTGTTAACAAGACCTTAGCGAAATTGCGGGAACGGTTCTACTGGCTCCACGCTCGAGAAGACATAGAGGACTGGTGTCGCAGATGCACAATTTGCGCTTCCGTCAAAGGCCCAAAGCGACGACTGAGAGGACAAATGCAAACCTATAACGTGGGCGTGCCATTCGAAAGGATTGCTGTTGACATCGCAGGACCCTTTCCTGAATCCGATTGGGGAAATCGATATACGCTGGTTGTAGCCGATTATTTCAGCAAGTGGCCCGAGGTCTACCCCATTCCCAACCAGGAAGCAACTACCGTAGCTGAACAGCTAGTGTTAAATTCGGTCAGTAGGTACGGCGTACCTTGCGAATTACATTCAGATTAAGGCCGAAACTTTGAGTCACTAGTTTTTGGCGAAATGTGTGAACTACTGGGAATACGGAAAACGAGGACAACACCACTGCATGCCCAATCCGATGGAATGGTCGAACGGTTCAACGGCACGCTCAATAAACATCTGGCCAAGATGGTTGACGAGAACCAAAGGGACTGGGACCGACATATCCCACTATTTTTGATGGCGTACAGAGCTGCCGAACATGCATCGACGGGCCAAGCCCCAGCCAAAGTCATTTTTGGAAAGACTATTCGTTTGCCAGCCGATATAAAGTTCGGAACACCCCCTGAGAAACCCCAAACGGTCTCGGAGTACGCAAGTGATCTAAGACAACGGTTGAACCAGATACATCGGACAGTGCGAAAACACCTCGAATCGGCTACTGACCAGGTATGATCTAAAGGCTAATTCTACTGGCTTCCAGCAAGATGACTTGGTGTGGCTTTATAACCCGCAACGACGTAAGGGTAGGTCTCCAAAGTTGCAACATAATTGGGAGGGACCATACCGAATTACAAAGCGAATCAACGACGTCGTATACTGAATACAGGAACATCGTAAGCCGAGAGCTAAAATGAAAATCGTGCATCTGGACCGTCTTGCCCCATATTACACCCAGGGAGAATTGACTACAAATAGCGACACATCTTTTCGGGGCGAAAAGAACTGAGGTGGGGGCAGTGTTACATGTACAAATAATTACATGTACAAATAATTTTGCGAGCTGCTGTCGCAATTGTTTTCAAAATCATTAAGAACGTCAACAAATGAATTTACTCGAACCCACGAGAACCCAACAAGCATGATCAACATCTGCAAGTGACGTCACTCCATTCATTAATTTGCTCGAATCTACCAGGTACCTCTCGGTAGAACATTCGCCAATGTACGAGAAATGGGTGAATAGGTAGAGACCCTATATAAAGGCGAGCTGAATGAATGGGGGGATCATTCATTACAACCGCGATAGAAAACTGCGATATAGTGGAACGCGAAGTAAAGACGATTGATTGTTTGAGTGCGAAGTGATTTTAAGTGGACAGTTGAATGACAAATTTATAGACTTAGTGAAAATTAAAATTGTGAAATACTAAAATAAGTAATTGTGCATTTTTGTGATTAATTGAATAAACTCTTTTAAGTTAATTTAAAAGACATTGCGTTTTCACTTCCCCGGAACATTAAAATTATTGGCCGCGGACCGAAAACACGCGACAATATATATATATATATATATATATATATATATATATATATATATATATATATATATATATATATATATATATATATATATATATATATATATATGTATATATATATATATATATATATATATATATATATATATATATATATATATATATATACATATATGTATATATACATATATATATATATATATATATATATATATATATATATATATATATATATATATATATATATATATATAAGAGAAGACGAAATTCACTCAACTTTTTCAGTAATAGCATGATTTATCAACTTCACATTTTCTTGAATAAAACCGTACCTTTAAATTCAATAAAGGCAAATCTCAAATGGCTACATATAAGATTAACCTGTCCTGACAGTTTCAAAAAGACCGAATAGTATTTAACGAAGTTGTAGTGGTTTGAATTTTCCTGTATTAACTATGGAATAAAATTCGTTCATCCGAAAAATTGGAAAAAAAATCATGAGTGTAGGCCTTTATGAGTACAACAACAGCAAATACGTGAGAAGACGAAATTCACTCAACGTTTTTAATAATAGCAAGATTTATCAATTTTACATTTTCTTGAATAAAACCGTACCTTTAAATTCAATAGAGGGCAATACACAAATGGCTACATATAAGATTAACCTGTCCTGAAAGTTTTAAAAAGATTGAATAGTATTTAACGAAGTTATAGTGGCTTGAATTTTCCTGTATTACTATGGAATAATATGCGCTGTATTATTATGAAACCATATAGCTATGGAACAATATGCGCTTTTTACCGAGTCAGACACTACAGGTTTGCTAGGATTTGCATGAAAGTTTCAGGAATGATAGGTTTCATGAATATCTTGGAAGATTGGTTCGGTTAGTGACATCAGTAATCGTAAAGCCGAATGGTGGCTGTTTTAAATGAGAAAATTGAATAAATTTGAGTTATTTTTCTCTAACTTCAACATTTAAGGTACATTCTATTAACACTTGATTCAATTTAATGAATGACTGTAGATGAGTACCAACAATTTATAGGTGAAACAAGTCGAGGAGGCAGAAGAGAGCTCCTAACAGAAGATAAAAAAAATGCTGATGCCATGAATCGGTGACTTGAATTATTCATCATTCATTCGTGTAAGAAATTGTTCAAATTTATCCAGAAGATGCAGAACTCCTTACATAAGCACATAACAGCCACAATTTTGTTCCAGGTCGAATCATTTTTCTGATTGCTCGGCTCGTTGAAAATATTTAAGTAAAACACTATTTCTTAAATTTTCATGAATATCCGAAAAAAATTAGAGTGACTAGGTCAATTTGAAATATGTATTAACGATAACATGTGCTATTGTTGTTGTAATGCCATACCATTGAAATGGCGATAACTCGCTTTATTATGATTTGATTCCCATGGAGGCAGGATTAAGGGTATTATATCAACCTACATAGCTGTAAAATTTTAAAAAGTTTACGGGCACCGTTTCGATTTTTGAGGGAAAATGTCAAACTTACAAATCATACTATTATTAACAGAGTTGAGTGAATTTTGATTTCTGAGATATTTGTTGACCACCTTTGTGATTTTTTCAGATTTTCGGCTCAAATGTGTCCAATCGCGAGGAGAGGGGACACAAATGTTGTTCGTGCATTTTGCCTCTCCCTGGACCCCTAATGCAAAAAAATGGTTTCTTTTCTTTCAGATTCTAAAAGTACTAAGACTTTTCATTTGATATCCTACTCGACTACATTCGATGAAAACAATTTTTTAAGGGCCACTTCGTTATAAGGGGGGATCGCCTTAAACAATGTGGAAATATTTGATAAGACCTTAAGTTTTCTGAGACCACCCTTTCACAAAGTTTGAGCTTTGTAGCTTCTATAGTTCCTGAAGAAATTTCTTGTGACGCACGGATAGACAGACGGACGAACAGACAGGACATGAAACTAGTAGGTTTATGTAAAATTTCTTTCATAAAGCCTTAAAAATAATGGAGGTAAATCCAATAACAAATAACTTAGAGGTTGAAATTCGTTAAGCTTTGCTAATAATGGTAGGATTTGGCATTTTCGTCAGTAAAACTGTATTAGCATAATTAAATTGGATGAAATCAGCCACTCAAGTAGTTGTTAAAAAAATCCTCTTATTCTATATGTTTCAATAAAATTTACAGAAGTTATAGCCATTTGAATTTCCTCCGATTACAACAATCATATACGATTTTTCTACTACAAGGGCTTTCTATTGAACCAGACACTACACCTTTGATTGGATCTTCTCAAAATTTTGAGATATAATTAATAACAAAAATACATTTAAAATTCAGGTTAGTCGATGATTTTAGCAATATTGGATCGAAATGTGGTGTTCCTTTAAAGGAAGAATGGGTGTGTTGTTCCTGTCATACAATTTTTTTTTTTAATTAAACCATTCGACATATCCGCATATTGTAGGTTAAGTACAAAATCCTTCTGACATGAGCATTGTTCTGTCTAACCAACTTGTTATAGATTGTTGCATAATTGTGCGAACAAGTGATTTTCACCGAACTTCTTTTATTGCAGGATTTCTCCTTTAAGATAATTCTGCAAGGAATCAAAAACATGATATAAGTGTTACCGAATCACTAAAGAGGTTAGGGATAAGGTATCTAATATCGTCGTTATGTTTGATAGTGAGTTATAATCAGGTTTTTTTTTGACAGAGTAAACTAAAACCAAAGGTTCAACTCCCTACTGATCCCGCCCAGAAGGTTTTTTCACTTTTTGTTTAGTTTGATGCATTTTAAATGGAGCCTTTTTGCACAAAATTATCGATGATAATGCACTTTCCACCACGTGTATAAATATCTCCTTCATATAATTTTTCTGAATTTATAAGCGGCAAGCGTCATACAGGCGCCTATAACTTTTCTTCGTTATAGAATAGCCAATTAACCATTTCTAGAATTACCAGACAATAAGTTTGAAAAACGGTATGGTTGTACGGAAAGCGAAGTTGAAGCTTCTAATTTAGATAGCCAAAAAATTATACTGCTTTGTAGTTCATCACGAAAAATAGGGGCAAATACTGTATTTTCAGAATGCCTTCATGCACTGAATTAAAAATAATTTCGACCATCGTTTTTTTCCCAGAAGCTGCTGTCTCATAGCTTCGAAATGCAATCAAATCATCTTGATCCATTTACCACGTCCTCCAATTTGGTATTCCGAGCAACATTCTGCTGTCAGTGTCCACTGAGTCTTCCCATTATTTGAGTAGCCTTGTTTATGGCCGGTTGCCTTCAGCTCATTCTTTCAGCACCTTCCTAGGTACCCTAGTAGCTTCTGGCACACGATACACGAGGTCGGCCTATTGTAGTTTTTTTCTGTTTCACGATGGTAGAACATTATGGTTCGTTGAAAAGGCTATACAACTCATCTTTGTATCTGATTCGCCACAGCTCTCTTTGGTTAATGGGGGCGAATATTTTTGGAGAGCTCGTTGTTCAAAGGCATCTATCTATTTTTTTCTCTTAAGTTCCCATCAGCGTCCATGTTTCTCACCCATAGTGAATGGGTTTTATCAAAACTTTGTAGATTTTGATTTTCGAAGTAATATAATTTCTTAGATCTCATTAGAGGGAGGACAGCAAAGTAGTATTTATTTGCTGTGGATATATGCCGCTTAATCTCGTCTTTCTATTTGCTATCTTTTGAAAGCAGAGCCCCTAGGTACACAAAATTATCTACATGCTAAACTTCGAAATCATCAGATGTGACATATAGTCGATCTGGGGGTTTTCTTGTGAGGATCATAAACTTGATTTTGTTTACGTTGACCCGGAATCCCACCTGATTTGCTGCTTGAGCTAGCTCTTGATACGCCTCCTGTAGACGGGGAAGAGATAGGGCTATTATATTGACGTCGTCTCCATATGCCACCATGGGCGAAGTTTTTCTCACGATGTGCTCAAGTCACAGGTTGGGGACCGTTGGTGCCAAACCGTCTTCCTGGTGTAACTGTTTTTCGAGGGGTCGCAGCTTAAAAGTGTATAATGGGATATTGCTTATTGGATAGATTTTTAATTATTCTGTGTAGAATGACCCACCCATATCAGATACCTTTCACAAAAAAAATGTTTCAGAGTCACTTCCACATAGGAGGCACCCCCACCCTTAAAAACTCTATATTTTTATGCCAAAGCATTAGAGAGGTCATCACTTTTGACCCACTGACAACATTTTACGTTTACAGCTTTTATGATTTCCGAAAGCAACTTACTGTGACGCACGGATGGAAAGAGCGAGCGATTTTAAAGTTTTGTATAAATGAGAAATATTAAAATCCTTCAGTAACTTCCACCAGTTCGCACCTGACCTTTGGGCAATGACGATAACAGATAATATTTACTTTAGCTGATTGATGAAGTCTTTGTCAAAAATATGAAGACGAAACACTGTACTGGTGGTAGAAACTAAGTTTCCTAAAGTTTTTCACTTATAGATATCATGTACCTAGAAGTGCGGTTACAACAGTATGATTTAGACTGTAAATTTAATTTAACAAATCATAGGTAAACGCATTCGTAACATCTTTATACATCTGGCTGCACATTACAGCAAATGAAGTTTACAAATTAATGATTAAGTGCATAAAATTTGCTTTGGATACTCTTCAAAATATGTTTTATATTTACCTTATCATATAACGAACCTTTTCAGAAATGTTTTGAAGCCATATTCAAAAAGATCAGAGTAGAATAAATAACAAGAAAATTTGAATGATTTGAATCCACAAATATTAGACTTAGCGAATTCGTAGATTCCGTAAAAATAGTATATTTCAAAATGCAAAAATAACCTCTACCGGCCGGAGACTATGATTGTCGTAGGGCGTACAGCTGTCACTGATAAAGATGTACATATATAGATTGCAGTTGCGCGAAGTATGTATAAGTATATACATAAAATCGTGGTAGCAAAGTAAAATATATTCTACACTTTCAAATTGAATGAAAATTTGCGGTAGGATATTGTGATTAGTTTTTTAAATTTGATAGTTACCGTTCTAATGCAACAAATCATTTTTCTGCATAATGCAATCAAACATAAGTCATTTTTTTCGTAATGAGTCAGCATTCAGAATGCGTATTCATCAACTGTTTAATAAATTCTTGCTAATTAAGTCTTAAGATTCTCTCCGGACAGAAACTTACCGCACACACTCACAGTGGGGGATGTACTGTGTCTTCTTTTCGTTATGTTTCGCCTGCTATCGTACAATCTGACTCCGGTAGTAGTCGGGAGCCCCTTATCGTTTATTAGAAAACGAAGAATTTTTCTCAACACACCCGGAACTAAACTCGAATAAAGGCCCGACAAAGATACTGTACGGGAACCGCAAATCGCGACTGCACTTCACTATCTTTCGAATATAATAAATATAGCAAGAAGTGTCCGCCGCTATACAGAAGTGCACTCACAGGATTCCCGTACGCAAAATGTCAACGAGGAGCAACACGTACAATGATTGTAAAATGCAATAAGGCAGCCGCTGTTTATGAGAGAAAACCCCTTATCGTTTTAAAACTGATTACGGCTACATGCAATCCATCGGCAAAACAAAGCACTTCATAGGCACTCGCAAACGGAACAAAACGTACTGTTTCATTAAACGCGTCTGTTTCAAATTATCTTTTTAAATTTGAAGCGCCTTTGCATGACGATATTTCTCTCTTCCGATATCGCTTCTAAAGAAAACGAAGCTTCTTGGAGCCTTTTTAAAAACCTTAGCGCTAAAATCCAGTCCCGAAAAACGAAAACCAAGTGAAAGTATTCGACTTCGTCAAGACAGAATTTTATATCGCCACTACTGATTCAAAAATTTTCACGCACACTTGCCACTGTCGGCCATTTTGGAAAAGTTTATCTATTACAACGAAAGTTTACTTAATAGAGTGGAAGCGAAAATCGACAGGGTTTATTTCGTCATTGTTCGACTGAATAAGGACACAAACTACAACATGCTCGTTCAAACCAACAAGTCCCTATATAAAATTAAAAAATTGTACGGCAATCGTAACTTCTTTGAGTAAGCCGCACGAAAGATGACAGAGTGAATGCTTTCCCCCCAATCTATACATAGTAGAATAAATTTCAACATGAAGAACCCTTCGATGGTACACAACTTAGCCGCCCAAATACGTTATCTTACACATGCAAGCTGTTTAGACCTAACTCGCTCTACCCTGCCATCCGTTTTACGTAATTGCCCGCATGCGGTATTCATACATGCCACTAAGAAGTGCTCCAACAGCCAACTGCTTTTAAGTGTGTTGTGAGCAAATAGTAAGGGATGGTGGCGGACGAACACGAATAGGGCTGTTGAATAGTGGAGAACATGACGGCCGACACGATGGAAAAGCTGGATTATGTTCGGAAAGCTAAATGCGAGATTTTGGGGTAGACCCACCCACACTTGACATCGCTTTGGGGTGCTCAGATGGGGAAATTTCTATGTCGGCGACTTGTTTGAAAACAGTCTCTACGATTGTAGCCGGAGTCGCCGCAGTTAATTTCTTGTCAGTAAATGTTCTGATCCCATTTCATCTTAGGATATTTTTTTTGGTCGAAAAGCCTTTTTACTTTTTATGCATTTGATGGTGGTTCGTAGGCAAGTCTAGACCACTACGAGTAAACAATAATGAAGGCAACATAATTATGGAGCAGAAAGCTCCCGAAAAATTAGATTTTATCGTTGCTTTACAACCATTCTGAGATCCACGATTATGGTACCTTTTGTCATCTGAAATTCGAAGAATGGACAGACTTACCACTATCGTTGAGCGAAAGCGATTATCTTTAACATTTCAAATTCATACAAGCATAACTCGAGCCTAAATACCTGATTGAATATAGTCCGCGCATTCTTGTTTATTTAAGCACGCGATCAAGCATTGAAGCTGCTCGCGTGAATGCAAAATTGTCCTGGAGACTACATATTATGCTTTTCTCAAGGATAAATTTCTTGAACATTCCATTTGTTTGGATTTAAACATCAGAATGAATTGAAAAATTGTTGATTCATTTAACTTTTAATTAGTCGCATGGGACCTCTGAAGACCCCAGATTACTTTTGCAAGTTTCAAGTGACTATATTTGCAATTAAAACAAATGATATAACTCAACTACATTTTTATACTAGGTTAGGAAAAAAAATTTGTTGATTCAATTCAACAAGTTTCGGTGGCAATTTCTTGAATGATGTAAAACATGTGCAGCGGCTTTATAAGTACTCGAATTGTGCTCAATTAATGCCTTTATGCAAGGGCATTAGAAATTAAAAAAATAAAGCCGAACGCAATATTTTCGATCTTGTCCTAGTATTATAATTAGCACCGGGCTGGGCTTTGCAGTCTACGTCTTCTTTTGTGTTCGTAGCATTATCAAATACAATTATTTTGGGCTTCTTTGCATAATAAAGGGCGATTCATAACAGGTGTACACATTTTTGTCAAAAAAAACATAGTTTTTGTGAAGATTGAGCTGTAATGTTTATTTATTGTGAAAATTTAGTCCCTTACAATTAAATATGAAATATTACTTCGGGCATATGTGCACTTCGTGCTGCTCAAACGATGATTGTAATTTTCGATGACATTTTCGCACATTTTCGGCGTTATTAGGCGTATGTTGGCTCGAATATTGTTTCCTAATGCTTCAGTAGTCTCGGGAGCATCAGCGTAAACACAATCCTTCAGAAATCCCCAAAGGAAGAAGTCACAAGGAGTCAAATCACACGATCTCGCCGGCGAATTTATGGGTGGACCAAAAAATTCACGTAGAGCGCGAAATGTTTGCACTGGCGATTCATTATTTTTGTAAAAAGTTTTAACAATAATAAAACGTTCGGCTGATGTGTATGACGCCATGGTTAGAATTTTAAAAGACCAAACTGTCATAATCTGTCAATATATGGACCTGAAGTTGGTGATAAATAAGAGTTAAGGCCCATTTACATGTGTATACTTGTTATGAATCACCCTTTAGTTTTCTGTACCATTGACGAGTTGAAGGTGTTATTTTTTTTTGCTTTAGCACTACAGCCTCTTTCAAGCCTTTGCTTAAAGATAAAGTATATCATTATCTTGATCGAATGGATCGGCACTCCACGCTTTGGCCGTGTGACCCTCGAGCCAGCTGCAATATGTTCTGATTTTGAACCAGTACGTATCATAACTGAACGGCCTTATAGTCCGTCGGAAGAATCACTCGAAAGAAATCTCATTGTCGCCAACGAGAATCGAACCAGAGACTTTCGGCTTACGCAGTAAGTACTCTAATCACTGCACTACACGGACTAAATGTGGACTGAACGAGATATAATAGCTTTATTATGGGGCCAGAGGAAGCTATTGTTGGTTAAGTTTTGAAATCAAAAAGGAAATTAATCTGTGCTAAGCTTTACTTCATAAAAACTCTTGTAGAATATCGGGCTTTGTTTTTACATAGTGCGCTAACTAGAGGCAGTTTTTACTTCGGTATCAGCAATTCCTTACCCATTTTATCTCCAAATAAATTCTAAATATACTATAATAAAAAAGCGTTAAATGTTGCAAACAAATAACAAACAAGTTGGGTTAGACAGAACTACGCTTATGTCAGAAGGGTTTTGTATTTAACCTACCATATGCTGGCATTTATCGTACAATGATTTAATCCAAGAAAAACTTTAATGACATGCATAACAAATGTATTCTTGCTTTAATAGAAAAACCTGTGTTACTCCTTTTTAACTGGCCAAAATTTTCATCATTGACTAAGCCGAATCTTAAATGTATTTTTGTTATTCATCTTATCTGAAAATTTGGAGTAATTGCAATCAAAAGTGTAGTGTCTGGTTCGATGGAAAACCCATGTAGTACAAAAACCGTGTATGACTTTTTGTAATAACACTGTAGTCAATTATTTTATTTGATATATATATATATATATATATATATATATATATATATATATATATAAATCTAAATATATATATATATATATATATATATATATATATATATATATAAATATATATATATATATATGTATATATATATATATATATATATATATATATATATATATATATATATAGATATATATATATATATATATATATATATATATATATATATATATATATATATATATATTGTAATGATTTTCTTAATGCCCGTGTAGGACACGGGTGCCGATGGCCTGGCACAAGTGTCAGCGAGCTAAAACAACACCGAGCTCATCTGACTAGCTTCGCTTAACGACCGCGTACGCGTGCTTGACGACAAGCATTTGCGGGATCATATGAGGCGGGTTCTTGTTGAGCCACGAAGCTACACTACAAAATACTTATCACGCGTACTCTACTCTACAAGACGTACCGATCAATTTTTATTATCTTTAGAAATGTGCTATTAAGTGTCAATTAAGCTACTCTACAGTAATTCAATATTTTGTTTGCCTCGTTAAAGTTAGCGGATACGGAGGCTTGAGACAAACGCAGACATTACACAAAAAGCAACCGTTACTTTCTCTGAAGAGGGTCGTTACATTACAAGGGGAATGTCAAACCTAAAGATGTTAAAGTGGCTGAAGCGAACCACTCATCTCTCCCTAAAGGATGGAAACTTGACGGATGTATTTTACTTTACACTAGTAAAACAACAAACTAAGCAGTTTCGACGGGGTGACCACCTTATCTCTTCAGGAGCAGCCACTCCTGATCACCACGGGGCTGCTCGACTGCTTATGTTTATTACAATATATATATATATATATATATATATATATATATATATATATATATATATATATATATATATATATATATATATATATATATATATATATATATATAGGTGTACTGAGGATGACCGTATATTGCGGTCGAAATGCGCATATACAGAAAATAAAAATAAATATAGTCGAAAAAGGAAGCTTTTGGAATTTTTATTCTTATTTAAAAATTATATATTATATATATATATATATATATATATATATATATATATATATATATATATATATATATATTAACGTTTGTTAATTTTATTGTAACTTACAGAATATAAGGACCTATTACAAGACTGCTTAAATATATTTTATATTTCAACCAATTCAACGATACTAATACAGTTTAACTGGCGAACATATTAAATTTACAAATCCTAATAGTAGCAAAGTTCAACGAATTGCAGCCTCCAAACTATTTGCTATTGGATCTATCTCCATGATTTTTTAATCTATAGAGCTCAGATGCTCAGCTTCAGCTATTCGTCAATAAATTCAATCAAGTTTTAATACCATGTACCTTAAATGTTGGAGCTCGCGAAAAATAATACAATTTTATTCATTATTTTCATTTAAAACAACCGCCAATTTATTTTCACGATTGCTGGTTTCACCCGTTGAACAAATTGTCAAAAATATTCATGATATACAGATACATCATTCCTGCAACTTTCATCCAAATCCCAGCAAACCCAAAGTGTCTGAGTCGATTCAAAGTACATACAAGTATTGTCCCATAGCCATGCATTGTTGCTGTTGTAATATGGGAAAATTCAAACCACTATATCTTCGTTAAATACTATTTGACCTTTCTGAAATTTTCAGAAATGATTAGTTTTATAAACAGCCATCATTGAATTCAAGGGTACCCTTAAAATTTTATTCTAGAAAATGTAAAATTGATCAATCATACAGCAAAGTTGAGTGAATTTCAACTTTTGACGTTTTTGTTGTCGTTATATTCATAAGTGTTTATATCCATGATTTTTTTCATATTTTGCGGATTGAAGGTATCAAACCGCAAGGGGAGGGTACGCGAAAATTTCGTGCATTTCCCCTATTCTTGCTCCCCTCGATACTGATAAGGTAATTATAAGACCTGTTTTGAATAGATCTCAGTGAAGCCTTTCATATGATATCCCACCATTTTACTAACTTTGATGAAAAAAAAATGATTTAAGGGTCACTCCCCTATATGGAGACACCCCCTTAAAACTCTTTCAATTTTTTCCACCCCAAAACTTCCAAGAAGTCGTAACTTCTGATCTTTCCACAAATTTTCATGGTTGTAACTTCTATAGTTTCGTAGAAAAACTGATGTGACATATAGACGGATGGATGGACGGACGGACAGACGGACACATGTCGCAACTTCAATAGGGCTTTGTATTTTAGTACAAAACCCTAAAAATAATATTGATCTTCAACAACAACAGTTACAGAACAAGTCGCATGCGGTCACGACACTAAATATGAGACAGGTGCGTTGGCGTTAACCTGCAAATTAGGGCTGATTTGAACATGCTAGGGGAAAATCATAAATATGTTAACCACGTAGACACACCACATTCGATATTTTGACTTTTATTTATTTTTATAATTGTGTTCCCATGTGACTAATTAAGTGTTAAATTTAAACAATATGTTACCAATAGTTTCACAAGGGTCCTCTTCGATAAGGAGAAAATATGTACAGAAGATCAAGACGGCAATCAAGGCAATCAAAGGGATCCAATAATTGCATATGCAGCACACTGCTAATAAACGAATCGATTCTATGTCCAGTGTGAGAATTCCATGGACAAGCAAGATCAGACGTACAAACAATATTTATTTTCTGTTGGGTGTCTTGGACGATTGGCAAACTGAGATCAGATTTATTCTTTGAGTGCGGAGCAACGACTAATAACATATATCTTCGTTGAGTACACTTGCGAAAAATACTAACAACGATATGCACATCAACTCCGCCAGAGACGGTCCCAAACTCGTTTGAGAAAGGGAGAGGGAACCCCTTGTTTCCCCAACCCACAGTTTCCACGATTCCTCTTATTAAACCCCACGATTAAATGGTAGTGAATGTTCTCGGGGTCGCACATTGGGTTTAGTGGTTCCCCAATAATGGGACATTAAATACCGAGAAACACTTATAACTGTAAATATATCTACAGCTCTGCTACTAAATCTTACTTACATCTCCTTTGTGGGAATATAAGTGGGATAAGGCGCGTCTTTCCGCACCTGGTAACGGAATCGAAGTAATAACCATGCCGCTGGAATGGAGGTTGGGCGACGGGCTAACTCCCCGTCCCTGGAAAACCCTACATTGTTTCGAAATCTGCATAAGGGCCTCGGAATGGATTGGACTCACGGCAACGACCTCACAAACGGAAAAAGGACTAAGGCGTTGGATCCTGGAATGTGAGATCACTCAATTACCCTGGCGCTGTTAAGGACCTTTTACAACAGGCCAGTCAATATCAATTAAAAATACTGGCAATTCAGGAAGCGAACTTGACTGGAAATGATATTCAAGACATGAGATCGCACACAATATTCAAAAGTGGGCCTACTGGAAGACGAGAATTCGGTGTGGCCTTCATTGTGGAGAGGGAGTTCAAATCGCAGGTTATTCATTTCAAGGCAGTTAATAAACGGTTGTGTGCGATCCGCATAACAGCGAAATTCTTCAAAATCCAGCTCATCAACATACACGACCCGACCAAAGAAACGAAGGAAACGTTCTACAATCACCTAGAAAGACTAGTCGACTCATTGCCTAAAAACGACACATGAATAATTCTGGGTGATTTCAACGAGGTTGGCATTGAGATATCTCGTCGGAAAACGACTGGACGATATAACCTCCACGATGAAACAAATGACAACGGCCAACGCCTGATCGATTTTGCATGTAGCAGAAATCTAGTCAAACGTTCGACTTGCTTCCCCCATCAATGCATACATAAAATGGCCTGCGTATCACCAGATGGCAACACACAAAATCAAGTCGACCATGGTCTGATCCAACAACGTTGGGCCTCGAGCATACTTGACGTCCGTATATACCAAGTAGCCAATTGTTACTCAGATCATTACTTGATCAAACTAACCTATCGATGTTGTATGTCAAAAGTGTATTCATCGAAGACCAGCCCGCTATAAAAACTTGACATTGAAACGCTCCAAACGGCGTTTGTGGCAAAAAATTTCACCGAGACCCTCGACCACCAGCTGGCTCTCATCTCATCAGACGCATCGCTGAAAACAAGCAAGAAGATCTGGATGGAAGTGAAAGCGGCCATTAAGAGCGTGGCAGAACAGATGATCGGACATCAAGCCCGGCGCAAAGAAATTATTGGTTCGATGATGAGTGCCAGAATGCGTGATATAAAAAGAATGAGGCGTATAAGGAATACGAGTACATAGGTAGGAAAACCAGGACGAAGAGAGAAGATTATGAAAATCTCAGAAGAGTAGTACCATTAGAATTAAGAAAACAAAATACTATGACGACCAATTGAGAAGTATTGATGTAAGTTTAGCGAGCAACAACACACGACAAGCATACAAAGTAGTGAAAAGCCTGAAATGTGGTTATCAGCCCAAAACCACGCTCTATCCTGATGATATTGGCATATCATCGCTGGTGAAACTAAGCTTAGGGAAAGATGGGCATCACATTTCAAGAACCTCCTTAATCCTCCACACAGCTCCAGAACATCGAAGCCTATACATGTTTCCAGAGCGCTTCCATTGGCTCCACCAACTCTGCATGAAGTTTGCTCTACCATCAAAGACCAAAAGAATAATAAAGCGCCAGGCATCGATGAGATTCCATTGGAGCTCATTAAATATGGCGGGAGCAGTGTTCATAAAGCACATTTCGCAGCATGACCATATACCGAAAAAGTGGAGCCAATCAATTATACTCCCTATCCACAAAAAAGGTGACAAGCTTCAGTGCGAAAATTATAGAGGCATATCACTGCTTTGTATGGCGTACAAAATATTTTCCAAAATATTAGAAAATAGAATCGGATCATACGCCAACAGTATTATTGGGGAGTGTCAAGGTGGTTTTAGAGCAGGTAGATCGACAATAGACCAATTATTCACTGTCCAGCAGGTACTTGAAAAATACTGGAAGTTCAACATAGACGTACACCAAATTTTCGTTGACTTTAAGCAAGCATACGACAGTATTGATCGTAACGTACTGTACCAAATAAGGCTTTGCTTTGGCATCCCAGCCAAATTAGTCCGTCATACCAAAATGACAATGACGTCGACGACCCCCAAGTCCCCATCAATAACCAACTCTCCGATGCCTTTGACACAAATATCGGACTGAAGCACAGAGATGGGCTGGCCCCATTGCTATTCAATTTGGCTCTGGAATACTTCATAACAAAGCTACCTATCGATACATGAGGTACATTACTATACAAGTCGAGCCAAGTAGTAGTCTATGCGGGCGACATCAACTCTTCCTGAAACTCGAAAGCGAAGCAAAACTACAAATCAACGAGAATAAAACAAAGCCCATGACGCAGTCGAGAAAAATACCTCAAATACACAAAATATATCACTTGGCGAATACAGTATCGAAAATGTGAGCGAATTTGTGTATCTAGGCGCCAAAATAACGAGAACCGCTAATGAAAGAGACGAAATACGCCGAAGAATACAGCTCGCAAATAAAATATATTATGCAGTTTTAACGATCTGGAAGACCAGCTGCATACACAGGAAAACAAAGCTCCAAATATTCTAATCTATTATAAGACCTGTGTTATACTACCTGTATGGCTGTGAAACATGGGCCCTAACCCCAGCATCCGCAAATATACTGAACACCTTCGAGCGACGAGTACTGAGGCGAATAATTGGAGCGAAACTAGACGGGGACCAATGGCGAATCCGATGCAACTATAAGCTGTATGAAATTTTTGACGAGCCGGAGATCTCAACGATTGTAAGACCGTGGAAGCAGCAATGGGCTGGCTACGTGAATCGTATGGACCATTTTATACTCACAGAGTATCCACACTCAATCTACCCTCCAGAAAAATCCGAACACAAGCCGAAGAGCGACCATAAACCTTCGGTAGCAGGTAGGTAGATAAATGTTTACGCGAGGAGCGCGAATATAAACATGTGCTTCGACGAGAGATTTCAGGCTTACCAGATCTCAAAACATCAATAACTTTGCAGAAAAAAAATCCGATCTATGCAATATTTTAGATTTTTATTAAGATCTGGTAGCACTCCTAAAATGCGTAAAAGAACACGTGCGTCGGAAATTTTATTTGCTTTTTGTTTTGTTTTTTGAATACAACAGGCCTCAGCTCAAGTGACGTGCCCCGGCTCAGCTGAAATGAAAGATGTGGATACTAAGTGAATGTACTATGGTATGGACTAACAACAAAGGAATTTGTTGGGAGAACTGAAGGGCGGAGACCAGTGGGGAAGCGGAGGAAACGCTGGTCTGACACGGCCGGCGAAGACAGTTGCTGCTCGGATTTCGAACATCGCTGCTTAGATCTCGAAATTGGAGGACGCGGTCAATGGACCGAGATAGTTGGAGGCGCTTGTTGCAGGAAGCGAAGGCTCGAGAGGGGCTGTAGCGCTACGAAGAAGAATACGCGATTTTGGTATTCTATGAACTTTTGACCGAATCAGACACAGGAATTTTGATACTTTAAATTTTTGGATAAAATGAATAACATAAATATTTTTGGGAAGCGAGTGATTTTTGTTATATTGCAACAAAATGGCGACAGTTGGAAAATGGAGCGACAATTAATTTTCTTTTAAACCTGTACATTTTTTTGTCGTGTTTCTTGACTTTATTCGTTGTTGGTAACTGCATATTGTGAGTTAAGTACAAAACCCTTCTGACAGGAGCGTAGGTCCGACTGCCCAACTTGTTTATAAGTGAATCTACTATGGGATTTTCCGCATGTTTTTGGTACTGTGGTGAGGTGACGATAGTTTTCTTGCTCGATACCTTAGGTTTTTTGCGGTGATAATCCTGTATCTTTTTGGACATTGGTTAGTGTAATGTATACGAGTGTACCTTCCCGAGTGGACTGGTTTCGCCATCATTTGGTTTCATAGTCCAATTTGATCTTCTAATTAGAAGAACATCTAGAAATGGTATTTCGCCTAGATTATTGTCTACCTCAATTATATAATCTGTAGTATCTATTATATATACTTATCAAATTAGTTTAAAGCTATCTCCTAGCATACATATTACCGTTTGTTATTATATCGTCGACATATTTAAACAAAAAGGGTATATTGCACGGGATTTTAGATATTGTTATATAAAGGACTTCTTTATGCTTATACTCGTATATAGCAGATTCTCGGTAATGTAACCACTCGATAATTTTAATCTCTTGAGCATTTAAAACGATCTGGTCTCTCGTTTTTTGTGTCAATTCGATAATTCGAAATTTTTCTGATGAATTTGCTTGGAAATACGTTATAATTTCAAAGGTTACCGACTCTCCATAGCCAGAAATATCTTTCTCTCAACGTTTAATGAAGAAAGTAACCAGAGCAGTAGCAAGATTTTAGCTTTTCGTGCCACTTAAAATATAGACTGCATACAAGTATAGTAGCTTTTGTATCTTTGAGTTTCATCTTGACTGAAATAATGTACGAGGGTCATTCAACAAGTACTTAGCCTCACCGCCCGATGGCGCTGCTATTACAAAAAAGTTTTACCATTGTGCAGTATATTTTTTAGTAGCCTACTGTCAAAGTTTCAGTCAATTCCCTTCATTAGTTTTGTTTTGATAGCCTTTGGAGGCGAGCGTGTCGTGTACAAAAATGGAAAAAAAACAATATCGTTCAGTGATTAGATTCTTGTTTTTGGAAAGAAAACGCGCAGCGAAATCAAAGATCGCTTGGATGCTGTATACGGTGATGACTTCTCCTTCGATGGCGACCGTCAAGAATTGATTCAACAAGTTTGTTCGTGGCCGCACGCCGCCACCGTTTTCTGGGATTCACAAGGTGTGATCCACATCGATTACCTCGAGAAGGGTAAAATAATCACGGGCGCTACTATGCAGACTTATTGGGCCGATTTGACGTCGAATTGAAGAAAAAGCGACCCCGCTTGGCGAAGAAACCAGTGTTGTTCCACCACGAGAACGCACCGGCTCACACCTCCACCGTCCCCATGGCCAAATTGGTCGAATTGCGCTACGAATTGCGGCCCCATCCACCGTACTCTCCAGATTTGGCCCGCTGTGACTACTTTTTGTTTCCAAACCTGAAAAAATCACTCGCCGGGAATAGATTTGGGTCGAATGAGGAGGTCATCGCCGCCACGGAGGCCTGTTTTGCAGCCCTCGAGACAATGTATTTTTTAGACGGGGTGAAAAAGTTAGAGCATCGCTGGGCCAAGTGTATCGAGCTTGAAGGAGATTATGTGGAAAAATAAATTGCCAACTTTCCAAAATTTTCGTTTCTCTTTCTGTAGGCTAAGTACTTGTTGAATGACCCTCGTACATACTTGTATATTATATTATACGAGTATATATGCAGTGGAACTTTTTTGTAACGAACTTCCATGCAATGAATTGATTTTGTAAATTTCCATGTAGCTAATTTCTTTATAGCGACTATTTCTCTATTACGAATACTAGCCCAATCTGAAGTTGGATTTTTCAGGCATTATAAACTTATATATATCGATAAAATTCTAAGTTTTCCATGATTTTCAAGATATCGCAATAAGGCTAGAATTGACTACTAACCAAACTTTAGACGACTCCTCAAATATACACACGAGGACATGACAACTGTAGACCAGTGAGTTTCAAATCTTCCGCAGTAGTGCTTGTTCGTGGATATTTAATATCATCGCAAAAGTTTTCGATAAAAAAAATTATTAAGTATCGGTGAAGTCGAAAACGGAAATTAAGGAAGAAAGATATTGCAGAGAAGTTTGGAATTTTGGCGAATGCTTTTTCTTCGATAGTTTTAAATAATAAAACATAAATTTTAGAGTATGCAAATGCAGAAAAGTTTAGTACTCACGTAAAAATTTACGCCCACGTATTTTTGATAAAGTTGACGAAACCATTCTAGAGTAGACCATTGCTGCCCAAGTAACCTTCCTTTATCTGGCCTATTAAGGAGAGCAAAAGCCAAAGAAATCACTGAAGCATTAGGATATCCGGGTTTTAAATCCGGTATAAGTTGGGGAATATGCCGATGTGCAGTTAGAAAATTGTGATGAATTGGTGAATTAGATTTTGACAACGGTTGGTCCACGTGTGATGACAGTATCACAATTACAACTGGTGACCCTAGTGAAAGAGCACAGCGTGCATAAGTGGACTACTTACAAACTTTATGCGACTCTAAGTGAAGTGCGTTTTTGCCTTTAACAAAGCCTACAAACTGGCGCCGGGCCAACGAATAAATCCCTGAAGACGCTAAACCTGATACACCGAAAACCTGGCAATGGTCCCCCTCGGCTTGATTTCGTCTGCAACGATAAATTGTCGCCATTTTGAGAATCACAAATTGATCTGTGGTTTTCACAAATAGAATTGACATTCAGCCATTACGCTACAAAATTTAATGCAGTCGGGACAATTTCAGGCATTACGATTATGGCACAAAGATATGCTGAAAAGACTCATAATGGTAAATAAATACAAGGAGCTAAAGAGACAATTGCTGGCACAATTTGCTGTTGCTCTTCAACAAAAGCTGAGCCAAGTATCAATGGAACTCAAGGTGAACGTCCAGAAACCTCCGCACCTATGTATATAGGCAATCCCGATGCTCTGGCATAAGAGTCGGCGAACCCAATCAGAAAAAGCAAATTAAAAATAATAGATCCTTTATTGCGAAAAGATTGTCACCGCTCTAAATCTAAATACCGCAAACTCTTACATTGGTATTAAGGTATTGGGAAATGAAACCGCTGCAAAGACCAAAACCAACTTTTATTAAAACTGATCTTCTTGCTTCGATACTAATTTTAATCTCACGTTCACTGCATTGGTGTTAGCAGAGTTGACGTCAGAACTTCCAAGAGAGATTCAAGCATCTGACTGGCCACATCTGAAAAATTTGGATCTTGCTGACCCAAAATTTTTGAAACCTAAAAACATTGATTGCATTTTGGGTGCTGAAATCTAACCATGCATCATTTTAAGTGGTATTCAATTTGGATCAGATGATGATCTGATGGCTTAAAATACTCGCTTACATTTGATCGTATTGGTGGGTTTAACAAATCCTACAAGTCGTGTTTGTTTAGATGCTAGCGCAGGCCCATGCATCACTTATTTTTTACTCAGTACTCTAAACGAAAATGTTGGAAATTACGTACATTATAGTAGGAAACAAAAAGTGTGTTCATTTATTGTTGTTAAATAATATATAATAAATAAATAAAAGTGTGCGAAATAAATAAAATAAAAGTGTGCGAAATAAATAAAATAAAAATGTGTGAAATAAATAAAATAAAAGTGTGCGAAATCACACAAAAAATTAAGTGAAATTTTACACTCTGTTTGATGTGATTTCATAATATTTTTATGTAATTCTGCACAGACGGAATAGGAGTTAACCTTAAGTGTGAAATTAAACTTAGACTGTGTGCAATCACATCAAAAAACGTAAAAACTTACTACACAAATAACTGAAGGCATATTTTAACATTTCACATGTGGTTTGTGTTGTGATATCGCGCCTCTGTGTGAAATTTTCATACTTTTCAGTACTGGATACATGACTCAAATTACAAAATCTTAGCTTAGAAGCACAAAAATACTTTTCACGCTTCCGTAGTGTGATTATAACCGATTGTAGTGCTTTCCGTCTAGGCGCGTGAAATTCACGGAATTTGATGAGAAGATTCAATACTTTTAGCAATGCTAAATCTACATACTGTTTTAGAGTGAGCATGAAACCAGCATTTAAAATGTTCTTGCGAAAATGTGGAAGATAGATCAAATTCCTACCAAACCAGTGAAGAGTCCACCTGAATCTACTTGCGTAAAGTTACGCAAATTGCAATGGAAGACAACCCACTGCCCAAAAGAACATCAAAGGGTGGATTACAAGGTAGAAGTCCAGCGGGTCATCGATACTCGATGGGAAGACACGATAGAAACTGACAGCACATATTTGCTGGGAGTGATCAATTGGCGATCGAGGCCGCGGAACCATGATGATTGGAGGAGATTTATCCTGGAGACTAAGGCCCGGCTAGGGCTGTCGCGTCATAGATGATGACGATGTCTGTTTGTATTCACCTGAAATGATAGAAATCGTTTTCTCTTAATTACACGGCTTTTTTGTCGGAGCATACGCTTCTGACCAGGCCATACAGTTTCGCGATAAATTAATTTTAATTTGAGTTAGGTAAATAGTCTACGAATCATAAAAGGTTGGTCATAGGCTTGACCAATGCCGATCAAACAGGAAGTAATCAGTGCTCTTGGGTTAAAATGGTCCCCCCTTTAAGACAGTTTCTCGTTTCAAATAACGTTTCCCGTTACTTTGCAAACTAATACTGTAACGAAACACAAAGTTCTTCCTGATTCATCAAAACTGTTTGATCCACTAGATTGGGTTGCATCTACTCTTGTTTGAATTAAGATATTTCTCAAGACTTGTGAATAGATAGCTTAGATTGGGATTCTCCATTAAGCGGAGCATTATGGTTCAGGTGGAAAGGTACCAAAAGTCACCTGAAAGGATTGGATACTATTAAATTACCAATATGTTTTGAATGTGTATCGTCCACCCAATGGTCGTTGCATGGACTCGCCGATGCATCTAAAAGGGCAAACAATGCTTGTGTATGTTACGTACTAGTAGTAGGACCCCCTTTTCTTTAATTTGCTCCAAATCTAAGGCAGCACAGGGAAATACCATCTCGGCTACTAAATTAGAGCTGTCAGCGACCTAATTACTTTCTCATTTGATAGATTACGTGCTGCCGAGTTTCCCCAATAAACCGATAGATATACAGTGTTAAAGTGAGTCAAGAAATGTACTTTGCATGCTGAAAATTGCTCCAGCAGAACTGAAAGTTTTTTAAGCTCATCGAGTAAGTGAAATAATCACTACCTTACCATATGTGAGATGGAAATACGTACCAGCCTCTGAAGATCCAGAAAGTTGTGCAACCAGGGGTTTATCGGCTAAAGCCCTTAAAGACTTTTCGTTATGATGATCAGGGCCTCGCTGAGTGTAAGATGATAATAACGTACCTCTCTTGCCTAACGCTTCAATGTAAGCAATCCAAAATAAGTCTAAACGGCGGTTAGACAATTTTCAGTTCTGGCAACAGCCCAACCTTGGCTTTCTTATAAAAGACATCATAAGGATTAATGAAATGACAATACCATTAATCGAGTAAGTGAAATAATCACCAACTTACCGAATGTGAAATAGAAACACGTACCAACTTCTGAAAATTCAACAGATTATACAACCAAGGCTTCATCGGCTGAAGCCCTTAAACATTTTTCGTTTTGGTGATCAGGGCCTGACTGGCTGCAAAATGAATTGAAGTGGGTAATTCAATACATTTGGAGAACATCTTATCTCTCTTGCCTAATGCTTGAATACTTCTTCTTCTTCTTCTTCATAGCACTGCAGCCCTTCTCGGGCCTTCACACCCTGCAAATAGCGCCTCCAACCGTCTCGGTCCATTGACCGCATCCTCAAATTTCGAAATCCGAGCAGCGAGAACTGTCTTTGTCGACCGAGTCAGACCAGCGTTTCCTCGGTTTCCCCACTGGTCTCCGGCCTTCAGTTCTCCCAACGAATACCTTTTTGGGTATCCGTTGTTCGTCCATTCGATTCATGTGTCCAGCCTATTGCAGCTTCTGCAGTCTCACAATCGTTGAGATCTCCGGTTGGTCAAAAATTTCATACAGCTCAAGGTTGTATCGAAGTCGCCATTGGTACCCATCTAGCTTCGCAACGATTATTCGCCTCAGGACCCGTCGCTCAAAGGTGTCCAATACTTTTGCGGATGCTTGGGTTAGGGTCCATGTTTCACACCCATAGCATAACACAGGTCTTACCACAGATTTGTGTACTTGGAGCTTTGTTTTCCTTGGTATGCAGCTGGTCTTCAAGATCGTCAAAACTCAATAAAATATTTTATTTGCGAGCTATATTTTTCGGCGTATTTCGTCTCTTTAATTGCATTTTCGATGCTGTATTCGCCATGTGTGATATTTTGTGTGCTTGAGGTTATTTCCTTGCCTGCGTCATGAGCTTTGTTTTATTTTCATTCATTTGTAGCCCTACTAGTTTTGCTTCGCTGCCGAGTTTCAGGAAGAGTTCTTTGGCAGTTTTTAATGACCATGACAAAATGTTGATGTCGTCTGCGCTACTGCCTGGCTCGACTTGTATAGTCATTCAACTCGTGTATCCACAGGTAGCTTCCTTATGACGTACTCCAGAGCCAAATTGAATAGCAATGGGGCCAGCCCATCTTCCAGTTTTAGTCCGATATTTGTGTCGAGGCATCGGTGAGTTGGTTATTAATGCGGACTTGGGAGGACGCCGACGTCATTGTCATTTTGGTAAGACGGACTAATTTGGCTGGAATGCCAAAGAAAAGCATTACTTGGTACAGTACGTTACGATCAATACTGTCGTATGCTTGCTTAAAGTCAACGAAAATTTGGTGCATGTCTATGTTGAACTCCCAGCATTTTTCAAGTGCCTGCTTGACTGTGAAAAATTGATCTATTGTCGATCTACCTGCTCTAAAACCACCTTGATACTCTCCAATAATACTGTTGGCGTATGATCCAATTTTATTTATTTTTGAAAATATTTTGAACGCCGTACAAAGTAGTGATATGCTTGAATACAGGCGGTTCAAAACAAATCTATAAGTTGGTTAGACAATTTTCATAGTTTCAGAAAATTATTAGGATTAATGGCAACAGCGCAACGTTGGCTAACCGTACAAGGCATCATACGGATTAATGGGATAACAAAACCACTATCTGCTGAGGAAATAAAATCATCTCGTGATCGAATCTTACGGTTTGACCAAAAGTGCCATTTCCAGCAAGAAATTATTTATTTAAGTCTCCACTTAGCAATATAGTACGCCTTAAACCCTTTCTGGATGAAAATGGAATCTTCAGGGTAGGCGGTAGAATAGAAAACTGCCCTTTCCTTGCTTATACTGAATAAAAACTCATAATTCTATATGGGTACTGTAGGTTAGCAAAAACGATGGCTAGAGATTACCACCTTATATTTTTACATGGTGGACCCCAACTTATTTTATCTGCAATCTCTAGGAAGTATTATATATAACCTGTGGTAAAAGGGTAGTGAAATCTGTGCTGAGCAAATGCACAAAATACCTGCGATATTCATGTCGTTACATATCGCTACAAATGGCACTGTCGCCAAGCGAGCGTCTAATGTCTCGTTCCCATTTGCCATTACAGGGCTCGACTATGCTGGAAAGATCGAGGAACTATTTCAACCAAGGGTTACATTTGTATCTTCATTCATTTTGTGACTGAAGCAATCCATATTGAAATTGTTTTCGATCTCTCAGCCAAAGCCGTTTTAGCAACCTTTTCATCGATTCTGTAATAGGCGAAATTTGCCAAAAGTATTCCTAATGATATTGGAACCACCTTCCAAGGTGTTGTGAAAGAGATTACAAATTTATTTTCAGAATTATCATTGTAAATAATCTCGAGATTTCATTGTCATTTTCTTTTCCTTGCGGGCTCTACTTTGGCGGCATATGGATTCATAGGAGAAGTACTTCTTTCATATGAAGAACATCGTAATTTATTTGCTTTATTATGTATTTACTTTGAATTTGGCATTTATTTGTTTTTTATCCTTTTTTGATGTTTGCACTAAATTATTTTCTTCATTAAACAATTAGTTGGGTCGTTTTTCGACTCCCATTCCCGTGACACTATTCCAAGTTCTGTCTTGGAATCTGTGGGTATGGGGCGAAATGACGAAGTATGGGAGCTTCCCGCAGCGTAATCGAGGTTCATGGGGGAAGCTAGAAAACATTTGCGGCGCTTTTGCGAAAGATTTGGAGGAAATATGAGGTTCATTCTGGTGTTTAAATGCTAAACACTGTCCCAGGTTAAGGTAAACGTTGAACTAACGGACAGCTCCATAATGGAATCACGCTTAAAACAAGGGGATGGACTTGCCCCAATGCTCTGTCATATTGCGCTAGAACAAGTCATCAGGAAGACATCAGATGAAACCACGGGTACACTTATGCTCAAGTCCACATCGCATATGCTTATGACGTAAATATTATGGCACGTTCAATCTCAAATGCCAAAAGAGCATATCTGAGCCTCGAATCTGAAGGAAACCAAATTGGCCTACGAGTTAATGAAACTAAAGTCATGACTCAAAAGAGGAAGAACATTCTAGTCCGACAAAACCTGACCGTAGGAAGCTACAACCTTGAAATTGTAGATAATTTCATCTACCTTGGAGCCAACCTGAATAGAAGAGCCGCCGAAAACGACGAGATTAAACGCCGCAAATAAAGCCTACTGCTCTGTACTTCCTATTCTAAGGACCATAGTTATGCACATGCAAAGGGTGCCCTTATAATTTGCTATACTAAACGGTTTTCAGGGATAGCTTTAAGAGGGAATACATTCAAAATTCAACATAGCAACCGGAGTTTAATGTGACGGTATCGCGGACTTCGCTCCACAAAAAACTGGCAGAAAATCAAAAGACTTCGTTTAACCTCCCCTTGCAACCTGAGAACCTAGCCTGGAACCGTCTGACACATTACTTCGGGCCAGGTCTCGTTTTGCTAGCCGTGAGGCGCCTTCGAACTAGGAGATCCCTCCTAGCCCTTAAGAGGCGTCTTCTTGATCCCCCTAGGTTAGCCATAAGTCGACTCAAGGACGGTACTCCCGAAGCAGCCTTCTCAGCCATTGTCCTGATTTGCTCAGAGAAACTCAGATTCGAGTCGATCAGTAGCCCCAGATACTTCACCCCTGGCTTCGATTCGATTAGTATGTCTTCAATATTGATCATCCTTACTCTAGCGATTCTCTTTTTTGTCAAGATGACCACTTCGGTTTTCTCCAGTACTAGATTGAACCCACGAGCAGTCATCCAGTCTCCCACTCGGCGCATGAGCATACCTAGCCTAAGTTGCGCTTGTTCAACCGTCAAGCGTCCAGCGACCAGAGCCGCAACATCATCCGCATAGCCGATCAAGCGCTACAGAGCTAGACTAAGGACTGATCTCTGGGCAACACCCGATGTAACTTCCATTCTTCTTTGGCCCTGTGCCGTGTCGTAAAGCAGGCTTTGGACCTTGAGGCAGTCTCTCGGAAGCCGCATCAGATATCCTGGAACTTGAAAAGTTTTAGGCATTCCTAACGTCAAATTTCACCAGCGGAACGATCCGTCGCTTGGTGCAGCTATATGCCTCTGCCTTTTAGTCCGCGCTCACCACCTCTGCAACCGCATCTATGGTGGAGCGTCCTGCTCTAAAGCCGTACTGCCGAGCAGACAGGTCACCAGCAGCACGAATCGCATGAGTCTTTCCTTGATGAGTTTCTCTAGCACTTTCACAGCAGTGCCTAGCATGCATAACGAGCGGTATGCAGACGGCGACCCGGAATTTCCTTTCCCCTTGCTGATCTTGCCGCGCCTCGCCTCCTCCTATCGTATCGGGAAACCCCGTCCCATAGACTAGCGTTTAATGTGCTGAGCAGCGAATCAGAACAATGATGATAGAGAAGTTGAAACACCTCAGCTGGATCACCATGTGGGCCTGGAGCCTTCCTTGCTTTCAATGATAGGACTGCCTCTTCCAATTCCGGTTGTGTGGAGTGGGCACTCGATTGCTTTTTCATCGTGGACAGCGTCAACAATGACAGACTGGGCCGGAAAGAGTGCCCGCGCTATCTCGTCTATCTTTCCTGCTTCATGTAGGCAAGGCGTCCGTAAGGCACCAAGCTTCCGCGTAACTAGCTTATAGCCAAGACTGCACTTTCCTTGTTCATATTTTCCACCAGATCCTGCCAGCAGTGAGCCTTGCTGTTGTTAATCAATTTGCAAAAGCATTTCCTGGCCGGCTTATATGCTGCTACCCGGTTGCATACCTCTTCATGGTTCCGTGCCCGTTGAGCCCCACGATGAAGCTTGTGACACTCTCTTCGCTTTTGAGCAATTTTAGTCGACCACTAGTACACTGGGGGCTTGCCGTGCCGGTGTTTCGACGGGACATAGAAGCGCTATATGCAGTCGTAATGATACTCATAGTTGAGTTCACCAAGTCTTTAACTGCCAATTTTTCTGTCCGCTGCGAATCTCCTGCAGTGGAACACCTCGACGTCCATCCTTGCGATGCTCCACCCAATTGTAGAAGTTCAAGAATACGGATGTCGGGCGACATCACGTATCTCAAGCAGGATGCACTGTCCTCTAACACTCTCCAATTGTGTATTCTCTATACTAAAGACTCCGAGGCGAATGTCACGTCCGGTTTGGTTCCCTCACAGCCAATACGGCGGAAAGTCGGCGTATTTCCGGTGTTTAGTACGATGAGTGCAGTCATGGCCGCCATTTCAAGATTTCTTTTTTCCTGCGGATCTGTTAAAGGCATGCCCCATTCGATTGTTTTAGCGTTGAAGTCTCCCTAACGAGCACGTTGCCATCTGTGTTCGTGACAGCGCCCTCCAAGGCATTAACCTTGACTTGGAAAGATCATATGGGTTTGTTCGGCGTAAATTACACACTAAAGAAGCTGGTCTCTGAAAACCGAACCCACACGAAACCATTCCCCGTCCAGAGCCGTCCCCCTGGAAATCACTGCTCCCAACCCAGTACTAGTTTCATCAGGGTACCATGATGCAGAACTTTCATTGTGGTGCTGCTCATTCAGCAGCAAAAAGTCGACTTTCATGTCCCTCGCAATCTGCTCAAGCCGATTTTGGGCAGTTGACCTGCGGTTTAGGTTTACCTGCAGGATACGGGTCATCGAAGTTCTGATTTTGCCTTTCCTGATCCCAAGACGTGCCAAGATCCAGCTTGCATCAGCATCCTTGCAAAGGATACAGTGCGCCTCCTTTGTACACTGTTTTCCTTTATGTCCATATGGAACTCCTATCGGAACCTTTGCATACTTGTGCGATGTGACCATAGCCAAGGTATTTGAAACATTTAAGAGGCTCTGCTCTTCGCTGTATCCTGCAGACAACCCACCCTATTCTTACTTCGCCCTTATTCAGAAATTGTTCGACGTCCTTGTCGGTCGAATCAATGATGACCATGCGTCGTTCCCTATGGTTTTCTGGTGTCAGCCTCGCTTTGATCCTGCCCGCGCTAGGGAATCCCCTTTTGATGGCCTCGTCTATCTCGGCCTGGTCCGGGACGCAGTCAATGTCTCTTATTTCAATCGTTGCCATCGGCTCGAGCGACGCTATAGTGGCGCTTTTGCCGAGGACATTCTTTACTGCATCGCAGAATGCTTCTTTATTGTCGGCTTCTGCTCCAGATTCTACCAGTATGTGGCCCGACCGCGTCGGTCGCATCGCTTTAATAGCAGTGTGGGTATCTTCGGGCCTTATCTTTCCCCTGATCTTGGGGTTTTACGAGCAGTGCCTGCTGCCGGCATGTTCACCGTGGCTTCTTTCTCTCCTGTTTCGCATCAGTTTTTTTTCTTGCTGGACGCCCGTGCAAACTTTATTTTCTAGCACTTATGAATGATTTTCTTATCGATTCTCTTCGCTCCTTTTGTCAGCACTGTCTGCAACCCCTGATCTAGCGTTCCACACCCATCAAGTTCATCTTCCTTCCTTCTTTTACGCCGGTCTCCTTCGATTCCGAGCACACATTTTCGACGATCGCGGTGAAATCACACAACCGCGCTTTACCTTTCTGGTTACTCCTTTCTTTTCTTACCGTGATCACTTTGTGGACTTCAGGATGGTTTGTTATTATTTCGGGATCTGAAACCCTTGCTTCGATCGCTTGGGTAGTCAAATTTTCGATGTTCTTTATATTTTCCCCCACCGCACAAGCATCTGAGGCGTCTTGCAGAATTTCTCGCACTTCCTTTTTAGGGCGACCTGGCGTTCGCATCATCTTTTTGCTGCGCCTGAATGCCGCAGAAATCTCATTCGGGACAAGGCTGCCAATTTTTTTTTGTGGTATGGAGGTGAATGCCCATTTACGCACAGAGTGTGGGACTCCCATGTTCGCAAGAAGGCGACTGGACTACCCACTGAACACCTCCCCTGTCAACCTGAGAACTTAGTCTGGAGCCGTTTGACACATTACTTCGGGCCAGGTCTCGTTTTTTTGCGCCGTGAGGCGCCTTCAAGCTGGGGGATCCCTCTTCTAGCGGGGGGGGGAGGAAATACCAGACAGGCTATCCCCCAGCCCTAACGCCCCCGGCTGCTGCGAGTCCCTAAGGCTATACATTAGCCTCTGTTTTTCGTCCGTCTTTACTGTCATTGTATTCGTTGTCAGTATTGTCGTCGTGAGTCCCACCCCCGACGTGCTGTTAACATCGTGGGTACAAACGCTGGTTGATAAACAGGCATATATTGGGTTGTTCGATAATTAATGCCGTTTTTTTCATGTTTTTCGGAGTAAATTTATTTATATTAACATCAAACATTAATCAATGATATATTGACTATTTTGTTGGATGACTGTTTGCCATCTTTCGGTAAATTGAAAAATTCCTCGTTCGAAGAAGCCTTGGTTTTTAGAAGCGAAGAACTGGTTCAACTCATTTTTAACAGCCTGATCGGAATCGAAAGTTGTACCATTCAAATGATTTTGAAGGGAGCGAAACAAATGATAGTCTAATGGTGCTGTCAGGGCTATAGGGTGGATGTGGCATCAGTTCCCAATTGAGCTCCATTAATTTTTGACGCATTATCAAAGAGGTGTAGTGTCTGGGGTTATCATGATGGAACATCACACTTTCGCGATTAGCCAGTTCATGGCGTTTTTTCTTGATTCCTTCATTCATTTTCGAAAAATTGACGACAGTAGACATTCGGAACAAGAATTTTGTTTCTTGGAAGCAGCACAAAGTAGACTAAACCCTTGTAATACCACCACACAGAAAGCATAATCTCCTTTTGGTGAATATTGGCTTTGGATGTCGACTGGGGGGATCATATTGGTCCATGATCGTCTTTGGACTATGTTACCGTAAACATTCACATCCACATCCATTTTTCATCGCCCGTTATGATTCTTTTGAGAAATGGGTTGCATATTTAATGCGTTTGGTGAGGTGGATTTCCTTTAATTCGTGAGGAACCCAAACATTCAGTTTGTTTACGTAACTAAGCTATTGTAAGTGCAAGTAAACGGTTGAATTCGGTATCTCGAGCTTCTCTGCCATTTCTCGAGTTGTCATAGTTTCGATTAAGGCCTTTATTTTGTCGTCATCACCAGCGGCTGGACGGCCAGTATATGGTGCATCTTGCACATTAAAAATTCCAGAACGAATGCGTGCAAACCAACGCTCACACTGGCGTTCGGTAAGGCACTCCTCACCATCAACTTCACACAATTTCTATCGAGCCTGCACCGCATTTTTGCCCTTTCGGAAGTAAGACAATAAAATATGCCGATAATGCTCTCTTTGATTGTCCATTCTCAAGTTCTCAGTTCTCGGTTTTTAATGAAGATAGTCTAAAGTCTAATCTTTAAAATAGTATATAATAATATAAGCCAGACAATCACTACATGTGTAGTTCACGTCATCTATGAGAAAAAACGACATGAATTATAGAACAACTCAATAGTGCTTTAATTTATTAAGATGATACAATTGTAAAGAAGTGAAATATAAGAATGTGAAAAAATATAATAATCGATCAAGTTCTTTGGGAAGGAAACACTCTGCACACGAAAGCTGTTTATTGCAGTCAAGGACTCTACCTTTCCGACTGGTGGTGCAAACGGGAATTTTATTATTTTCTTTACGTATAACAAGCCGCTTTGGCTTAATCAGTAATGAGGAACACACCAAATAAGGATGGGCAAATTTAGTTAAAAGTCCGTAGAAAATATTCATCACCTGTAAGTTTTTTAAGGGTTCCAAGTTAATCATAGTATAGTGCGCTTCGATCCCCTCTAGTGCGTTTAGTTTAGTGTTTAGAATGCTAAGCTTTTACACAGTTTCTCCCTGGCTAAAATTCCAGCAGTAGCAACATATTTAATTGAGTGATTCTTCTGTCGGACTACGATCAAACGCTGTTGCGGTATGAACGAATTCAACATCAGGTAGTGAATACACAGTCAAGATAACACTGAACATATCATTTTTCAGAGTATCATTAAGAACTCGAAATGAAATGCTCTAAGAAGATTTCATATGCAAACTGTACAATGGATACCGAGCATTCTGGAAATTCATTTAGAACTTTAACCTACCTTTGTTTCATCAGCTCTTTAACATTCGTTAAAAAGGGCTGCCCCAACATTTCGCAGTTTCCAAAATAAAAGCCCACTATGAAAATTACTATGATGACACCTAAAAATTCTTTTTTTTTATCATCAAATATATACGATCATATCAATAAGATATTCTTCTTTTCATGAATCATCCAAGCTATCTCCGAAAAAACTTTAGTTTCCAATATTATCTGTTTCCAAATGTCTTGATTAGTTCATATTTAAGTCCTATTCCTGGACTCATATTCGCTACCTGATATACTGTGAGTCAAAAAAGTATATATGAACCAATAAATTTTAAACGATGCTTAACCGTACCTCGTAAACCGTTTTAGCTAGTAAAAAAATTATGTTTATTTCTTAGTAAATAAATTCGAAAACTAAAGTTAGCAAGAAGCATCCTTCTCGAAATGAAAATCTAACGAAAATCACGTCAATAAAGTTTACATACATTATACACATTTTCATGTATTTTGTCAATTAAGAAAAAAATCTACAGGTATTCCAATATTTGATATGGCCCCTTGTGAGGTGTCAATAGCTTTCGACCGATTTGGTGTTCTTGCCGCCAACTTACGAGTAGACGTTTCTTCGGTTGTAGCACTCTTTTATCGAATGGTTACCGCTGCACCGATTGCGTTCAAATTTTGTATTCCGGAGCACTTTTTAATTCTAAAACTGATAAGGTGAGGAAAAATCCGATCCAAAACCTTTTTCAATATAATTCTATTAATTTTAGTATCGAACTGACAGATGAGCACTACATTTATTCGTCAATTGACAACCCACACATTTATTCAATTGTGATCAGATGTTGTCATATAACACAATCGAAGAAAATGGGATGGGAATTGTATTTCAATAACATTTTGGTGGAATTTAAGGCATTAAATTATAATATTTGAAATGGCAGATCCCCGATGCTGCTGTAATATTATTGTGCAAGGACGGGTTCTAGAAGAATAGCCTTCTTTTCTCTAGAAGGGCACCCTTCTATTCTCTAGAGGAGCAACTTTCTATTCTTTAGGAGTGTATTCTATAGAAGGGCATCCTTCTATTTTTTAGGGAAGCATCCTTGTACTCTTCCTTCTACTTTATAGAAGGGTACCCTTCTATACTTTATGATACCCTTCTATTCATTTGAAGAGTACCCTTCTATAGAATAGAAAAGTGCTCCTCTTGAGAATAGAAGGGTGCCCTTCTATTCTTTGGAAGGGTACCCTTCTATTCTTTGGAAGGAAACCCTTCTATTCTTTGAAAGAGCACTCTTCTATTCTTGACAAGGGCACCTCTTTAGATTTTAGAAGTTATATGACAACATCTGGTCACAATTGAATAAATGTGTAGGTTGTCAATTGACGAATAAATGTAGTGCTCATCTGTCAGTTCGATACTAAAATTAATAGAATTATATTGGAAAAGATTTTGGATCGGATTTTTCCTCACCTTATCGGTTTTAGAATTAAAAAGTGCTGCGGAATACAAAATTTGAACGCAATCGGTGCAGCGGTAACCATTCGATAAAAGAGTGCTATAACCGTTTCTTCTTCGGTATTATCTCCCATTCAGCGATTAAAACAACCTTCAACGATTCGCGGGAGGTAATACCGTCCTTCAGAATACTTTAACCCAACAGATCTAATATACTCTCAATGGGATTGAGATCCGGAAACTGAATACATGTACTCGTATGCAGCTACTTTGGACCCCTATAAAGACACCATGTTTGGACAATTTTCGAAAAATATTTAGGGTCGTTATCTTCCTGGAAAACAAAAGATGTTTCAAGACCCATTTTTTCAATACTGACCATCAAATTGTCCTGTAGACGGTAATTATGTTTGCGAACACCAGATCACCATCACCAGCAGCGAACATGCAAGCCCAAACCAAGACATTCCCACTTCCATATTTGTTCGTGGGAATAATGTTGTTTTTCTCGAACCCCTTATCAGCTCTTCTCCATAGTCTTATATCTCTATTACTCCAAAAAAATATTAAATTTAATCTCATCAGAGAACACAACGTATTTCCAAAAGTTCGTGGCTTGTGCTCTTTTGCAAGGATAAGCAACTTTTTATTTATTGCAGATATGAAGGGTTTCCTGCGAGAAGATTGGCTAGCATATAATAGCACCTGGCGAACGGCTTGGGCTTTAAAATTTTTAGCTTAATATTTTAGGGGAAGATTTTGTCTGATCTTTCTTGATAGTATTTATCACCCGTTTCTCATTTCCAGAAAATATGTTTGGGCGACCACTCCACCGCAAAACGTAGTGTTTCCAAAGCTTCTTAAAGTGTTTGGACAGTGCTACGGCCTCTTTCAACGGTAACGCCTATTTCCCGTACAGTTTTTTTCTGTAAATTTAATTTTATAATTAACTCCCGCATCTCAATCGGTACTTATGACTCTTTGCCCAATTCTTTTAGAAAAAAAGTCTGACATGTAATACAAGCGACTGAATTACTACCAAAAATAAACACAAAATGTTTAAAATTTAGGTGCCTCTAATAAAATCAGTCAAAATATTAAAAAATATCACGTGGACTAAGAATATTCAAAAAATACTGTAGACGTCATGTAAACTTTTTTTAATGTAAAATTAGCAGAGTTCTCTAACAGCAAAAGGACTGATATGTTCATAGTAGAACTGACCGCCCGTCACATTCATTATATTGAAAATTGTTCCGTTATTCCTTTCAAAATAATTTATAAAAAGTGTACGCAAAGCTTTTTAATTCACAGTATACGGAACATATTCTTAGCGCCTGTACCAGTAATATTTATAGGGCTGTTCATCCTGTAAGCATTGGAATTTTTTATACATTTTTTAGCATATTCTTCTGAATTCTGAACTTGACATCAGGATGAAAGTTTACGCTCGTGTTCTTTAGAACGCGGCCTTGTTTGCCTTTGTGGGGTTCTGCCAGTAAATGAGCGCTCAGGTTGGTAGTGTAGCTTCAAGTAATTCTAATTTATTGTAGTTTTATCTGTAGCGCATTATATACGTTGTGACCCAAATTAAATATGCATATCACAATTGTATTTTTGCTTGAGTTCACCTGTGACAGTGATTTAACGATTGCTCGAAATAAAATTGCCTATGGTCTGCTCACGGTCCTTTAACAGAGGTTCTCAAGCATCAATCAAACTGCAGATGGAATGCTATTTCCAAGTATACATACATTCTAATCAGGATAATATGAGGACGACGATAATCCTGTATGCATTTAATATCAAGAGCGGCTTGACCGTTATTTGACAATGGAAGTTTTTATTGTTTCCCGCGCATGAGTGTGTACCATCCGAAAAATTAAAATTTATTCATTTTCAATGCATCTTTCTTGGAAATGTATCATGTGCCTACTACCCTTTTCAGTGGCAAGTTCCCATTAGAGCTCTCAGAGACATCAATTATAAATGCTAGAATAACTATATTCGCTAGAAAACTGTTTTCATGCCGATTCTTCTTGTAGATCTTCAAAATTAACTTTTACTGGCACAGGCTGACTACTTCAAAGTGGTTTAAGTTTCCAGCAACAAGTTCTTGTCCTATATTAATGCTTACATATCTCTAGGACGCACCCTCGGAACGTTTTATCGGCCATTTAGACGTCATTGAAACGCGGAAAGGGAACTGTGGTGTATCGCTTATCATGCGCGCAGTTGGCTCTGCGAACACTTGTTTATTTTCAAGGAAGTTACTCATACACAAACAGTAACTTGCAGTTTCCCATTAAGAAATCAATTAAGCTTAAGCTGAATTTCCGGCTAAAAGTTGTCAACATTGCTCCACGTACCTGGCAAAGTTTGTTGCCTGCCCGCTGCACCTAGCAGCGAAATTCACACGACTGTGGAGCGCTCCCACTTTTTTTAGCTTGTACGAAACGAACCTTTATTCCCGACGAAATTATCCGCTGCACAAACTCGCCAATTTTTTGCGGCGAAATATGCCGCCACTATAATTCAGTACACCCTTTTATGCTTTCTTACTTGTAAAAAAGAAAAATCTAACTTCTACTTTCTATGGGTACACAAATCGTTCTTGAATATGCTGCTCGATGACTGATAAACACACACATGAACAACCGCCCTGATAAAATGGGAGAATTGCCTTCGCGGGAGCACTCACCTTTTCTTATTAATTGTTGTCGCGGGATTTTTGCACACTAACACTCTGCACTCATAGACGAACACCGGGTATGTTTTCTTGATAGAAATATTTATTCGATGCAAACACTTAATCTCTCTTCGGATCTCGTGTTCTGCCACTCGTCGGGAGAAGCTGGGGGTACGAATCACAAATCTGCATGCAGAACGACACCAAGCAAAACGACACGGTCCAAAATTTGCCTTTTCACGACATTCGTTCGCACTCGAACTAAACCGTCCGTTTTTGACTTACTCCATTAACCTTTAATAACCGCACTAGCAGTGAAAAAAATTATAGAAAAATACGTCTGAATGACTAATAAATAATTTCCCGACTTCCCGACAACGCCTCTACTACTACAATATTTGATTACGTGCAAATGGCAGAAACCATAGACCACAGTCATTTGATAGCTGACGGATGGTAGTACAATAAGTAACCGCACTCAATTCAGGCGCCGAAAAAAACCGAACGGCGCACCCCAATTATTCCACAGCAGGTAGGTGGATACGTATCAGTTTACAACAATAAAAGATCTACTGTGCTTCGCTCGGAAACACAATGCCAGGACACGAAGTTAAAAACCGGGTGGTACAGTGTAAATGGAAAGATTGTTCACTGTATCATTGCACTGCGAATGTTTCAGACTGAAGTTTCTTACAATTGAAATCTCCTGTGTGCCGAAGGCATCCAACGTGTCGGCAAAAGCAATCGTCGAACTCTCAGGAAAGAATTAAATTCGAAATTTAATTGTGTATAGTTATGGTTGACGAAAACGCTTGCTTTAAATGATAAAAGGTGTGTCTAATCAACTCTGCTACGCTATACCACAATATTACAGCGGTGAAAACAATCGAGTGCTTTATATCGAAAACCGCCAGGTTGATTTGAATTACAGCGCGAAGGAAATCTGTCAATAGGGAAAACAATTTTTGACTATGAATGAATAAAATCGGATTGCAGTACATTATTCCCAATCCATTTTTTCAAATATATTAAACAGAACCATTTTATCCAAAATAATAAAATGCATTATAAAAATGTTAGTATGCACGTATGTGACAGCTATTGGGATAAAAAACTCAATAAAGTTTACTTACTCACTTTGACAGCTGTTGGCCATATCCACAGCGAATCACAAAAGTAAGTATACGCCACATGTTCTCATTTTGTTGAAGAAAATAAATGTCAACAAAAAGATAGTTTATTTTAAACTTATAATGAAAATAAAAACATACAAAATTTATAAATGATAACCTCAAATAAAAGCCTAGGGAAATAAAATTTATGAAAGATAAGTAAGATCAAATAAAAGTATCATAAAATGGATATGACAAAAGTAAGCACACACTATGAATAAAAAAAAACTCCGTGAAATTTTTGCACGTATGCTTCTTACCAAAACCGACGTAAGATAGGAAGCCATTTGGCAGCAATTTGCATAGGTAGTAATCGACCTACTTTGGAGAAGCACACGTGAGCGGCAAAAGCAAATCCTTATAATAAAGGGTGGTCCAACCAAAACGCACGATATCAATTGTAAATAAAACAAAAATTTTTCAGAGAATTATGTTAATATTTTTATTATAATAGAAGGATTTATGACAATTATGTGTGAAACAAAATATCGCCCAAATGCTCGTCACGGCTACGGTGGCATACTTCTATCCGATACTCCATATTTTCAATGACTCTGAAATATAATTGAGGTTCAATGCCGTTAATGTGCTGAATTATCTCATCCTTTAGCTCTTGACTTGTTCTTGGCTTATTGACTTACACTTTTCTTTTAAATATCCCCAGAGAAAGAAGTCCAACGGTGTCAAACCACATGATCGTGGCGGCCAATTAACATCGCCACAACGTGAGATAACACGGCCATTGAATTTCTTGCGCAAAAGAGCCAATGATTCGTTGGCTGTGTGGCAAGTGGCACCATCCTGTTGGAACCACATATCGTACAGGTCCATAACCTGAATTTCGGTCCACAAGAAGTCCGTTATCATGACTTCACATTTCCTACAGACCCGGTTTGTTGAAATTTGCGCATAATTCTCCCGATTGTGGTCGCATTTGGTTCATTATGCTGACCAAAAATATCACGAAGTGCACGAAATGCATTTCGATTTGAATGCCCGTTTTCGTAAAAGGCTTCAACAACATTAACGCGCTGTTCAATTGTGTACCTCTCCATAGTTGAATTTATCAAACACTGAAACAAAGAAATGTCAAATAAAGTTGGGCGAAAAACTTGACGCTAAGGTGTGCTCACAATTAACATCGTGCATTATGGTTGGACCACCCTTTATATACTATGTCCCGCATGACAAAGGTACAAAACACCTGCTTTACATGCTTAAAATTCACCATGAACCGTCCACTCTACTCCTACACTTTTCAAGACGAGTAATTAAAAAACTTTTAGAAACAAAATCGACTTCAAAATGCCCGTAGGGAAATAAATTTTATGGAAGTGGTGCCAGATCACTTTTTCCCTGTTTCTTTTGTGATGCAAGTTTTTATGTTGAAACGGGGTGATTTATTTGGCAATGCTTCCATAAGATTTATTTGATCCTTTTTGGGGCATTTTGAAGTCGATTATCATTTTGTTCTAAAAGTTTTTTCAATTCACCTTTTTTGTTGGCACATTTTTTTATTTCAAATCTATTGAAATGCAGTTTCTTGAATACATTGTACCATGTATTCAAATTTGATTTCTTGACTGCAATGAAAAACTCACTGCTGCTAAAATCTGCAGCGTCAATAGGAATCGAATTTATTTCTAACACATTTTAGTCTAACTTTGATTTTAGGCTTGAAAAACGTCCTTAATATATTATAGCTATAAATATATAATTCGAACTTTGCCTAACCACCATTTTCAATTATGACCTGACCCTAAATTTTTTTTCATTGTTCACTAGACGTTTCCTGTTTTTACCATATTGCCAAGTTTCATCAATATTGGTTCAAAAATTTGTTCAAAACTACAGTAACAAAATTATCATGTTTTCTTACCATTCGTGTAATGGGAAAATGAAAATATAAGTTTGTACGGGAATACGGTAGTACGAAAAAATTATTTGCCTGAGATGAATGCGATGGTTGGCGAAAACATAAGCCTGCATACAATTTTGATGAAATTTGATTGTGGCAGATTTGATATAGAAAACACTGATCTAGGTAGAGGTGACGGAACGGCAGAGTAGGCAGACGTAAGAAGGATAAACGATATTCATGGGGTTGATATGGGATTTTGAATTTGTAAAACAAGATTCGAGTAAATTTTCGCTGGACATTCTCTAACGAGTTAATGAGGTAGGAGTGTCGGGGAGACCAGACTAGAGAGCAATATTCAAGAATAGGACGGATAAGACAGATAAACAAGCGGACGGGGGTAGTATATTGGTAAATTTATAAGCATGCCTGAAAATAAGTCCCAATATTTTTGAGGCCCTAGTAGTCGCGATTAGAATGTGTGCATCCAAATTGAGCTTAGGATCAAAAGTAGCACCCGAGATCTTTAGCAGAGCTAACAGCAGCAAGTGGGGCTTCATTTTACATATAGGTAAAAGTCAGCGGAGAGATTGATTTCGATTAAAAGTCATTTTATGGCATTTGGCAAAATTAAGACAGAGGTAGTAAGACGAACACCAGTTATTTGTCCATCTGAAGATATTGACAATCTTGTTCAGATCTGATAGCTCGAAATACTTCGAAATCATCGGCATACAGTAGACAATTGGAGGCGACAACCGAAGGAAGATCATTTATAAACAATAGGAACAGGAGGGGACCTAAAATGGAACCTTGAGGGACACCAGACGATGGATGAAATGGAATAGAGGTAATTCCACAGTAACTAACACAACATATACGAGAAGACAGGTAGGAATCCATCCATGATAAAAGAGGGCCAGCAATCCCAAAAGCTTTCAGTTTCTAACAGAGTAGTTGATGGTTGACCACGTCAAATGCCTTCGAGAAATCAGTGAAGATAACATCAACCTGCAATCGATTGTCTAGAGCCTTTGCAATGTAATCGGTGAATTCAATTAAATTTTAGACCGTAGGGCGACCTTTGAGAAACCGATGTTGTTCCTGCAAAAAAGTAGGGATCAATGAAACTGAAAGCCGGTTATGTACAAGATCCTCGAGTGATTTCGGAAAAAAGGAAATTAATGAAATAGGACGATAATTGGACACAGAAGAAGAACCACAACTTTTAAGAATAGGAACAACGTTTGCTCTTTTCCAATAAGTAGGGAAAGTACCAGTCTTTAGACTGAGGTTGAAGACAAAAGCCAAAGGGATACAAAATGAAGACAGTAATGACTTGAAGAAAATATTCGGTCAACCATCAGGACCAGGTGAAACATTAGGATTAAGTGAATTAATGAGGGATTCAACTTCAATATAGTCAGTGAAAAGTAAAGAAATGTCAATAGAGTGAAGTACAGGTGTATGAACTGGATTAGAGACATGAGAAGAAGGAATAAAAGTTGACGAGAAGAACTGAGAGAACAAGTTGGAAATATCCTGCGGAGAAGAGCTAACGATATTATTCCAGTAGACAGGAGGAGGTACACAAGAGGAGGACTTGAAGGATCTAATGTTTGACCAGAAGGGTTTCGCATTATTCGCCATAAGTGAACTCTCCAAGCTACTGAAGTAGTTTTTCATCGAAGTCTTTAGCTATCTTTTCACTATAGCACGCAGATCACAAAAGCTGGCTCTGGATTCTTCAGTACCACAATGCTTGAAACGAAGATGTGCCTTACTTTAGCATTCAAAGCACAAAGTACTTGCTTAGTTAGCCATGATTTCTGCTTTACTGTGCGAAGAGCTTGTAAAGATGTGAAATGTTTAATCAACTTATAGAGGTGATTTTAAAACTTGCCCAGAGCTTCCTCACACTCCAAGTTATCAAAAACTCCAGCCAGTCAACCGAGTTCAGTTCGAAGGTCAGAGTTTCGAAGTTTGCTTTGAAGAAGCTAAATTTTGGAGAAGGAGCAAAGGTGCGTTGTGTCAAAAGTGCAATAATGGCGGATGATGACTATCAATGCGCACAAGAGGATTCAATGCTAGGGAAACAGATAGACAGTAAAGGGGAAAGTTAGAAAGTACAAAGTCAAGTACCCAACCATTCGCATTAGGGATATTATTAAATTGCGTCAGTGAACAGAGTGATAGAAACGAGGAAAGAGATAAAGAAGATGCATCGATTGATGAAACAGAGAAAGAAAGGTTCTTCGTCCATTGCACTGTTCCCAAATTTAAATCACCGCATACTAGAATTAAAGATTATGGATGATGCAAGAAGATATAAGAAGAAAACTCGCCAAAGAATGTCTCGTAGACATACAAAGAAGAGTTACTAGGTATGTAGACAGAGGAAACTCATAAAAATGTATTGTTAGGAAGGAAGATCTTGACAATTACACAATCCACAACACGGGAAAAGCAAAAATCAGCACAAAGAGAGCTACGTATTGTATTACAAGGACACCACCTCCATCTCCTTTATTTGCAGACGCCAAATCCCGGTCACAACTGTAAATATGAAAATCAAGGGAAATTTCCGAGTTTTAGATGACACATAAGCATCTTCACTGAGCTGTAACGATAAAAAGAGCTTATCAAGCTTGGTCCTTAATAAAATAAAGAAAAAAACGATAGACATAAGAAAGAATCCCACTTTCTTCTCAAGAAATATGGAAGCTAGAGCGACCAAACTATGTGGGAAGGTCAGAAAGAGTGCCCTTTCAAAAGTTTTACAGTTAAAGGATTTTCAAAGGATCCCGATGTAAAAGTGCGACTTCTTAACATTTTTTGTTTTATCAAAGTCGAATAAAGTATCAACTGAAAGATTTTGGTGAGATCTTTTAGGGTTGAATCAGACTGCAACAAGATAGTCGCGCGACTATCGCAATTTACACATGGTTAAATGAAAGCACGCACACTGCGACTTTGCGACAATTCTGGCCAGGCCGATTATCGCATTGATTTGTGATTTTTTTAAAAACCAGTTTACTAGGTATGATAATTTTCGGGTGGGAAATTTTTGTGAGACTTGTGCAGGCGCACATCTTTTGGACATTTGATGCTGGCAGGCATTGAAGTTTCTTGCATAGCGCACATATGAATCAGAAGGCTACAACTAAACACAAATGAATGCCGTTTGTTTGTCTGCCCGGTTGTCTTTTTGAACGATTTTTGCATAACTTCAATCTAATCATTGAAGCAGAAATAAAATAACATTCGCACAAATGAAATATGAGTTAATAAGATAAAGATAATACTTAAAGAAATAATTTTATAAATAGTGAAAATTTTAAGAAAATTTCAGACTACGATGCTACTTTATTTGTGTTACCTTTGGTGTCTCTGCTACCATTGTTAATATTTTAAATTATTTTAATCCTTGGTTTTTGCGCTGTTCAGTTTTAATTTTTTTAACTTTTTCCTGCAACGTGGAAGGCACCCTTCGCCTTAATAATAATAATAATAATACTACCGTTCTTTGTGTATTCTTTTTTTTAGGGTTTTGTTAACTAAATTTATATAATACCCTATTAATATCAGTACCTATCCATCCGTCCATTCGTCAGTACGTCACAACAAGTTTTCTCAGGAACTATAGAAGCTACATTGATAAAATTTTGTAAACAGCTTAAAAGTTTCTAGTTAATGAAAGTTCCGTAGTCAAAAAAAAGTTACAAAGGCTATTAAGGGGGTCTCCCCATCTAAGGATTTGAACCCTTAAAAAATTTTCACGAAAAGTACTCGATTAGGGTATCAAATAAAAGTTTTTGAAGAGATTTTTTAATATCCATTATCAAAATTGCAATATCAAGAATGGGGTAGGCAGGGGAAGCGGAAGAACACAAACAAATTGTGTCCCCCCTCGCAATTGGACACCTATGGACCGAATAATCTGAAAAAAATAATGAGGGTAGTTCTCTATGAGTACAACAACAATAAATACCAGAAAAGTTGAGATTAACTAAACTTTGTTAGTAATAGTATGATTGTCAATTTTATATTTTCATGTATAAAATCGTAAGGGTATCCTTAAATTCAATGAAATTTTACATATATATGTCTACTTATAAGGCTAATAAACTTTGAGAATTTTAGAATGATAGGATTGTATGTAACGAAGTTATGGTCATTTAAATTTTAGGGGTTTACAACAACAACAATACATGGCTATTCAGCAATATGCGCTTCCAATCGACTCAGACACTACGGACTTGTTCGGATTCGCATGAAAATTTCAGGAAGGATGTATATCATGCACGTCTGTGAGAATCTGTTCAATGAGTGCTATTAGTTAGCGTAAAAAAATTGCTGCCGTTTTAAATAAGAATATTGAAAAATTAATTAATTTACAATTCAGGTTATTAACTTTAGGTGAAAACATACATTTTAAAGGTGAACAATTCATGGTGGTAGATTTTCATGAGTAGTACAATAACAAATACATTAGAAGTTGAAATTCACGCAACTTTATTAATAATAGTAGAATTTGTAAATATAAAACTTTTCCCTGTGAATTTATACGACCACTTTTAAATTCAAATTAAAGTAGTTCAAGGAAAGGTCCTTATAGTCTGGAAGTTTCAATAAAGTTAAATCGCATTCACGGAAGTAATAGCAATTCGAAAGCTCTCCAACTACAAACAAAACAATGGTTTTTCTACCATTCGGGCTTTTCATCGAACCAGACACAACACTTTTAATTGGATCTTCTAATTTCCAGATGAAATGATTAATTAAAAATTTCTTTAAGATTTCATTCAGTCAATGGTTGTTAGTGATATTGCAACAAAATGGCAGCAAGTTAAATTAGTATAATATATGTTTCCCTCGTAAAACGAGTATGTATTGGTTGTAGATGTCGTGAAAGGCTTTCTTGAGTTTATTTATTATTGGTGTCTGAATAACGTAGGCTGATTACAAAACCCCTCTGACATGAGCGTAGCTCTGTCCAACCAACTTGTTTTTCTTCTCCTCTGTTTAACTAAAACAGGCCTCCACAGATGAGCACCATGGAAATCCACAGATGAGTACTGTGGTAATCCACAGATGCGTACTGTGGAAATTTGGTTGGTCTGTTCTGTCGGCACATTGCCCAGCATTTAGCGATCATGTCCACTTTTGGTACCAGTGCTGTCGAGTAATTTCAGTGACTCAGGACTGATAGGTACTATTGGCCTTCAAGGGGTGGTTAGTTGAATTAATTAGGTGGGGAAGTGTTAGTACATTATTTTGAGGATAAATTGATAGGGAGGTTTCGTGTTTTCAGATGAGTTGGTAGGTCCGTAAAGAACTGCCACGATGGACTGCTTTCTCAACGAGCGAAGATTTTGTGCTGGCCTGAATTGGCCTTGTCTGAGGTGGCGCGAATTCGCTTGCAGGCTAGCATTGCGATGTCGTCGGGTGGGTTCTTTCCCCAGCACAATGGCCCACTATAAAAAATTTTCGCATTCATGAATTATACGATCAGAATATTTTAGTTTGACTTTGTCGAGGCTGAGGTAACCTACCGAAGGGATGAACCATTGAAATGCGACTGACTAAGCTTGATTAACGCATGGAGGACGAGAGACGGTTTCGACCTTACCCCGAACACTTACGACCCCCACTAAGAGTGGGGCACTGTGGGATTTTTTCTTGCTGTACAATTAAAAATCGATCTTTAAAGATCATCATTTATAATTACAAACATTGTTTCTAAATACTACAATAAATACCTCAAAGTACTTTTCAACATTCCAACAATATTTAAGTAGCAATTTGTTTTAATGTTTTATCTCATAAATTTTCCATTATTTTAAAATTATTCAAATATCCATTTTTGAATCTAATTTAAAATTGAATTAATGTGCGTATATCTGTATGTATCAAGTATTGTACATGATAAAACAAAACAAACCAAAAATACCTCACTATTCCAGGTGATATTAAATTATTGTGTGTGTACTACATTTAACTTTGTATATATTATCAATGAATAGTATGGTAATCAATGCTATGTTTTGGGATACAAACCCACTCCTCTGATGAACGCTCGTTGTTGCAGCGGGGTAAGGGGCTGCAAACTTTAATTTTTGTTTTTAAATTTTCAACAAAATTATATTGTCTACTGTAAAACAATTGACGTTTCAAACACTTTAGTTGGAAATTCAGAACCCTGAGGTAAGTCCAATTTTTCAGCATAATTCGATATGAACAAAAAAGAACTCCGCTGCTTGGTCAAAATGATCAAAATCTTGCACATATTTTAAGCGACAAACGTTAATTTCAATAAATACAACAATTTTAGCAAATCATTACATCACAAATATGGTGATTCATGTAAAGATACGTTCACTTCACTATCGTCGAATATATCTGTTTCAATTCCGTTTTTTTATAAATTTATTTCGAAGTTTTGGGACTTCTTTTTTTAGCCACCGCGTTAATTATCTTCACCGCAATCAAAACTTTGATATCATTTATTTCGTTATGCGCACTCAAACGGATTCATTCAAAAACGATCCAAACAATTGATTCAAGCGTCCAAATTGCAATCGGCTGGAGCGTGTAAAGTTCTTAATTGGCCTCACTTAATAATAAGCAAACAAGATGGAACAAATGACTGCATTGCCACTTAATCGAACAAGTGAGACTTTCGTTTCAGCGAACTAGCAAGCGCCATGGAACAAAGTAGAGCACGGCGCGCACTTGTTATGGGAAATTTTTTTTAACGTTTGCGTAATGGAACGATACGGACGTGCTCCTTAGCACCAAGAAAACAATGCAAAAATGACGATCAGACACTCACGCGGCACTGAGACAAATGGCCGACAACTACTTTGCACACTGCGACGACGTTCACTTGGTGGGGATCTTGCGTGTGAACTTCTGCAGGCAGTTTTCAAAAAATTTACACTCACGATTATGTGAAATCCTTAAACGACATTAGTTTCAACTTGTCACAATTCCTTATTAGATTTTCAAGTGCAATTTTTAAGTGTACTGCAGCATGCAACACGTACGTACTGGCACCACTCACCAAAGGGGCGAACGAGCTCCACTCGTGTGAACTTTTTTGCTATCTTTTCCCGATAACTTATCTGTGGTAAACTATTTGTTTCTTTATGAGTGTGCACTTTCAATATGTTTTCGACTTAAGTTTGTATTTAGAAACGGAACAAATTGTGAAACAGCGAAAAGTGATGAAATTCTTTTTAAATACATAACTAAAACTAATAATATAAGATAGCGCGAACCGAACTAAACGTACGTTCCTTGTGCTTTCCAGTACATTCGTTTGTTGATCACGATGTCATTGATATTTGCGACAGTAGCTCGCAGAAATGTTTAGACATGTAACACTGCCCCCACCTCAGTTCTTTTCGCCCAGAAAAGATGTGTCACCAGTTGCAGTTAAGTCTCCCTGTGTGTAATATGGGGCAAGACGGTCCAGGTGCACAATTACCATTTTGGCTATCGGCTTACGGTGCTCCTGTATGCGGTACACGACGTCGTTGATTCGCTTTGTAGCCCGGTATGGTCCCTCCCAATTATGCTGCAACTTTGGAGACCTACCCCTCCGCCGCTGTGGGTTATATAGCCACACCAAGTCATCTTGCTGGAAGCCAGTAGAATTTGCCTTTAGATCATACCTGGTCTTCATGCGGTCAGTAGCCGATTCGAGGTGTTTTCGCACTTCCGATGTATCTGGTTCAACCGTTGTCTTAGCTCACTTGCGTACTCCGAGATCGTTTGGGGTTTCTCAGGGGGTGTTCCGAACTTTATATCAGCTGGCAGACAAATAGTCTTTCCAAAAATGGCTTTGGCTAGGAATTAGCCCGTCGATGCATCTTCGGCAGCTCTGCACGCCATCAAAAATAGTGGGATATGTCGTTCCCAGTCCCTTTGGTTCTCGTCAACCATCTTGGCCAGGTGTTTATTGAGTGTGCCGTTAAAACGTTCGACCATTCCATCGGATCGGGGATGCAGCGGTGTTGTCCTCGTTTTCCGTGTTCCCAGTAGTTCGCACATTTCGCCAAAAACTAGTGACTGAAAGTTTCGGCCTTGATCCGAATGTAGTTCACAAGGTACGGCGTACCTACTGACCCAATTTAATACTAGCTGTTCGGCTACAGTAGTTGCTTCCTGGTTGGGAATGGGGTAGACCTCGGGCCATTTGCTGAAATAATCGGCTACAACCAGCGTGTATCGATTTCCCCATTCGTATTCAGGAAAGGGTCGTGCGATGTCAACAGCAATCCTTTCAAATGTCACGCCCACGTTGTAGGTTTGCATTTGTCCTCTCAGTCGTCGCTTTGGACCTTTGACGGAAAGACAAATCGTGCATCTGCGACACCAGTCCTCTACGTCTTCTCGAGCGTGGAGCCAGTAGAATCTTTCCCGCAATTTCGCAAAGGTCTTGTTAACACCAAGGTCCCGAGGATCCTTCCTGCGTCTGCTTAACCACATCGTGGATTCGGCTTTTGGGAAGTATAATTTGCATCCTATATGAGCTGCCATCCGCCGTTTCCCATTTTCGCTTGAGTACGCCACCCTCCACCTGAAGGGAATTTCATTGTGCCCAATAGCGTTTCAGGGTTGCGCCATCCATCGAAACGTCTTTCCACTCAGGTCGCCCAGTTGTCTCCCACCTTCATCGGCTAACTGGGCATTTCGAATCTCCCCCGATGACCAACCTTCATCGAATTTGGCCGTTATCACTCGCAGATCAACAGGAGGCTCCTTTTCCTCAATCCGTCGGCAATGTTTGCAGTCAGCTGGACATGGACGACGATATCTGATAGTGCCAACGAAGACGTTCGCATTGCGCAGTTTGATTGTAAGACGAAGCCTTGTAAGATATATAAGGAACGGATACGTGCCGGTTAGAGTCTTTAGCACCGTAGACTCAACCTCGAGCATCAAAGCGGGAGAAGTCATCGGCAGCTGCCAGCCTGTTTCCACCATCACCTCTTCGGAAGCCACTCCAGACCATCATTGGAAAAGAAGGCAAGACGCAGACAAAACCCGGGAATCCACGTCTGCAATTTTGAGGCAGGTCAAATTGCCAGTGCAGCTATTCAAGCGGGCCTCTGACCTGGTTACCAAGTACAGTGACATCTTCTCAACAAGCCCGGATGACCAAGGCCGAACGAGTATGGTAACTCACGTCATAGATACACAGGGAGCCAAGCCAATTCGACAAGCACCGAGACGTCTTCCTATTGCCAAACAAGGAGAAGTGAGCGCACTGATCTTGGACATGGAAAAACTTTTCCATGAACTCCACCCTTCCGATGAACAATTTCGTAGTCGTATGACGGCAATCTTTCGATCCATCTCGCAACTTATCCCTCGGGGTTTTGAAGTTAAGTAGCCATCTCAGCGATGCATGGGCTGTTCGAAGAACGAATTTCTGGCCATATAGGTACTTGTGAAACTGCTTGGTGGCTTCTATTATAGCCAATAGCTCCTTCCTGGTCACGCAGTAGTTCCTCTCACTCGACTGTAATACGAGAGGACTCTTTCTTCGCCATCGATCTGCTGTTAGAGTATAGCTCCAATACCGCCGTTGCTCGCATCAGTGTCAACGACAAACATTTTTGGATATGCCAGTACTGGTGATTCACACAGCTTCTCCTTCGAGGTCTCAAAGGCTGCCTGGCATTGTTCATTCCAGACATACGGACGATTTTTCTCGGTTAGCTGATGGAGACACTTAGCTATTTTGGAGAGGTCTTTGACGAATCTTCGATAGTAGGTCGCCAGACCCAAAAAACTTCGTAGTTGGCGCTTGTTGTTTGGTTTTGGCCAGCTTTTCGCGGCTTTAATTTTCCCAGGGTCTGTTTTGACCCCTTCTGCTGATACGACGTGTCCCAGGTATTTTACTTCAGCTGCGAAAAGGGTACACTTGTCGGGACTAATTTCAGATTCGCCAGTCGCAATCCGAAGAAAACCTCTTCTAAGTTCCGCACATGCTCTTCGAACGTTCTGCCGATAACAATGATGTCATCTAGGTACACCAAGCAGGTTTTCCAGGTTAGGCCTCGTAGCACGTATTCCATCAGGCGTTCGAAAGTGGCTGGAGCATTGCAAAGCCCAAATGGCATTACCACAAATGTCCACAAACCAGTCCCAACTGAAAATGCGGTCTTCCCTCGGTCCTTCTTGTCAATTTCTACCTGCCAGTGGCCACTCTTGAGATCGAGTGTAGAAAACCATTTGCGTCGGCTAAAGTATCCATGATGTCATCGATGCGAGGAAGCGGATAACTATCTTTCTTAGTGACGTCATTAAGCTGCCTATAGCCGACACAGAAACGAGTGCTACCATCCTTTTTCTTTACTAGAACTACTGGCGCGGCCCATGGCTCGATAACAAATTGTTTTTCCATGTCCAAGATCAGTGCGCTCACTTCTCCTTGTTTGGCAATAGGAAGACGTCTCGGTGCTTGTCGAATTGGCTTGGCTCCCTGTGTATCTATGACGTGAGTTACCATACTCGTTCGGCCTTGGTCATCCGGGCTTGTTGAGAAGATGTCACTGTACTTGGTAACCAGGTCAGAGGCCCGCTTGAATAGCTGCACTGGCAATTTGACCTGCCTCAAAATTGCAGACGTGGATTCCCGGGTTTTGTCTGCGTCTTGCCTTCTTTTCCAATGATGGTCTGGAGTGGCTTCCGAAGAGGTGATGGTGGAAACAGGCTGGCAGCTGCCGATGACTTCTCCCGCTTTGATGCTCGAGGTTGAGTCTACGGTGCTAAAGACTCTAACCGGCACGTATCCGTTCCTTATATATCTTACAAGGCTTCGTCTTACAATCAAACTGCGCAATGCGAACGTCTTCGTTGGCACTATCAGATATCGTCGTCCATGCCCAGCTGACTGCAAGCATTAACGACGGATTGAGGGAAAGGGACCGCCCGTTGATCTGCGATTGATAACGGCCGAATTCGATGAAGGTTGGTCATCGGAGGAGATTCTTTAGCCGATGAAGACATCGGACCATTGCTCGTATGGAAGGAGACAACTGGGCGACCTAAGTGGAAAAACGTTTCAATGCATGGTGCAACCCTGAAAAGCTATTGGGCACAATGGAACTCCCTTCAGGTAGAGGGTGGCGTACTCAAGCGGAAATGGGAAACGGCGGATGGCAGCTCATATAGGATGCAAATTATACTTCCCAAAAGCCGAATGGTGGTTAAGGAGATGCACGAAGGATCTTCGGGAGGCCACCTTGGTGTTAACAAGACCTTTGCGAAATTGCGGGAAAGATTCTACTGGCTCCACGCTCGAGAAGACGTAGAGGACTGGTGCCGTAGATGCACGATTTGTCTTTCCGGCAAAGGTCCAAAGCGACGACTGAGAGGACAAATGCAAACCTATAACGTGGGCGTGCCATTTGAAAGGATTGCTGTTGACATCACAGGACCCTTTCCTGAATCCGAATGGGGAAATCGATACACTCTGGTTGTTGCCGATTATTTCAGCAAGTGGCCCGAGGTCTATCCCATTCCCAACCAGGAAGCAACTACTGTAGCCGAACAGCTAGTATTAAATTGGGTCAGTAGGTACGCCGTACCTTGTGAACTACATTCGGATCAAGGCCGAAACTTTGAGTCACTAGTTTTTGGCGAAATGTGCGAACTACTGGGAACACGGAAAACGAGGACAACACCGCTGCATCCCCAATCCGATGGAATGGTCGAACGTTTTAACGGCACACTCAATAAACACCTGGCCAAGATGGTTGACGAGAACCAAAGGGACTGGGAACGACATATCCCACTATTTTTGATGGCGTGCAGAGCTGCCGAAGATGCATCGACGGGCTAATTCCTAGCCAAAGCCATTTTTGGAAAGACTATTTGTCTGCCAGCTGATATAAAGTTCGGAACACCCCCTGAGAAACCCCAAACGATCTCGGAGTACGCAAGTGAGCTAAGACAACGGTTGAACCAGATACATCGGACAGTGCGAAAACACCTCGAATCGGCTACTGACCGCATGAAGACCAGGTATGATCTAAAGGCTAATTCTACTGGCTTCCAGCAAGATGACTTTGTGTGGCTATATAACCCACAACGGCGAAAGGGTGGGTCTCCAAAGTTGCAGCATAATTGGGAGGGACCATACCGAGTTACAAAGCGAATCAACGACGTCGTGTACCGCATACAGGAACACCGTAAGCCGAGAGCCAAACTGAAAATTGTGCACCTGGACCGTCTTGCCCCATATTACATCAACTGACTACAACTGGCGACACATCTTTTCTGGGCGAAAAGAACTGAGGTGGGGGCAGTGCTACATGTACAAATAATACTGCGAGCTACTGTGGCAATTGTTTTCACAACTATTAAGAACATCAACAAACGAATGTACTTGAAAACCCGCCAAGCATGATCATCATCTGAAAGTGACCTCACTGCCCATTCATTAAGCTGCTCGAACATTCCATATTTATATATATATATATATATATATATATATATATATATATATATATATATATATATATATTTATATATAGGTAATTCCAGGTAATTCGGTAATGGACGAGAAATGGATTGAATATAATATATATATATATATATATATATATATATATATATATATATATATATATATATATATATATATATATATATATATATATATATATATAAATATATATCTATATATATATAAATCTGTATATATATATATTTATATATATATATATATATATATATATACATATATATATATACATACATATATATATATATATATACTCGTATATATATATAAATATGTATATATATATATATATATATATATATATATATATATATATATATATATATATATATATATATATATATATATATATACATATTGTCGCGTGTTTTCGGTTCGCGGCCAATAATCTTAATGTTCCGGGAAAGTGAAAACGCAATGTCTTTCAATTTAAGTTAAAAGAGTTTATTTAATTACAAAAGTGCACAATGATCAGTTTAACACTTTCACTAATTTTAATTTTCACTATGAAAAATCTATCACTTGTCCATAAATTTCTTATCGCAATTGTCTTCTAAATCACTTCACTATTACGAAAATCACTTTTCTACTACTCGAATAATATCGCTTCCCACATACTATCGCAGTTCTTATCGCGGTCGAATGAATGATGATCCCCCCATTCATTCAGCTCGCCTTTATATAGGGTCTGTAGTCATTCAACCCAGTTCTCGTACATTGGCGAATTCGCGGGAACATTCGAGCGACTGCAAATGAATCGAGCAGTGACTCACTTTCAGATGTTGCTCATGCTTGTTGGGTTCTCGTGGTTTCGAGTAAATTCGTGTTCTTCATTGTTGTGAAAACAATTGCGACAGTAGCTCGCAGAATTATTTGTACATGTAACAATATATACATATATACTATACATACATGTATATATATATATATATATATATATATACATATATATATATATATATATATATATATATATATATATATATATATATGTATATATATATACATATATACTATATATATATATATATATATATATATATATATATATATATATATCATATACAATATACAATATATATATATATATATATATATATATATATATATATATATATATACGAGTATATAACTCCGCCATAGACGGTACCAAGCCCGTTTGAGAAAGGAGGAGGGAACCCCTTGTTTCCCCAACCCATAGCTTCCGTGATTCCTCATCCCAAACCCCCCAATTAAATGGCAGCAAATGTTGTCGGGGTCGCACATTGGGTTTACTGGTTTCCCAATAATGTAACATTAAATGTCGAGAAATGCTCGTAACTGTAAATACATCTACAGCTCTGCTACTAAATCCTACTTACAGCTCCTTTGTGAGGACGTAAGAGGGTGAAGGCGAACCTTCCGCGCCTGATAACGGAATCGACGTAATAACCATGCCGCCGGAATGGAGGTTGGGCGACGGGCTAACTCCCCGTCCTTGGAAAACCTTTAATTGTTTCAAAACCTGCAGATAGGCCTTGGAATGGATTGGACTCACGACAACGACCTCGCAAACGAAACAAGGACTATGGCATTGGATCCTGGAATGTCAGGTCACTCAATTACCCTGGCGCTGTTAAGGACCTTTTACAACAGGCCAGTCAATATCAATTAAAAATACTGGCAGTCCAGGAAACGAATTGGACTGGAAACGACATTCAAGACATGAGATCGCACAGAATATTTAAAAGTAGGAAGCCTACTGGAAAACGAGAATTTGGAGTGGCCTTCATTGTGGATAGGGAGTTCAAATTGCACGTTATTGATTTTAAGGCAGTCAATTAACTGTTGTGCGCGATCCGTATAAAAGCGAAACCCTTCAAAATCTGGCTGATAAATGTTCACGCCCCGACCGAAGAAAAAGACGAAGAAACGAAGGAATCGTTTTACAATCACCTGGAAAGACTAGTCGACTCATTGCCGACAAACGACACGAAAATTATTCTCGGTGATTTCAATGCTAAGTTTGGCAATGAGCTATCTCATCGGGGAACGACTAGAGGATATAGCCTCCACGATGAAACAAACGACAACGACCAGCGCCTGATTGACTTTGCATGTAGCAGACATCTAGTCATACGCTCGACTTGCTTCCCACATCGACGCATTCATAAAATGACCTGGGTATCACCGGATGGCAACACACAAAACCAGATCGATCATGCTCTGATCCAACAACGTGAGGCCTCGAGCATACTTGGTGCCCGTACATACCGAGGAGCCAATTGTAACTCAGATCATTACTTGATCAAATTAAACTATCGATGTCGTATGTCAAAGGCATATTCAGCGAAGACCAGCCCGCTACAAAAATTTGACATCGAAAGGCTCCAAACGGCGTCTGTGACCGAAAATTTCACGGAGACCCTCGACAACCAGCTGGCTCCCATCTTATCAGACGCATCGTTAAGGACGAGCAACGAGCTCTCAATAGAAGTGAAAGCGGCTATCAGAGCCGTGGCAGAACAGACGATCGGACATCAAACCCGGCGCAAGAGGAATGATTGGTTCGATGATGAGTGCCAGAATGCGTTAGACAAAAAGAATCAGGCGTACAAAGAATACGTAGGTAGGAAAACCAGGACGAAAAGAGAACATTATGAAAATCTCAGAAGAGTAGCCAATAAGATAATTAGGATTAAGAAAAGAAAATACTATGACGACCAATTGAGAAGTATAGATGTAAGTTTAGCGAGCAATAATACAAGACAAGCATTCAAAGTAGTGAAAAGCCTGAAACGTGCTTATCAGCCCAAAACCACGCTCTGTCGTGATGACAGCGGCAATATAATCGCTGATGAAATCAAGATTAAGGAAAGATGGGCATCATATTTCAAGAACCTCCTTAATCCTCCGCACAGCTCCAGAACATCGGAGCCTATAGATGTCTGCGGAGAGCTTCCATTGGCCCCACCAACTCTGGATGAAGTTTGTTCCATCATCAAAGCCCAGAAGAATAATAAAGCGCCAGGCATTGATGAGATTCCAGTGGAGCTCATCAAATATGGTGGCAGTAGTGTGCATCAAGCTATTCACAAAGTAGTCCAGTACATTTGGCAACAAGGACATATGCCGAAAGAGTGGAGCCAATCAATTATATTCCCTTTCGACAAAAAAGGTGACAAGCTACAGTGCGAAAATTATAGAGGCAAATCACTACTTTGTACGGCGTATAAAACATTTTCCAAAATCTTAGAAAATAGAATCGGATCATACGCCAACAGTATTATTGTGGAGTATCAAGGTGGTTTTAGGGCAAGTAGATCAACAACAGACCAATTGTTCACAGTCAAGCAGGTACTTGAAAAATGCTGGGAGTTCAACATAGACGTACACCAAATTTTCGTTGACTTCAAGCAAGCATACGATAATATTGATCGTAACGTACTATACCAAAAAATCCTTGATTTAGACATCCCAGCCAAATTAGTCCGTCTTGCCAAAATGACAATGACCACGACAACCTCCCAAGTCCGCATCAATAACCAACTCACCGATGCCTTTGACAGAAATATCGGACTAAAGCATGGAGATGGGCTGGCCCCATTGCTATTCAATTTGGCTCTGGAGTACGTCATACGGAAGCTACCTGGCGATACGCGAGGTACTTTACTATACAAGTCGAGCCAGGTAGTGGCCTATGCGGACGACATCAACACTCTGTCACGGTCACTAACAACTGCCAAAGAACTCTTCCTGAAACTCGACAGAGAAGCAAAACTAGTAGGGCTACAAATCAACGAACATAAAACAAAGCTCATAACGCAGTCGAGGAAAAATACCCCAAATACACAAAATATCACACTTGGCGAATACAGTATCGAGAATGTTAGCGAATACAGCTCGCAAATAAAATATTTTTTTCAGTATTGACGATCTTGAAGACCAGCTGCATACACAGGAAAACCGAACTCCAGGTACACAAATCTGTGATAAGACCTGTGTTATACTATGGGTGTGAAACATGGACCCTAACACAAGCATCCGCAACTATATTGAACGCCTTTAAGCGACGGGTCCTGAGGCGAATAATCGGAGCGAAGCTAGACGGGGACCAATGGCCAATTCGATACAACCATGAGCTGTACGAAATTTTCGACGAACCGGAGGTGTCAAGGATTGTAAGACTGCGGAAGCTGCAATGGGCTGGACACATGAATCGTATGTACGAACAACGGATACCCAAGAAGGTATTCGTTGGGGGGACTGAAGGCCGGTGGCCAGTGGGGAAACCGAGGAAACGCTGGTCTGACTCGCTCAACGAAGACAGTTCATCGCTGCTCGGATTTCGGAATTGGATGACGTGGTCAACGGACCGAGGCAGTTGGAGGCGCTGTTTGCAGGAAGCGAAGGCCCGAAAGGGGCTGTAGTGCTAAGAAGAAGAAGAAGAGAATGTAATTAGATACACATATATATGGGGTTTTCCATTAAGGACATAACAATAAATAACAGTCTTGTTGAAACCACATAGCGTTGATGTCAAATTCAACCAATTCTGGCCAAAAATAATCTTCAAACATAACACAATAGTGATCACCATTGACGGTAACATGACGGACGTTTTCATCCATGAAAAAATGCGGCCCAATCACACCTCTGGGATGCAAACCGCACCAAACTGTATTTTCTGCGGATGCAGCGGCGTCTTAAGAAGCATATATGGGTTTATTGCTGACCAATAACGCATATTTTAGTATTTAATAGTAATTTTTAATAATTTCCAAACGTTGCTGGTTCGTGAACTTTACCATGATGAAAATGTTGACTTTGACTCACGTTTTGACATTAACAATTCATTGAAAAAGTTTAAGAGTGCATTCATACAACGATACGAAATTGTTATGTCCCTAATGCAAAACCCTATATTATATATATATATATATATATATATATATATATATATATATATATATATATATATATATGCATATATATATATATATATATATATATATATATATATATATATATATATATATATATATATATATATATGCATATATATATATATATATATATATATATATATATATATATATATATGTATATATATACATATATATATATATATATATATATATATATATATATATATATATATATATATATATATATATATATATATATATACGGCAGATAATTAGCCATAAGGTCGACATGCTTCTCACATTGACGCATCTATGTATAAGAGAAACTGAGCATCATCGGACGGCGTCGCTTTCAAGCAGATCGGCTCTGATAATGAAAGGATGCGAAATCCTGCTTAAACTAGATGAAGATGCAAAACAAATAAGGCTAAAAATCAACAACATAAAAACAAAAAGCAAGGTCATCTAGAGGAATGCACAAACACAACAACAGAAAGTTGAAAACGCACGTGAATTTCTGTATTTAAGCGCTTGATCGACAAAAGATGGCTTAGAATTCAACTCAATTGTCTTTTTACTCATTCTGACGATCTTACACAACAGAACAAAGCTCCAAGTTTATAAATCCGCGAAAGACCTGTGTTATGCTACGGCTGTGTGTCATGAACCCTCACTCAGGCATATTATACTTCATGGGAAGGCGTACTTCGGCGAATGATGGAAGCTAATAAAAGAAGATCGCTGGCGAGCAAGATATAACCGCATGTTTTGTAAAGTATTTGACGAGCCGGAAGTCACCTAAATAATAAAATTGCGAAAGCTATTATGGGCTTCTCACGTAATAGGTACGAAAGAGCAGCGGTTACCTAAAAAATTATGCGTTAGAAAAAATTATGGACGGGGTCCAGTGAAAATTGGAAGATGCCGTCTTTAAACTGAGACAACTGAACTGATCTGCAGGAAGCTCAGGTCCGTCAGGGACTGTAAAACCGTAATGAGCGTCTGTTTTGCTGAGAATATCTGATTAGGCGTAGACCATTCTCTTCGAAAGCTACATTGATACGCTCTTATTATATTTTCGCACTGCAGTTAAAGTTTCCAATCGTTTGTTTTGGTGCTTTGTAGGTTAGGTAGTTCAATTTATATACTTTTCAGGGATAAACGATACTTTTTCGGCAATCGTCTAATAGTTGTTTTGATTGTCCTTGCTGTAGCAACTTTTTGGGTAATTGATTCCAGGGGCGTTGTTCTTTCTGACGTGCCTTACGGCTGCCCATAATTCGTCTATTGTCGGTCTATAGTCGGAGGTGAGGTTGGAGCATCTTATTCAGCTGTTGATATGTTTATAGCTTCATTTTTTGTTCTGAGTTGTGTGAAGACTTGCTGAAAATATTGCAGTCATCTTTGTTTGATATTAATTAAGGTAGGTTGTACTATATTTGCCGAGGCTTGTTCGTGGTCTGTAGCTTTAGCATCAAGTTTATCAAGGCATACGGGTATATCGATCCGACTTCATTAATTTCCTTTTCCATTAGCGTCCTCAATTTCGCGGATACTTTTCAACCTATTTTATATTTTATTATGGCCAGAGTTGGTCAAAGGTGTAATCTTTGTAGGTTTGATTTTTGTGTTCAACGGTGTCCCTACATTCTTAAATGTGCTAGTTATATCGCCGGTTTTTGGCTAATGTTCCAAGACCTTTTTCGCCCTTTAACTAACTGCATTTTGTTTCAATGTCATTGCTCCTTTATACCGCCTGCTTTGTAGTCTTTTAACGATGCTGTGGTTCTACCTCGTATCTTGCTCAGCTATTAAAGATTAAAATTTGCTTTCAACTCTAGTGATATACCTGTACATTTAAGTGAATGATTATAAGAAATTTAAGCAAAATTTGTGAGCCCTTTCAAATTCATAATTAACATTTATTTTCTCGTTATATGTTGTATTATACACAACGTTACTACAATTGTATATTGAGATCACGGATAAACTACTAACATAGTTCAATTTACATAAATGTAGATGCTAAAATTGTTCGCGTCACAAAGATTACAAGTATTTTTATGCTTAATAAATATATATTTTTAAAAATAAAGGTGCCGATTAATTCACAGCCAACTGTGATGTATCATACATTGCAAACCCGCTCATTTTGTTACGATCAAATATAAAGGACATAAAGGATTCACTATTTTTTTCTACTTATAAATTTTTACATTACTATTATTTTGAATATTTTGTTAACAGCTGAGCTGGGAATATTTCGGCATCCAATATTACTCATTTTCTTTTTCTTTAATATGATTTAAGGTAAAAACTAACTCACACAATACTTATAAAGGAAATACAATTTCTAAACAAAATTTAACTAAAAATCATTTCCAAATTCTGTTTCATTCTGTTCTATACAAAAAATAAAAACTTAATTCTTTTGTACACTTGGCTGGCAAACTGTCAAAGTAAGTTTGAACCTGGCTTATGATCAAAAATGAACTAAAGAAATTTTGGTTTTAATTCAGGTAATTTGTAAGTCGCAAAATGAAACGGAGGTTCCGACGGACTTGCCGAACGGCTGTGCACAATATTGCTTTCATTTATTCTGTTGCTAGTAGTTATATTACTGCTGTCATTCAAAGGATTCACTTGCTGCGTAGCAGATGACGGTAAAGTTATTCCCGTTGATCTTCCTCGTTTGCGACGGGGGAGAATGCCTTTTCTAGCCATGAAGAACCTACAAAAATTTGCCAATTATATATACATATTAGGTGGTACATTGAGTGAAATTCATAATTAGAATTTAGGTTATACCAATAAGAAGGATGGTTTATGTTTGAGAATAGGTTGTTTTTGCACCGTAATCAAAAGTATCTAGAGGTATGAATCCACACCATACCTGAATGCTAGCAAGAATAAAACTAGAAGGTATAAACTTGTGACTTCTTGAATGAAGTGAATGATTTATAATAAACTCAAAACTAGAAAACTAGAGTGTACCACTTTCCTGAAAGTTGATTCTATCTACAACTACCTTAAAAATTTCAATAACATTTTTTTTTGTACAGGTTCTGGACGTATTGTTAACATACGTGGTGCGGTTATAAAAAAGCGAAATATTTGCTGTAAAATATTATATTTTGAATTTATTGTTAATGTCTTACTCCTCCTCTATCTCTATAACGATCTATATGAATTTTCCAATATTTGAAACTGTCCTCAAGGTTTTCATCTGTGGGCTCCTTCATGTCGCGTGCCGTTCTTCCTTTTCCAGCTTTAACGAACTGAAATCTTTTTACTTTTGATACAGTTCAACCTAGAAAAAAGGTAAAATTCTCATCATGCATGGTTAGGTGAACAACACAAATATGATATAACTATGATGTTGGCTTGGCTAAAAGCATTCTGATGCGTCGTCTTGATGTATACCACATCATTTTTTTCTTCAACAATTTAGCTCGCCTTTTCTGATGCTTTGACGGAGTTAAGTAAGAACATCTGGTAGAAATGTTGATTATTGACAATTAGACCTAACCGGATTATCGACTTCTTTAATTTTTCCTCTAGTTTTCGAAGTGGGAGTGATTCATCATTGTGTACATAATAAAACCCATTGCCAGACACATCTTTTGATAAACGATAAGCTTCAGTATCACTTTCACCGAAGTTTCATGTGAAACTTCATGACGATTTATTGATCGTTATGACACACTACAGGTGCAACGTCTGAAAAATAAATCTCACGCTGTAGTCTTGTTGATCCCTTGCCTTTCATCCATGCATGCCTTTTTGACTCGTTTTTGCAGTTGACAATGTTTTGCAGAAATCTGCTATCATCTACCACTGAATCTTCCTGCCTTTTCCTCGGCTTCCCAATGATTGGTTCCCTTGACAATGCTCTTACATCCTTTCTACATGGCCATTGCATTTTGCGTAGTCTTACACATATGTGTGCAGGTGTATTACGAAGTCTCCACTTTGTCCCATTCTTCATAGATCCTTTTCGAAATCACTTGTTGGGGTTTAGATTTGGCATCGATACAGCAGAAAAGATTTTATGTGTAGTTTTTGTATGACAAGCTTATTTTTTCTGTGTACATCTCTGGAAAGTACAGGGAGAAAAATCTTGTTTGCAGCATTTATATGTCGTCAGATTTCATCCTTTCCCATATAAGTGTATAGGAAGCAATCCACACATTTAAATCCGTAGGTGAGATGTGTTTTCCTTTGTTTGGATCATGAACTTAATTTTCATTTCGTTGATCGTAAGAACAATTGTAAACATACTTTCTTCAAATTCAAATATGGATATACTTGAATCGATTCAATTGAGTAACATTTCAATCAAACACTTTTCTTCCATCTGTGCGTCACAGGAAGTTTTCTAAGGAACTACAGAAGGTATAATTGTTAAACTTTGTGTGCAGGTTTGAAATTATGATTTCATATATTGTTTAAAACTTTTTAAGGGGAATCGTCACAATAAGAACAGGATCTTTTATTGTTCAAGAAAGATAGTCTAGTTGGGTCTTAAATGAAAGATTCCAACGAAATTTTAAGTAAGCAAATTTCATAATGAATATTAAGATGAAAAGTTTAAAAGAAGAACCAATAAAAATCACTTCTTACGATTAGAGATCTGGGCCGAAAAATCCAAAATAATCAGATGTTGGCTGTTATGGGTACCATTGCCGTAGTATTTGTGCGGTTCATTATTTCCTTAATGTTGAATAAATTTTGAAGACATAGTCGTAGAGGGCAACGAATCATGAAATGGTACCAACAGATGGAAGATATATCTCACATAAACTCTCTTCATTTTTTTTTCGATGCACCGCACCGCTGTCATACTATTCGTTTGATTTTGTCACCATATTCATCAATGTTGCTTTTATGGTTTTGTCATATTCGCGAAGTACCACACTCTGTCGTTGTCAAAGCTCTACAGCCCATCTTGAGCCCTGGCTTCCCGTAAGAGTCGCAGCCAGCTGTTTCGGCCCAGCGACTGCACTCTAGTTTTGAAATCTGATTGAGATCTGTTATCATCGTCCAGAGTCGAACCAGCGCTTCTTAAATCTACTATATATTATGGGTATTGATTTTATACTCCCACTCAATAAACTTTAAAGCCTATATCGATACTCTTTTTTTGTAAAATTGTCACTCATTTTGCGATGGAAATGAATGCTGGAGTGGCAGAATTCTCTGTGATCTGAAGCCTGAACACCGCTGCTGAAAGCTAATCGCACACAGTTCACACAGTTCTTCGGAGGCTGGAACAACATTGTTCAACCTAACATAAAGGTTGCATGAAAATATTTTGTGAAAAAGGAGGTGGTTACCCAGCTTGAGTGCAAAACAAAACAGGGCGCAGTATAAAGTAGTTCTAACTTTAGTTTTAAGAAAGTTATTCGAATGAACGAACTGTTAACATATGTAACCAGTTTCATTCTGGAAGAAATGAAAGAACGATTCAGTATGTAATTCTAAGTAAATTCTATTCTTTTTTAAAAAAGAATTGATGTACACCATCAAAAATCAATCAGATTTAAAAAAGGACATTTTTTATTCATAAATTCTGATTTAAATTTAATGTATTCAATAATTGCTTAATAATTTAAGCCAGATAAAACACATCGAAATAAAAACAAGAATTAATTCAGCAAAACATTTAGAATCACAAATTATCATTGTGCGAGAGAAATACATATCAAGAAATCTACCTTTTTGGTTGCTTTAGGAATTTTTTCCTAAGCCAAAATCATAACTGACGAAATTATATGTTGGAATTCATTTTTTTTTGTTGAAATGTATTCTGCTTTAGGTGAAGGTAAAATATGAAAGAGGCTTACCTGATTGTTGAAATAGGAATTCCAAATGTATCACTGACTGTTTGAAAGGTTTGTCCACGCGATACAAATTCAGCAGCTTGTCTTAATAATGTCTCCGACCGTCTTATGCGACGTCCTTGTATATTATCCGTACTAGTTTGCAGCCCACCACTATCGTACTCACATATGACATTTGCCAAGGGAAATTCTATGTTTGCAAATAAAAAACAATCAAAATTGACACATGAGAACAATTAGGCATCACACTTTATTGCAACGTAATGTTAACTGCATTGAATCAAATTTTAATTGTGAAAAGGAACGCTTACAGTATTTAGCACAAAGATAATTCTTAGATAACGGAAAACAAATAAATAAAGCCGTTCAGAATCAACTCTTCATATTTAGCCTTTAAGAGAAAAGGATTTCACCCATAAATCTTTTCGTAACAGAAATACATCTTATGGCTCTAAAAAACAAAACTTATTGTAGTTTGGATTCGTTATACATATGCAGAAATTTTGCGATTAAATTTAGTAGCTAGCTGAAATTCGAAAATTTTAACCTCAGCCAAGGTGAACACGTCTGTGTGGGGGTTTTTTGGTCCGCCATCCGACGCGCCTTCAGGTAGCTGATCAAGGAGGGTACCCTAACCTGCTAGCCGGCGGGTATGTGAGAAATAAAATACCACTCCCGGACTAAAACCGACTAAGTCGAAGCGCTGACAACGCTCCACTTAATATTTACTTGTCATGGAACCAGAACAAAAGCCTCGGTTCGGATTAGACAAACGGCAACGACTATCGCAACGTATGCAGGACTGTCCTTTGGAACTTAGAATGTTTGATCATTGAACAGACCAGGTATACTGCGACAACTTATAAAGAAAAGAAATATAAAATCAACAACCTCGCAGGGCAAGAAACCAGATGGCACGGTGAAGACATATTTGACGTGCGAACGCACAACGTGTTTAGAAGGGGAAAACTGCAAGGAAGCCATGAGTTCGGAGTTATCACCAACTTCAAGCCCATTAACGAAAGGCTCTGTGCGATTCGCATCAAGATCAAATTCTTTAATGTCTGGCTGGTCAACAGTCACGCGCTTACAGAAGACAAGGAAGAGGCAATCAAGGACGAATTTTACAGCACCCTGGAACGCACTGTCGATGCTTTGTCGTCAATCGACATTAAAATTGCTCTGGGTGACATCAATGCAAAAATCGGCTGAGAAACGCAACATAGGAGAACAACCGGAGGACACAGGCTCCATGCAGAGAACAGCGACAATGGACAATGGCTGATAGACTTCGCTACGAACAGAGGCTTCACAGTAAGCTGCACACGCTTTCCACATCAAGGCATCCATAAGAGAACGTGGGCATCTCCAGACAGTCGCATATTCTACCAGATCGACCTTGTTCTCATACAAAAACGAGCCGCCACCAGCATTCTCGACACGCGCTCTTTCCGCGTCGCTGCCTGTGATTCGAACCACTACCTTAGAAAGGACAAGCTCCGATGCCGCATCTCCATGAGCTGTATACAAAGAACATCAGTTACTCCAAGATACCAGATATACAAGCTAACGACTATATACACGTCAGCGCTGGAAAATTGCATCAACACATCCCCGCAGGCGGGAGAAAGTAGTGATGACATCAAATCCATGTGGAAGACAGTGAGAAATGCAGTAACCGAAACAGCCGGGGAGGTCTTGGGGCACCAGCCAAAGAAAAGTAGGAACGACTGGCACGACGAAGAAAGCGATTTAAAAAAGGAAGCAGGTGCACAAAGCATACATCCAGCGACCAACTCGTGCCAAAGAAAAACAATATAAAAGCCTTCGATATCAAGCTAAGAAAATGTGCCGAAGAAAAAAAAACGACTGAGCATCAACACCAAGATCTAACAGATTAACGAGAACATGACCCTACATGAAGTCAGATCGGAGTATGCCTCTATTAAACAACTAAAAGGCAGCTTCAATCGACAAACAAGTCTTTGCAAACGCGTACAAGGAGCAATCATAGGCAAATCAGTCGAAATTAAAAACAATATTCCCAAAAACTATTCACAGCGTCCCCAACAACGGCTGAAGCTTCGAACATTTCAGAAGCAGAGCAAGAGATCCGAGTCTTTCCTTTTTTTTCCCTTTGCAAATTTTTTAAATAAATAAACTCGAATCAAAATTAGATGTATATTTTTATGTCCGTTGATTATAATGGTTGTTTAATTATTTGCTCAAAAAATTATTTAAATCAAAATGAGCCCTTTGTGTTGAAAATAAGACACTAACGTATTGGACTCCAAGCTAAGTTATTCATTTACAGTATAAAAATGAATGCGTATCGTGTGCTAGCTTTCACTTCGCACTCCGAGTGAAGTCTTCCGCATTGAAACGAAACAAACAACAAATACGAAGAACCAACCAAACATAGAAATTTGCTTTGCTCCGGTGACTACGGTTATTAATATTGCCTAGGTAGGGATGACAAAACAACTGTTTGCCGGTTTTTTGTATTACTTTGTATTTGGTTTTTTATACGGTTCTTCAATTTGAAAGAAAAAACCGGTTCAAACCGGGAAGAAAACCCTCCGGAAAAACCGGTTTTTCGAACAAAGATACCGATTTTCGGTTAAACCGGCGCAGTTTTTCCCATCCCTACTAGAATCTGAATCAAACCGAATTGGCGTACGAGTTAATGAAACTTAAACTTTTGTAAATTCATGACGCAAACGAGAAAGCAAACTCTAGTTCGACAAAGCCTGACCGTAGGTGACTACAACGTTGAAAGTGTGGATAACTCTATCTACCTTGGAGCCCACCTGAATAGAAGAGGCGCCGAAAAGGACGAGATTGAACGCCGCAAATAAAGCCTATTGCTCCATACTTCCCAGTCTAAGTCCAGAGTGGTGCACAGGCAAAATAAGCTCCGCATTTACAAATCACTAGTCAAACCTGTGCTGTTATATGGAAGTGAAACATAGACCCTGACGAACGAATCCGAAAAAGCAGTGGACGTATTTGAAAGCAAAACACTCTGGAAAATCTACGGCCCATTGAAACTAGGAACAGAGTGGAGACCACGTTACAACGATGAGTTGTATGAACTTTTTGACGATCGACCTGTTTCCTCTCGCGCAAAGTTACGTAAATTGGAATGGGCGGCCCATGTAGAAAGAATGGAAGAAAACCGACTACCCTACAGAATATGGTCGGGTAGAGCATAACGTAGACGCCCAGCGGGAAGACCGAGGATTCGATGGGAAGACACGATAGAAGCTGACAGCAGATACTTGTTGCAAGTAAACAAGTGGCAGAAGAGGTTGCGGAACCGTGATGATCGGAGGAGATTAATCCTGGAGGCCAAAGCCCGGCTTGGGCTATCGCGCCATAGATGATGATGAAGGTGAACACGTAACAGCCAAAAATTTTCCTCAAGGCTCTCAAATTCCGCTTTTTAATTATAACGCTTAAGACACATTAGGAGTTTCGTAAGGAAATTCTTTGGAGATTCGATTACGGTGGCTTTTAAACGCAAGTTGAGTTGAGTCTTTCCCACAGCTTTTATAGGATTGTAGCTGGTTTTGAAATAGTTCTTCGGAAAAATTAAAAAAAAACATTAAAGTGAAAAACGAGTGTGAAATTAAATTCTTGGTGTAAGATTAATTTTTGTTAAATTGGAAATCAACTTCGCCGTAGACGGTCCCAAGCCCGCTTGAGAGAGGAGGAGGGAACCCTCTTGTTTTCCCAACCCACAGCTTCCATGATTCCTCATCCCAAACACCAATTAAATGGCAGCAAATGTTCTCGGGGTCGCACATTGGGTTTACTGGTTCCCCAATAATTGGACATTAAATGTCGAGAAATGCTAATAACTGTAAACATATCTACAGATCTGCTACTAAATCCTACTTCACCTCTTTTGTGGGGACGTAAGAGGGTGAAGGCGAATCTTCCGCGCCTTATAACGGAATCGACGTAATAACCATGCCGCTGGAACGGAGGTTGGGCGACGGACTAACTCCCCGTCCCTGGAAAACCCTAAAAATATTTCGAAATCTGCAGACGGGCTTCGGAATGGATTGAACTCACGGCAACGACCCCGCGATCGGAACAAGGACTATGGCATTGGATCCTGGAATGTCAGGTCATTCAATTACCCTGGCGCGTAAGGACTTTTTACAACAGGCTAATCAATATAAATACTGGCAATGCAGGAAACCAACTGGACTGGGAATGATATTCAAGACATGAGATCGCACACAATATTCAGAAGTGGGAAGCCTACTGGAAAACGAGAATTCAAAGTGGCCTTTATTGTGGATAGGGAGTTCAAATCGCACGTTGATTTCAAAGCAATAAACGAACTGTTGTGCGCGATCCGTATAAAAGCGAAATTCTTCAAAATCTGGCTGAAAGATGTTCACGCCCGACCGAAGAAAAGGCGAAGAACAAACGAAACGTTCCACAACCACCTGGAAAGACTAGTCGACTCAGTGCTTACAAACGACACAAAAATAATTCTGAGTGATTTCAACGCTAAGGTTGGCAACGAGATATCTCATCGGGGAACGACTGGAGGATATAGCCTCCACGATGAAACAAATGACAACGACCAGCGCCTGATCAACTTTGCATGTAGCAGAAATCTAGTCATAGGTTCGACTTGCTTCCCACAACGGCGCATTCATAAAATGACCTGGGTATCACCGGATGGCAACACACAAAATCTGATCGAACCAGAGAACCACCCAAAAATTTCACGGAGGCCTTTGACAATCAGCTGGCTCCCATCTTATCAGACGCATCGTTAAAGACAAGCAACGAGCTCTGGATGGAAGTGAAAGCCCGGCGCAAGAGAAATGGTTGGTTCGATGATGCGTGCCAAAAAGAATCAGGCGTACAAAGAGGACGAAGACAGAACACTATGAAAATCTCAGAAGAGTAGCGAATAAGATAATTGTAAAAAAAGAAAATACTATGACGACCAATTGAGAAGTATCGATGTAAGCTTAGGGAGCAACAAGATAAGCATAAAAAGTAGTGAAAAGCCTGAAACGTGGTTATCAACCCAAAACCACGCTCTGTCGTGATGACGTCGGCAATATCATTGCTGATGAAACCAAGATTAAGAAAAGATGGCCATCATATTTCAAGAGCCTCCTTAATCCTTCGCATAGCTCCAGAAAACCGGAGTCTATAGATGTTTGCGGAGAGTTTCCATTGGCCCCACCAACTCTGGATGAAGTTTGTTCCATCAGCAAAGCCCAAAAGAATAATAAAGTGCCGGATATCGACGAGATTCCATTGGATCTCATCAAATATGGTGACAGCAGTGTTCATAAAGCTATTCATAAAGTCATCCAGCACATTTGGCAACAAGAACATATGCCGAAAGAGTGGAGCCAATCAATTATATTCCCTATCTATAAAAAAGGTGACAAGTTACAGTGCGAAAATTATAGAGGCATATCACTACTTTCTACAGCCTACAACATTTTTTCTAAAATCAAGGTGATTTTAGAGCAGGTAGATCGACAATAGACCAATTGTTCACAGTCAAGCAGGTACTTGAAAAATGCTGGGTGTTCAACATAGACGTGCGCCTAATTTTCGTTGACTTTAAGCAAGCATACGACAGTATTGATCGTAAAGTACTGTACCAAATAATGCTTTGCTTTGGCATCCCAGCCAAATTAGTCCGTCTTACCAAAATGACAATGACGTCGACGACCTCCCAAGTCCGCATCAATAACCCTTGACACAAATATCGGACTAAAGCAGGGAGATGGGCTGGCCCCATTGCTATTCAATTTGGCTCTGGAGTACGTCATAAGAAAGCTAACTGTCGATACACGAGGTACATTACTTATAAGTCGAGCAAGTAGTAGCCTATGCGGACGACATCAACATTTTGTCACGGTCATTAACAACAGCCAAAGAACTCTTCCTGAAACTCGACAGCGAAGCAAAACGAGTAGGGGTACAAATCAATGAAAATAAAACAAAGTTACAAATACACAAAATATCACACTTGCCGACTACAGTATCGAAAATGTAGGCGAATTTGTGTACTTAGGCTCCAAAATAACGAAAACGGGAAATGAAAGAGACGAAATTCACCGAAGAATACAACTTGCAAATAAAATATTTTATTCAGTTTTGACAATTTTGAAGACCAGCTGCATACAGGGGACAACAAAGCTCCAGGTATACAAATCTGTGATAAGACCTGTGTTATGCTATGGGTGTGAAACATGGACCCTAACACAAGCATCCGCAACTATATTGAACGCCTTTAAGCGACGGGTCCTGAGGCGAATAATCGGAGCGAAGCTAGACGGGGACCAATGGCCAATTCGATACAACCATGAGCTGTATGAAATTTTCGACGAACCGGAGGTCTCAACGATTATAAGACTGCGGAAGCTACAATGTGCTGGACACATGAATCGTATGGACGAACAACGGATACCCAAAAAGGTATTCATTGGGAGAACTGAGGGAGAAGACCAATGGGGAAATCAAGGAAACGCTGGTCTGACTCGGTTGACGAAGATAGTTCATCGCTGCTCAGATTTCGAAATTGGAGGACGCGGTCAATGGACCGAGACAGTTGGAGGCACTATTTGCAGGAAGCGAAGGCCCGAGAGCGGCTGAAGTGCTACGAAGAAGTAGAAGAAATTGGAAATCAATTGGGCCTTGCCGAACTGCTAATGAAGAGATAAAATTATCAGCATCATGTAAATAACCTGAGTGATAACATAATAAACTTTCCATTGAAATCTTAATAAAAAAACCAGTCACTTTTTGTTGAATAAGAATTACTTATATTTCTATTCGGGATTTCATCATATTACATATTCATTCATATTCCACTGTCTAAAATTGTATAACCCTATCAAGTAAGAGATTCCAAATTTGTCTTACCATTAATAATTGTATATACATTTATGTATATATACATGTTATATTATAAGTTCATATATATGTATCTTAATATATCTACACATTTATATTGTTGTGCATATTTCTGTATGTAGATCAATAGAGTTAAACACATACATCTGCATGTATATAAATATATAGCCCACGATAGCAATTTCATGGATTTATAATCTTTGAAAAGATCACATTCAAAAACAAAAAAAGACGGTTAAAATAAGAAATACTTGTAAAAGTTACAGATCGAATAATTTAATTGAAAATAAATACGAATATAATAATAGTATATAACTTATTAAATAACCTTAGGGTAAATTGCATTTAAAAAATCTTCAGTTTCATTGACTAGATGTTTCTCAAATAAATTGAACCCTGTTACTTAACTAAAGGTACTGGTCATTGACTGCCACTGTTTTATGGAATAGGATAATTTTAGTTTATGTACCATTTTGCTCTAAAGCTCACATGACTAGAATGATTATGAAACATAAACTGATGATGACTGTGTTTACTTTGAATATAGTTCCAACAAAAAACATGCCGGAAAATTTTATTAACATTTGGCACAGGTGTAGAGTTGAAAATTGTTTTCAAAAATTTTTATCTGAAAAATCAAAAAATTTAAAATGAACTGTATCTTTGGCTTTTCTCACATGCATTAATAATCCAAAATGAAATATTCATTGAAAACTTGGATTTGACCATGGATAAATAAAAAAAAGGATAAATAAATTCATAGCAGATCAAATTGTTTCATTCCAGGTTATGAATACAAATAGCCGGTCCTGAATACAAAAAATCGTAACACGTCTTAAAATTGAAAATTCGCATCAGTTACATTACTTTCGGTTTCCGAAAAAACGCTCCACCTGTAAATAACTTCATTTAGAGCAAGCAAAGTTATAAGTCCCCAAGTCTAAGTGTTGAGCTATCACCAACTAGACATGTCTTGTTTGGTCAGTTATGCCTGCATTCAAGAATTAGTGAATTTAGATAGCTTCAGCATCTTATACATTAAATAAACATCTTACTTCTTATTTAAGTTCTTACAATGAGTTTGACTTTGTCTTTGACTAGATTGATAAACCATTTGACTATGGCTACCGGTTTTTTCACAATGATTATTAAAACTTATTAGATCTGTTGTATCTAAAGCAGTGCATGTCGTGTTTGAATTATTAGCTACAGCGGTTTCCATTTGCTGTTGAATTCGTTTCTTTTTTTCTGCAGCTTGTTTCAACTGCCTTGGCATAGGATATGCAGATTTAATGTGCCATCGTTTCATCCAATTCCGTAATGTTTTCCTTGGCACTTTATGTATTTGAGATGCCCTACAAATTGATTAGAATCATTTTTTTTCGGAAACTGAAAAAAATCATAATTCAAGAGGGATGAATCCGTGAGTAAAGCTTTGCTCCCAGTTTTGAAAAAGGAGCCCCAGAAACTTGCTAAATTGTCTATGTTTTCAAAAAAAAAAAAATTACTGACATATTTTTCACGGACTGTTTAAAAGTGCACAAACTTTGGAGAACAAGATTAAATAAAGTTTATAATTACATATGGGAGTTTCCAAAGCATCCCTAATATACTATAAGTTTGATCCGATTTGCGGTAAGTGTATGCACGAACGCTATTACTCTAACCCTATCAGAAGTATCTCCCAGATTCCAAGAATACTGAAACCAACACTTTCTACGCAACTATTAGACAAGATTTCCACGGATTCATCTTTACATCGATCATAAAGACTCACCTGTAAATACTTTCACCTGCTTTAACATCCATTAAAGCCGCATAAAGGGCATCATTGCTGTAAGTTCGAGGCTGGTTGCTACGCGGGTTTCGTAAAACAACTGCGCTTAAGGTGGGTTCCATATTCGTTGGTGGACGCTCTGGTATCTTGGTATTTAGACGATTGCTGTTGATGTAACGACATCGACGATTGGTGCTGTTCGGAGGCAAAGTAGATCGACCAGCCATAATTAAATCATGTTTTTTATCGCTATTTCTGTCGGTGTCGCTCAACATATGATTGGATAAGAATTGCGCCATGGCAAACTCTACTGGGCGTCCATTTGTGCTGCATATTTCTAACCCATTATAATGGTGACTAGGTTCTTGATCCGATGAATTGATCTCTGAAGCAGCGTAGCGTAATATTCCGGTCGGCGAATTGATGGTTTGAGCATATATCATCTCATTTCCTACTTTTATATCATCATATTCGGTTTGAGCGAGTGAATGCAAGCCAGAATTTTCTCCAACTGAAATTTCTACTTCTTCGTTATCATTGTACATCTCCATTACATTTGGAAGGCAGACAATGCTTTCATAGTTGTCAACAGAATCGTATTCACTTTTTATTTGTGTGCTTTCATATTCATTTGCTGTTTTTTCCCCTGGTTGTCCTGACTCATTTTTATAAGCAAGTCCTGGAGTTTCCTTTGGAGGTTTCAGAAAGACAGTCATAGAGTTTCGGTTGAAACGTAGTGCACCGGGAAGAGTTCTCTTACTATTTCGAACAGCAGGAAACAATGTTGAAGATCGACCACTGTCAGCGTCGAATTTCCTATTGCGATTGATTTTCTGTACCACTGTATCATGTTGCTTATGTTGTCCCTTCGGTTTTTGGTTATCTTCGTGATTTCCAAATAAATTTTCGTTAGATTTCACCCGAATTTTGCCAAAACTGTTACGAGGCATTAAACCACTTTCATTTTCAATATTCAAGTCGTTGGTCTTAGCGTAATTCAATCGTGTTGAAAGGGACGACGAAGAAGAATCGTGTTTAGTACCGATTATTGTTGATTTTAAATTATCTTGGTCCACAATACAAATTTCTTCATGAATTTCATCGTCTATATCCTTAATGATATAAACATCGCCCCCTTCATCGTTAAAGAAACTATGATTTTCATCAGTTTCTGAAGCATTTGCATGAAAATTACCATTTGAATTAGAATAATTATCCAACGTGATGCTACTCATCGTTAGTGCAGTTCCCGATATTGCTGGGAAAGTCGCTGCATGCGGGGTGGCGCGTAAGTTTCCCTCGTTTTCTGATTGTAGTTGTTGTTGAGTTTGGTTCAGGTGATGTTGATTTGCTGGAAAAGAGAACAGAATATTTTTTCATTTCTATTTGCTTTGCATTTCTTTAAAAATAAAAAAATCTCTGTGCTCTTTTTTCTCCAATTTTTTTTAATTTTAAGAAAAAATCATTCATCGCAACGGAAATTATAATGCTTGCTTTAATACAAATATATATTTCCAGTGATATTTGCAAGCCAACAATTAATTAAAATTCTTAGGAATCAGCTTTAAAGGATTGTACATTTTTCCTTTGAGGCTGGGCAGATCACCTACCAAAACTTTAACAACAATCTACAACCTGGAAACAGAAAACTACCCCATTTAAATATATATTGCTTTGATCTAAATCCGGTATAAAGTTTGGAGCAAAACATAGCCAAAAAGGGTACTAAAAGTTTAGAATGGTTTACAAAATGACATAACATTTGCTTGTTGATGTTTCTCCAATTTATACGAGATGGAATGTTTTACGAGAGAATAAGATAAACAGCAAGTTCAACAAGAGATTACTTTGCCAGTCCTCCTCAAAATGCTTCATGATTTCTTGTTCATAAGCTCTTCGGTATCAAGCAACGCACCAATTCGTGTCATGATTAATTTTCCATTTCCGTTGGGCTGATTAGTTGGTTTCTCCCCACCTTTGCCTGAGTCTAAAATTTTGCCTTAGTTTCTATTGCTAGAATACTTCTATATAGACGAATCTTATTTAAACTAGTTCCGGCTTTTTGGCATAAGGATTGCAGAAATCCAATTTTATCCCGATGATATGAAAAGTTGAAAGGAGTTGAATTTTTGTCGCAGTACTGATAGTCGCGGCCGCCTTCCATTCGGAATTTGTTCCGTTTTTTAATGCCACCTCGTTGATCCCATATTTGATTATATAAATGCTCGTCTAATTTTGGATCGGTGGATTTTTAAAAATCGCCGAAATGAATTTCAAACTTAACTTCGAACGAGTGTGACTCGAGACAACGTTTTAAGAGATTTGAAAGTTTGTCTCTTGCATGAGACCGTATTGAAAATGCTATTATATGGTATCTGGAGTAGGCAAGCGCTTCTGTATGTGCAGTCCTCTTTCGCAATACAAATAAGTTATACAAGAAGCAACGATCACCACTTCAGGAAACGTTACTAACTCATCTTAAGCGCTGATAAGGCCACTTGGTAAAACCCGATTTATAAAGACGTACGTGCACCCGACAAGGGCAAAACCAATAAACCGATGTCCACTGCACACAACAACAAAATTATCAATCTGTTCCATTCCGCTGAAAAGACGTCATCACATGCAACGCGTTGTCAGATTTTGACAAACGCTTACTGGAATTTAATCAAACCAGACTAATTCCCCTTCTCTTTCACCAATGACGAGGGCTTAGCGCAGAACTCTTTCTATAAGTTTGGGTCGGTTAACCCTATTGAACGAACTAAGAACGCGGAAATTTAAAAATTAAATCAACCTACCACAGCATTGAAAACTTCAAGCGGTTGCGACGGACCCTACTTTCAAAAGCAAGCAAAAATCTGTTGCCAAATTACAACCAATTTCAATCAAAATAAATTATGGGGGCTCCCGAGTATTTGAATTCAATTACAATACATTTCAATCAGAAAGCGGAAATTTTATGTTTTTATTAAATAACATATATGATCTAGTTTAGTGAGCAAGACAGAAGAATTTTGTCACAACTTACGAAATGTTGATAAGAAGATTCTTTCAATAAACACAGCAAATATATCGAGAACTTGCAAAATAAATACCCAAATAAAAAAAGAAACATATTTTTATCCCGTTTAAAACGGCTTCCGATTTTTTAAGGCTTTTGGTCACAGCATTTTTCCTCGAAACTTTAGAAGCTACAGTCATCAAACTTTGTGAACCGGTCAGAAGTGATGGCCTCTTGAACGTTTTGAGGGGAAAAATTGTTAACAGAGTTTCAAGGGGAAAAATTGTTAACAGGGTTTTAAGGGGAGTCTCCGCTTATAGGGGGTAACCTTTAACAATTGTTTTTCATCAAAAGTAGTCGAGTGGGGTGTCATATGAGAGGTCATAATAAGATCTTTTCAAAACAGGTCTTGAAATTGTCGAGGTAGACAGGGAAGGGAGAATTCGCGAAATTTTTATGTACTCCCTGGCGATTGGATGCTTTTTATCTGAAAAATCTTTAAAAAATCATTGAAGTAGACCTTTATGATTACAGCTACAAATGAGTACAACAACAAAGCTAAGCTATGTTAGTAATATGATTTATTAATTGTCAATCCATCAATCCAATTAACATGGCCACTGGTAAGTTTGATTTATACTGAAAATTTCAGAAAAATCTAACGATATTTAACGAAGTTATAAGAGGTTTGGATTTTTCTGTATTACAAAAACAATTCATGAATATGGAACAATGTGCTCTTCCAATAGAGAATTTTTAGAATTTATTCGAAGAGTGACATGATTAAACCTAAAGCAAAATGGCGGCCGCTTTAAATGAGAATAATGAATAAATTTGTGATATTTCCCCCAAATTCAACATTTAAAGTATAGGCTATTAACTTTTGGCTTATGAAAGTCTACATTTTCTACTTACTCGACTTGTTCAACATTCATAAAATTTTAATCTTCCCGCCATACTTCGATTGTAACTCTTCTGCGGTGATTCCACTGAAACCATAATTCCTGAATCTATAGCCAGCATTTATCGAAGAATAACCGTGCATATTTATCGTTTCAATCGAAAAAAAAGTTAAATGACTGTAATTTCATTAGGTAAGGTTCAATTCCCTTGAAACTTACTAAGGTAAATATTATTTTTGACCTACCTATCTTTTAAGATAGGTAGGTCAAAAATCATTTAATTTAATGAAAAAATGAAAGGCTAATGAATCATACTGCTATTATATTAACGAATTGATTGGATTTTGAGTCCTAAGGAACAATATTGATAAAGCTATCAACTCACTTAGTAGAAGAAGAGTTATGGTCATACATACCTTTGCTTATCAGCGCCTGCAATAGCAGTAGTTTATATATTGTGTACAAGCTTACCGGGTTAAGCCCGTAAGGAATTCGTTCGACATGGGCAAACAACGAAATTTTTTCTTTTCGATATGTTAGGAAAATTGAATAAGACAGCTTGCATATACGACCAAGGCTAATGGAATCTTAATAATTTTATGCATAATGTTCGGATACTTAGATTGTTACATTTAGCATTTGATGTAGGACATAACGAGACACGGATACACAGCCCCCTTATATGGATCGAAATTAGCTATTACCCTTTGAAATTGAAGCAAGCTTTTTTAAGTTACCCAATAACGATATGAAGTTTTTGGCTTCCATTTATTTCTACTGGCGGTATTCATAGCAGGGCTAGTAACACATAAGGGTACTGGTCCGTACGTAACCGATATCCGCATCTAATCTAACAAACTTGTATCTTTCCGTCTGCCATCTCTTATATTTTGCCTCCATAGGCAAAAAATAAAAACACAGAAGCTTCCTTCGAGTTTTCTGAGGTCATTTCCATATGTTTCTAGGACTTTATACTCAAACAGTCATTTTCTGAAATCTTATTAATTTATCAGGATAATTAAAAAGCAACGGATTTTAGTTGTGCGGAGGACACCATACTCACGAAGTCCCGATTCGTACACGAACTCTAACGACTAACTTTCATTAAATCGTCGCAATATGTTAGAATGGGGGAAACGGATGAGACTAAGAGAAGTGCATTTGATATGCTACATTTATTTTATGTATTGTATGAATTATTCATTGTAGTATATAAGAGAAACATTAAAAAAATGGACTCACCGCCTTTAGACCCCTCCAAATAATCCACATATTTAGTAGAATAGGCTTCACCTGTAAAATTATAAAATAAAACAAGATAAACATTGGTACAAGAGCAATGATAAAAATGATAAATTATAATACGATTTACAGATTCATAATAAAGGTATGAAGTAAAGAACGTACCATCTAGAGATTTCTCGTTCGCATGATTCAAGTCATCATCATCGATATCTTCATCCATAGAAATATCAACCGGTTCCACTTTATCTATCACTCGATTTGGGGTAGATGTTCTATGACGGAGATCTTTATGATGAGAATCAACTGCTTTAAGCCTTTCATGCTTTATAGATTTTAGCAATAAGCTATTCTCTGAACCCTCAGTGGACATTTTGTTTGTTTGCCCAGGACTAGAACTTAGCAATGCATCTGTACACTTTTTTGAAGAATTTGTATTTGTGGGCGCGAGACTTTCTCCTTGATCGAAACTGATACTTTGTTCTTGCAGTGATGAGCCCAATGTGTTTGGGGAATTAGAAGGCTCGATATTATTTGGAGATGTCGTTGTTGTCGACGTGGTGGAAGCCGCTGCCGGATTTGAAGGTACTGAATTGACGAAATTAACCGACGTTGGTGTAGAACCGAACTGCACATTACCGGTATTCACCTGGTTCAAATTTAAAGCGGCATCGGAACCACATAAGCCACGAATTTGTAGAATTTCAGCGCATTTCAATAAATCTGACAGGCCCGCTTGAGAAACATTTACTTCGCCTTTGTACATGAAATCGACTAATGCCTGTATTTCCCATAATTTAATATCTCTGGGTAAAATAATAATAGGATGTTTGCATGGGTTTTCTCCTAAAAGGCTTTCGAAGTATGTAGAACATGCGGCTAATACCAGACGATGACAATGCAATTGGTGACCCTCACAAGCGAGTGTTACATCGACAAATCGTTGTCCAGCTAGAAGCTATTGTTATAAAAAAAATATTCTTTATTTTAATATGAGGAAAAATAAGAAAATCAGTCATTAATTTACTAAACTAGTGTACCAATCATTCAAATCATTAACCTTTGCCTAAATCATAAGAATGGAGAAAGCTGAATTTATCTTTAAATGCCTAAAATCTAACGAATCAACACAAACGTTGAAGTATCGCAAAAAAAATCCTACAATGCGAGAAATGCAAACCACTTGATAATACCTTTTCCTAGATCAGATCAATTTAAGAAGGATTCTACAAATAATGCTCTGTAACAACGCGGAAAAATCCCCCTCACTTTTGGTTTTAAAGAAAGACTTAGGGAACATCTAATGTACACTGATAAGAGCTTAATCCTGAAGATTTCAACACAGTATCCTAAGACATTTTTGACCCTATCGTCGAAATACTTGAAGAGACGGCTATTTTTTAAAAGCTTTTTTTAATGCCTCGTATTATGTGAATCTTTTTTATTATTTCTGAGAGCTCATCAGAATTGAACTACATAAGCATGAAAGGATTAATTCACATTATTTTGTGTGCTCTCTGGTACAGGTGTTTTTAGAATTGTCTGGGAGGCACAACTGACGAAGCGAAGAAATGTGAAGTGCAGATCGCACGAGCTTTGTGTGACGAAGAAAGAGCGACGGAGTGGTACAATAGGAAACGGAGATACTTAAAACAAATAATCAAAGCTGCTCCATATTGTTCTTCGTATAATTACAGCCCCTCTCGCTTCCTGGCAAAAAGCGCATCCAACTGTCTTGGTCCGTTGTGCACGTCCTCCAATTTCGAAATCCAAGCAGCGATGAACTGTCTTCGTCGACCGAGTCAGACCAGCGTTTCTCGGTTCCCCAGTATTCTCCGCGATTCAGTTCTCCCAACGAATACTTTTTTGGGTATCCGGTGTTCGTCCATACGGTTCACGTAGCCAGCTTGTTGCTGCTTCCGCAATCATACAATCATTGAGACCTCCGGCTCGTCCAAAATTTCATACAGCTCATGGTTGTATCGAATTTTCCATTGGTCCCCGCCTAGCTTCGCTCCAATTATTCGCCTCAGGACCCGTCTTTCAAAGGCGTTCAATATGTTTACGGGTGCTTGGGTTAGGGTCAATGTTTCACACCCACAGCATAGCACAGTTCTTCTCACAGATTTGTATGCTTGGAGCTTTGTTTTGTAATGCATGCAGCTGATTTTCAAGATCATCAAAACTGAATAAAACATTTTATTTGCGAGCTGTACTCTTCGGCGTATTTCGTCTCTTTCATTACCAGTTTTTGTTATTTTGGTAAATACACAAATTCGCTCACAATTTCGATACTGTATTCGCCAAGTCTGATATTTGAGGTATTTTTTCTCGACAGCGTCATGAGCTTTGTTTTATCCTCATTGATTTGTAGCCCTACTAGTTTTGCTTCGCTGTCGAGTTTCAGGAAAAGTTCTTTGGCGGTAAATAACGACCGTGACAAAATGTTGATGGTATAGTAATGCTCCTCGTGTATCGACAGGTAGCTTTCTTATGACATATTCCAGAGCCAAATTGAATAGCAACGGGGTCATTCCGATATTTGTGTCAAAGGTATCGGTGAGTTGGTTATTGATGCGGACTTCAGAAGTCGTCGCCGTCATTGTCTTTTTAGAAAGACTGACTGATTTGGCTGGCACACCATAACAAACCATTATTTGATACAGTACGTTACGATCAATACTTTCGTATACTTGCTTAAAATGAACGAAGATTTGGTGTAAGTCCATTTTGAACACGTCACGTCTATGTTGAACTCCCAGCATTTCTTAAGTACTTGCTCGATTGTGACTGCTTGACGGTGATTCGTCGATCTATCTGCTCTAAAAACCACCTTGATACTCCCCACTAATACTGTTGGCGTATGATCTCATTTTATTTTCTAAGATCTTTGAAAATATTTTGTACGCCGTACAAAGTAGTCATATGTCTCTATAGTTCTCGCACTGTAGGTTGTCACATTTTTTGTGAATAGGGAATATAATTGATTGGCTCTACTCGTTCGGCATATTTATTTGTTGCCAAATTTGCTGGATAACTTTGTGGATAGCTTTCGGGACACCACTGCCACCATATTTAATGAACTTCTCTGAAATCTCATCGATGTCTGGCGTTTTATTATTCATTTGGGCTTTTATGGTGGAACAATCTGTATCCAAAGTTGGTGGGGCTGATATTCTTGAAATATAATGCCCATCTTTCTTTAATCCTACTTTCATCAGCTAAGATTACCGATTTCATCACGGCAGAGTTTGTTCTTGGGCTGATAACCACATTTTAGGCTTTTCACTATTTTGTATACTTGTCTTGCATTGTTGCACGCTAGCTTTAAATCGATACTTCTCAATTTATCGACAATTTTTTTTTTTTCTTAATTCTAATGATCTTATTCGCTGCTCTTCTGAGATATTCATAATGTTCTCTATTCGTCCTGGTTTTCCTACCTAAGTATTGTTTGTATGCTTGATTTTTTTTTGTCTAACGCATTCTGGGACTCCTCATCGAACCAATCATTTCTTTTGCGCCGGGCTTGATGTCCTACCGTCTGTTCTGTCACGGTCTTAATTGTCGTTTTCACTTCCACCCATAGTTCGTTGCTTCTTTTCGGCGATGTGTCTGATAGGATGGGAGCCAACTGGTGATCAAGGGTTTCAGTGAAATTTTTTGCTGTTCCATATTAAGTATACAATATTGCCAGACCCCTTGTAAAGACACATTTATCAATCACCGAGAAGCAAACATATCATTTCCCTTTAAGTACTTACTTCTGATTTTTTGTTTTTTTTTTTTGGAAGTGTACTGGCTTCGTGATAGGGGCAGTATCAAATCAATTCATTTTAATAAGATCTCAATCGAAATTCGAATCACTGAGACATTTTCAATGATCTGATTTAGTTTGCGGGTTTCCCAATAAAGAATTAAAGGAGATTTTGCCGCAAGATACTTTTTTTGATTTACATGAGACAGTGTAGAAGGCTAACTGAAGAGGATGCAGACACATATTTCGTACCTGATAGTAGACCCAACTATTTAACCATGCCACCAGAGAGTAAGTTTGTGACGACCCAATGCCCGTCCCTGCAAATCTCTCCAAATATCCCGAAACGGGTATTGTAACTTCGAACTAAACTGACATCTTCCATGCCTGATAATGGACGGAACTGCGTAACCATATCACCGGAGTGTAAATTGGGTAACGGTAAGGTCAACAAACTGCCGCTGTGAATGAATTAATAAAAGAGGGTGGATTCTAGGTGGTTTCAGGTGTCAATAAGGAAATTCATTGAGAAACATGTCATCTGTATCATCTAAGATCAAAACTATAGCGGGCAATGAGAGATTGATTTTATTCAACTCTGAGATTCCTAAAAACCAAGCAATGCTACAAGACATTAATACGATTTGTATCATGGCAGCTCCCTATATGAAAACACACAAATAATATTATATTGCACTTCAATGTGCAAAAATTGACTTAGTCCAATCTTAATCAATCACGTGTTAAAAAAAAGATTAGTTTTGAAATAATTCATTCAGAGACGAAAAAGTATTGAGTATATTAATGGAAACACATTCAATGAAATGGTATCCTCTTTTAATTTTAAAAGCACATTATCACCCAACGTTATGTTAACGTAATGACGAATCGCTCCCAAACTGATTTCGAATCATTTTAAGCATACTTTGCTATATATCGGGCTCGCTAAAGGAATCCTAGGGAGAGGTAGCATAGTTTTAAACTGAGTGAAAAAGTAGAAATTGGTTTTATGATGCAGGGCTCTAGATCCATAGAAGCGGCGCTTGTCCGAGATTCGAAAGCAGGCCCGCAAACGTTGTCATCCAAAGACTGCAGCTTAGAGATTAATTTTTCCACCGTTTCAACAAGTTGAGTAGGCAGGAGTATGCTCCTACCTGAAGGAAAATGTAGATCTTTGTCTAAAATCACTCATGATTATACTTGATAACAAGTTTATAGGCACGTCTAGATTGCACATTAAATGCTAAAATTTAGGGAAAAGGACACCGATTTTCACCCATATTCTACTTAAGACGGACGTCGATTTGTTTTCGGATTACTGATACCGCTTGAACAAATACTTACAGATATTCATGGTACGCATCCTTTCTGAAATTTTTGTGAAAATCCCACCAAACCGTACTCCATCCGAGTCGATGAATAGGATATATAATTTCATATCTACGTAGCGTAATAAAAAAAATTCAAACGGCTCTAACTTCATTAAATGTTCTTCAATTTTTTTGAAACTTGCAGGATATAACAACAATATAAATATTCACTGTGTTGCAGAGTTGTACTGATTTTTAGGGTGTCTACCTTTTTATTCGGGAAAATTATGAACAAAGTTAAGTGAGTTTCAACTTCTCAGGTATTTATTGCCCTAGCAAGCATGTAGACCTAAGTCCACAGATGTCCAAGTGCACAATTTTTTCGTGTGCTTTCCCTTCTCCTATGCACATCAAAATCTTTATTACATTTGTGGCACTTGCCGTTAAAAGTTCTAATCAAGCGCTTTCATTTGATACCATGATTATCTTCGGTGAAAAAGGGCCATATTCTTGTATATAATCCGATGAAAATTTTCTACTACAATACATTCATTAGATCATCAGTTCTGTGATTTTCACAAAGTTTGATAGTTCTAGCTTCTGTAGTTACTAAGGAAACTTGCTGTTATGCAAAAGCAGACAGAACAAACAGAAATCCAGGTACCAATTTTAATAGAAAAACAGAACACCTCAACCCTTCTGACCTGAGAAAAATCACACACTACAGATCATCCTTCTACTAGACGAAACGCCAGAGAGTGATAAAGGCCTCTGCAAAAAGGAATAGCAAGTTCGGTAGGCAGAAGAGTGCTCCTATCAGAAGGGGTTCAAATAAAGTTTTCTGCTGACATGAATCAATGACTTAAATGATGAATCCATTGAACATTCTAAAAACCGTTCAATTATATATAAAGTTCAATATTTTCTTTAACAAACACAAAGCATTAACCATTTCGTTGCATCTTAAATAAATTTTCTATATACCCGGCCAATCGACATATTCAAATAGGAAACTATTCTTGAAATTTTCACGAAAATCCGAAAAAAATTGTAGTGGCTAGGTCGATTTGAAATGTATACCAACCACCACCACATGTGGTCGTATTTTCATATAATTGAAGTGGCTACATCTCACTCGATTATGATCCGAGTTCATGGGAATTGGCGGTAACACTTCAATTTTATGGGTAAAACGCAAAATTGGCAAATCATACTACTAGCTAAAACTTGACCCTTAAAGTTAGATTATTAATATTTAAATTATAATTGTTTTGAGTCTGTGTTCGACATATCATATTACTGTACGAGTATCTCGTTTAAGTTAATGTCGTATGAATAATTTAATTTCAATCAAGTAAATATTTTTATATATAAACATTTGAACAATACTGAATAAAAATATTTTTTTTTCGAAAAGCCTTCGGGCCTTGCTCTATTGAGTGAGCAGACGCGTTTCGACTCCTTTGAGTCATCTTCAGTGTTTAAAGGATGTGTGGAAGGAAATGACTTTATGTAGGTGTAGGATGGGCTAAGCAGGTGGTTGCCAAATTGGGCCAGGTAGAGGAATATTAGGTTTTTGTTTTTTGGGTTGCCGGATGTCCGTTAGATTTGTTTCATCCCGCTTCCGTCTCCCTGTGGAGGAATCTTCGCAGCGTGTCCCATTTTATGCACGCAAAAAATGTGTGGCAGGCATTTTCCTCCTCTCCTGGACAATACCGACAATCGGGGGTGATTTACCAATCTTGTGCAGGTAAGACTGAAAACACCCGTGCCCGCTCAAAAGCTGGGTCAGATAGAAGTCAGTCTCGCCATGCCTTCGATTTAGCCACGGTCTCACATCCGGGATGAGACGCGCAGTCCACCTTCCTTTTGTGCAATTCACCCAAGACTGCTGCCAATTGTTGAGTGAGAGCTGTCTTTCTTCGCGGACAACCATCTCTCTCGCATCCTCGTTTCGACGCAGATAAATAGAGCGGCGCTCTCTAGCAAGGAGGCCGACAGGTATCACGCCTGCAATGACTGAGTACAAAAACAAAGTAAAGGACCGAAACTTGACATCATAGAAAGGCTTGAGATGAATAAACATAGAAAAAACAGACGGTGACATTATCAACGAAACATTTATTACAAATTCCGACGCAATTTTCTCAATACTAGACCACACTCTCTGACAGAAACGGAAGCGGGATTAAACAGAACCAACGGACATCCAACAATCCAATAAAACAAAAACGTAATATCCGTCTACCTCATTTAATTTAGTACTCCCTGCTTAACCCATCCTACAGGTATGTAAAGTAATTCCCTTCAACACATCCTTAAGATACTGAAGATGACACAAAGGAGTCGAAACGCGTCTGCTCACTCAACAAAGCAAGGCCCGACAGCTTTTCAAGAAAAAAAGATAATTGGCCTGCGGATAGTAAATAAACAAAATAATAATATATTATTAATAATATTACAGTTAAAGTGCTGATGGGATTATAAATAATATTTTTAATAACATTAATATTGCTGCCAAATAATATTACAGTTAAAGTCTCATCCAACTACTGTACAGTTTGCCTCCCCCTGGGCCTCCTGATTTATAAATTGACTTTTTAATTTCTGATTCCAAAATTAATAAAGTTGAGTGAATTTTGAGATCTTGTACTTATAAAGACCTAAATCCGTGATTTTTCTGCCCAAAGGGATACCATCGCAAGGAAAGGGGAGATGGTGGGTGACAGAAATTTCCGTATATTGTGCCTCCACCTAAACCTCTTGATTCATAAATTGGCTTCTGATTACAAAAGTTTTAATCAAGAAATTTAATTTGATACTCCACTGCACTACCTTCAATAAAAAAATACTTTAAAGGATCGCCTTGGTGTATAAGGGCCTCTAAATTCCTTCGAAAATCTTGATAACATCTGAATTTTAAGATACCACCACTTCTGAGCTTTCCACAAAGTTTGATGGTTGTCACTTCTATACTTTTTGATCGAACTTGTAGTGACGGACGGACGGGCAAACAAATATGACGCAGAACCAGAGGGTCTTTGTAAAATACCTTTCGCAAAGCCCTAAAAAGTTACGAGCAAGCAATCCCTGAAACGGAGCGTCACCATCCAAACAGAAACAAAAGAACTCAACTGCCACCGCCCTCACCGCTACAGAGAACCACTCTTAAGAAAGGGAAGGCCATGAATTTGCCGCTACCTCTTGCTTGTGGTGTTGTATGGATGCGAAGTCTGGATCCGAGCAAGCAATTATAGAAACGCCTTAAATGTATCTGAACGCAAAGATCTTTGCAAAATCTTCCTTACAACGCAAATCACAATAGGCTGGCTATGCAAACAAGTATGAAAGAATAGATAATTCGGGAAAAATCTAGTGGGGAATCTGACACAACTGATAGCAGTCTTAAAACCATTATGACAATCCAGGATTTCACGCTATAGATTATAATGATAAAATTCACGAGCAGGGATATAAATGAAGAAGCTATGGCAAATAAACAGCCGGCAATCCTTAACTATATGAAACAGACTGGTGTCACTCATAGAAGTTAGTCTTGGATTAGTGAGTTCTATAACGTCAACGTGTACTCTTATCCTACACGATCAGAAATATAACTGCCTAAATTCGCATAATGAGTGGAATGTTATTAAATTGGCACTGAATAGCTATAAAAATCAGTATAATCTAAAGAAAAGAAAAACAAAAGAATGAAACTTTCAAATGTAATGCAGATTAAACAATTTGAAAACGCTCAATTTGATCAGTGTTCTAGTTGCTCGGGAAAAGGACCTAACGATGACAGCGTAATGCTATTTAATTGCTCAATTTCATGTTTAGCACTTGATGTAAGCAAAGTTAATTGAATGAAATCTAAGATAATCCTATTTTCTGAGTTTGGACAACTTGAGTGAATTTGATGCTAAAAACTTGTTCGATGCGTCGCATAAAGCAGCGTCAGTAAGGATCATGCAAATGATCGTAGCTATTGTTCGCACGCACACCAAGTGTGGTAGCCGAAACTCATTCCAAACAACTTTAAGAAAGTTCACCTTTTATCCTGTTCAGTATGTAAACGCTCGTACGCATACTAAATGTATATTCTACATACCTGTGGGAAAGCTGCTCCTAGACTCCCCAAGTGACTGTTCCATCGTACGCAGAACTGTTGAGATGTCCCTGAGCTCATTTTGACACTTTTTGATTTGTACCTTACGAATAATCTTCTAATTCAACTCCAGCTAAGACTTCACAAATTATTAACGCGATATCACGTTCGCGAAAGAACACTCACAAAAATCCATTTACACAGCGTGCTTGAAAATTACTCGAGCCACCAATTCATGCTACCATCTGTGGGGCCCCGAGAGGAGCGAATTTTAGAAGCAATGCTTGAATTTCGTATAACAATTTGTTTCCTTTCTATAGTAGAAACAATACGTCCTCAAATAATTTATCAAGGCTTATAACACCCGCTCGTGTCTTTTGTATTGTACACAGAACTAGGCTTTCGTTCTTGCTTTGGTGTTGTTTTCGAAAACGCGCGCGCGCATCAAATAAGTGAGGAACGGTCACAATCGGCGTCTGTTCTATGTTTTGCTCCCCTAACATTGAAGGTTTCTTTATGCTGGAGGTTAAGTAAATTGGAGGCTCGCCATTTCATGTAAATTCATGTTTAAGAATAACACACGAAAGAGTTTACCGGTGACATTCACTAATAGTCACAGAAATTTATCAACTTCAAAGGAAACACATCTGTCGAGGTCCGATTTCAATCGGTTCGTTGTTGTTTCTCCACTTTGAGGAACGGAACAAATGGAGAGGCTATGCTCATATAAGCTCCATAGAAAATGATGCGACCACCTTCTGAGCATGATTGTCATTTCATTTCCAATAATTTCCACAATTTCTCCTCTCGAGAGCCAGATTGTCAATTTGACGACTAAACATGGACGCGAAATTTACCTGGCGCGTGAGATACGATTCGGAATTTAGTCGTTTTTTCGGTTCGAGAACGTGTCCGGAGGTACATTTTGACTGTAGTGAAAGTAATATTACACCTGGTTTAGGGATAACAACATTTTAAGAAGTGACATTGTAAATCGGAGCGAGGAACTCAATTAAAAGTGTAATGTGCGTTATTGCTAGAAAACGATGGGTTATCGATACGACAGTGTTTTCTATCCTAAGTGGCCATAATGCTTTATTTGTATTCAGTGCTATTTTCTTGTTCTGTGAAGTGTTATTTGCAATAAAACCATATTTACGAGTGCATAAGCGTTTGTTTACTTTCTTGTGACAACCCATTGGGTTCCCCTTAACTAGCTTTAGAATCACGGTCGCAGGGGAAGGTGCAAAAAGACACGTAGTTAGGCAGGCGGTCGCAGGGGTAGTTGCGACAACGTGTACACATGGATGTCCACTCCGGTTTTATCTTGTTCCTCAAAGTTTCTCCACAATTATCGTTCCTTTTTCAATATACCGTTCCGCCCGCTCATGTAAAAATTTTCAATTGAAGCGGAAATGTCCTTTGAAAATATAAATATTAGCAATAAATTTTATATGTTTGCACCGAATGATACTTAAGGTAAATTGTATGGACAAATGTTGGCAATACTTAAATTTTCACATATTTTAATTACTTCAACGCTATAAAAACATGAAAAAAGACATAACTATACTTGGAATTCAAACATATAATGTTGTTGAGCGCTCTAACCAACTCACGAACTTACATATACCTAGTAGTATCCTGCAATAAAAATCCATATATCTAGGCGCAACAAAGCCAATAGCTGTGAGGGAACAGAATAAGCAAAAAAAATCCCTTTTAAAATCATTATGACCATAATTGAGCCTTATGAGGGCCAGTCATATACGAATACATGCTCGTATATCTAAAGAAGCCTAGAAAATCGAATGGAAAAACTATATAAATTTGGGAAGATGACTTTTGGAAAAAGGAATTTGCTGACTTGCTGACAAAATTTTCCATTGCAAAGCTTTTGCTTGCAAAGCGAAATAACGAGAAAAATTTAACTTTCATTGCTGAGATAAATGCTTTGTTTAGAAAATAATTATAAAGACATCCGAATAAATACAATTATTGACTAAATCTAAATAGTTTGCCAATCAATTTATTCGAAAGTATACAAAATACTCGTAGAAGAACGATTCACTGAATTTATAAAAATATTAAGTAGCTTTACATCAAACACTACATAAAAAATTTAGATTTTAACTCTGCTGCGTTTTAAAGAGTCCAGATTTCAATTATTCAGCGAACGGCCTGTTTGTCTACTATATCTTCCGAAGAAAAAGGCAACATCAGAGAATTCAAAAGATCATCTCGGAAACTGACGTTTTGCCAAAGAAGGCTCCATAAGTAAGCTAACTACTGCAAATGCAAATTTTGTTTGGAGGGCTTGTTACCGCTTACGTTGACACCGATCATCCCCCATTGTCGGCCACATATGATTGACAACTAACTTCAATTAAACTCCTCAATTTGAATGCAATTTTAAGCATCGGCGAAATTTGTTCGCCTCACACACAAATCAAATAGAATTTGTGTCACAGGAAGCAAACATTCGGGCCCAGTTTTAAAAATTTCTGTTTCTAATAGCATAGTACAATAACTAACAAGTATGGGAATAGTGATTCATCTATAGTAATAACTTCTTTGGCTGCTTTATCAACTGCTATATGAACTGGAAAATTTGCGGATTTGAGAATCGAGTATAATACAAAAATAATATAAAACTAAAAATTTTTTATTTCCTTTTTTTGGGTGAATTATGCTTTTCATTTCCTCATACGCTCGTTTCAGGTTACAAACTAAATTGCTCACTGAGGAAAAAAGAAAATACCTTCCAAAACGTGCGTATGAGGAAATAAAAAGTATAATTCACCCAAAAAAAGCAGATAAAAAATGTTTTGCTTTGATATTATCCCGAGGTGAAGAAAGTCCGTAAACTAAAAAGTTTTGACAAAAATAATATCAGAAGAGTCTATGAGAACTTGTAAGTCTTTTTGTGTATTATCATTACTATCATTACTTTCTGCTGAATTTTCATAGTATGCATCTTAATATTGTAATTCTTTATCGTTTCAATTAAATCAATTCTCGGAAACTAAAAACAAAATGAACGAATTGCAATTAAACAGATTTGTATGTGTTATATAAAAGGGAAGTCAATATTAATAGTAACACTGTTGACTAAAATTTATCTTGAAATATAAATAAATTATTTGTAGCTACAACTGCTATTATGTTTTCTAATGGATGTCAGGCCATGTGTAGAAGTTTCTTATTAAAAACGAGACAATCAACATGAATTTAATATTTTTTCGGCAATGATTGCAAATATTCATCGCTAAAGTTTTAAGAATCTGGAGGACTATTACTAACCGGATCTACAAGCAAATATATCCCTTCATTCGGTTCCAACTCCTGCCCGCTAGAATCTTCAGTGTAATTATTACAACCACATATACTCGCTAAATAATTGAATAATGATCTTATATACTCCATAGCAACATCAAAGAGGATAATGTACTTCTACGAAATTTAGACGAGTAAGATTTTTAGAGATTTAATTTTAATCATCTAGAAGAAGAGAGCTTATGCACACAGTAATGATACTTGCGTTAAGAAATTTGGGCCTTGCGGAATTTTTTAATCAGCCGCATATATTTTATTGAATATCCAAAGCCCAATGACATCTAAAGATCCTCATGACAGCGTAACCATTTTGGTACGGAGTGTATTGACTTAGGGATGGATCGGACTACGATAAGATAGTAGCAAGGCTATCGCAATTTACATACGGTTGAATGGAAGCACGCACACTGAGACTTGGCTACAAATCTGGCCATTATCGTATGGATTTGCGATTTTTTCTAAAACCAGTTAAGGGCTGGACCTGACTACGACAAGATAGCCGCATGACTATTGTAATTCACGCATGATGAAATGGAAACATGCACATTGCGACTTCACGACGATTCTGGCCAGGTCACCTGTTGCAGGGATTTGTGATTTTCCGTAAAACCAGTGATTATGGTATGATAATTTTCAGGTAAGAAATTTTTGTTACACTCGCACAGGCGCACATCGTTTGGATATTTGATGCTGGCATGCATGGAAGTTTCTTGCATAGTGCACAAATGAGTCAGAAGGCTTGAACTAAACCGTTGCCTTATTACTTAGGCGCATAGGGACATCAATTAACGTACCTGACGCCACTTCACGCAACGGAACCAGCTGCTGAGTAGCCCTTAATTTCCGAAAACAGATGTTGAGAAGGCTTGAAAACAGTTTCTCAGTCGGCTTAAAGTAGGCTCTCAAGACTGTTATGTATGACGTTTTCCAGGTGATATTTCTCAGATGACATTTAGCCGAAATGATACAAACGAGAAGAAAATATATTAGCGCACTAATGTTTCTGACGGCTCGAATCTAAAATAAATCGCTGACTTAGTACTAATAAAATATCAGACATATTGTCATATGTACTGTCGAAAATCTTTACAAAAATTGTTTGATTTGAACAGCATTAGATGGTACTGGTGAGCCTACTCAAAGAGGTGAGCCTACTCTCCGCGGCGAAACTTAGTGTTTCGGTTTTCAGGCCTGAATAAGAAGGTAACGAATAAACCAAAATAAATGGCGATTTTCTTTTCTGCTTTGTTTCTTTTCTTTCTCTTATCCATTCTACCAACTCCAATCCTCTTGTCTTTTCCTTTGTCATCCCTGTTGTAACCGTCGCGGTCACTACAAATTCGTCCTGCCAAGAGGCAGACGGACATAAAATCCCAGAAACCCAATCCCTCTTTTTCTCTTGCCGATCACAATTCTTTCATCTGATTGCATTTTTTAAATGTTGCCTAATGCACTGACTGTACTTTATGTCAAAATGTAACATTGATTCCAAATCTTTATGGCATTTCCCCTCCGGAATTACCATTCAGTTTTTCATACACGCATATTTTCCCCGAAATGTTTATTTTATTTTTCTATCTATTTCAGGTACGTGATGCTCATGACATCATCTTAACGTGATGCTCATGACATCCTCTTAACACTTTGACGTTTTTGGGCTCTTCATTAACTTTTTATTTCTGTTAACTCTTCGGTGTCGAGTGCCAAACATTTTATTATTTAAATTACAGTTCTTCTTTTATTAACGAAAAATTAAGTTCCACGTGAAAAAAAGACAGATAAAAATAAAAAAATTATGCCTTTTTACAGTCACCTGAAAATCAGTCGTCAGTACAAAACTATTGAAAACGCAGCAATCCCTTAATTTAACATTATTTTACTATTTTCCAAAACAAAATTCAAGCTAAATTTTAAATTGTTAACTAGTAAATTCTAATAACAATGTTGTCCTTCTTAGTAACGCAGTTGATTATGTATGAAAGATTAGTCTCTGAAATATTGTAGTCCGCGGGGTATAGTCGTTAGAGTGCTGGCTGCGTAAGCCGAGAATCTCAGGTTAGGATCCAATCGCTGACAACGAGATTAGTCTAAGGATGAACTATAATCCTGTTCCATGATGATACTCAGTGGCTTAAAATCAGAACGTATTACAGCTGGGTAGACAAACTAACGGCCAATGCGTGGTATTAAACGTAACACCTTCTCAAGTGCCAATACATTCGATGAAGATAATGAGATACTATCTTGTAGTAAGTCGTTGCCTTCTTACTCAGGCCCGAAAACGAAAACACCGCGTCACGTCGCGAACCAACCTCTTTGAACAACCTAATCAGCGCCATCTAGTGTTGTTTACATCAAACAAATTTTTTAAAGATTTTTGACAGTACATATGACTGTAATTTGAAATTTTATCCGCACTATGTCAACGATTTATTTTAAATATGAGACGTCGAAGACATTAGCGTGCAAATATATGTATTTCGATCCCGTTTGTATCATTTCCGCTAAATTTCATCTGAGAAATGTCATATTTGACAATCTCAAAAGTAGCTGTTTATCGAAATTTAGAGCTACTGTTTCCGGTACGGGATGTGACGTCAGGCAGTTAATTGATTTCCTTATGGGCCTGAGTAAGATGGAAACGAGTAAGTGCTTTCTGGGTCGCCACAAAATAAAGCCAAAACTGACGATAGATACAAGCGATATGGCATCAGCGCTTACTACCACACACATGACATTAGTAGGCCGACTTTGCTGGCTAACTTACATGGCGTTATATGAAGAATTGTGAAGGCGCCAACGAAAATTCGAGGTTTTGTACGGTTTAGGGACGGATTTCTATAGTGAAATCCAGATGATCCGCGGAGAACACAATAGCGCTCCTAGTGAAGTGAAAATTATTTCAGTTCTTACACCCGTTAAGTTTTTATCGCCTTCCAAAGTGAATTTATAGGAGTTTGTTCACATCTCAACGCTGAGCTATCAGTCGAAGGTGCAAAACATGTGCTTCATTTTCTCGTCTTGGAAAGTTTAGGAGCACAATGGGCTATACAAGGTGAATTTATAGCATGCACGGAATGCGTTCGGCACGTTTTTTATTCGGAAAATAGTATATATGACGAAATATAAGCATTTGCTTATGCCGCAGTTGGGTGACAGCTACCGGAAGCTTGTCCATAGTAGGCCGACTAACACATATGCAAATTGCTACCATATGGCTTCCTATCTAACGTCAGTTTTGAATAAAGCCCATGAAATAAATTTCAATTTTTTCCGGATGGACGGGGGAAACGCAAAACTGACGATAGATACAAGCCATATGGCAGCAGCGCTTACTACCACACACATGACCATTAGTAGGCCGACTTTGCTGGCTAACTTACATGGCGTTATATGAAGAATTGTGGAGGTGCCAACAAAAATTCGAGGTTTTGTACGGTTTAGAGACGGATTTCTACAGTGAAATCCAGATGATCCGCGGAAAACACAATAGCGCTCCTAGTGAAGTGAAAATTATTTCAGTTCTTATACCCGTTTAGTTTCTATCGCCTCCCAAAGTGAATTTATAGGAGTTTGTTTACATCTCAACGCTGAGCTATCAGTCGAAGGTGCAAAACGTGTGCTTCATTTGCTCGTCTTGGAAAGTTTAGGAGCACAATGGGCTATACAAGGTGAATTTATAGCATGCACGGAATGCGTTCGGCACGTTTTTTATTCGGAAAATAGTATATATGACGAAATATAAGCATTTGCTAATGCCGCAGTTGGGTGACAGCTACCGGAAGCTTGTCCATAGTAGGCCGACTAATCCATATGCAAATTGCTACTATATGGCTTGTATCTATCGTCAGTTTTGGGGAAACGTCATGTGAAGTAAACACACACTCTCTGAACGCACCCAAAAGGTGTATTCGGTGAGTCGGAAACACACTCCGCGTAGAGATTTGACAGCGCAACCATCCTTAATTTTCTATCCGTGGTTAATTTTATCGCATTGTCTTTCAAGTATTGAAAACTAAAACAATCTAAATTCATGGAAAAATTCGTTAAGCAAATTTACAGTGCTTACGCAAAGAACTAATATAATCTGCACGAAGTTGGAATAATTTTTAAATATGCTCGTTAATCTTTTGTTACCATTTCTTCAATAAAGTGCACTTTATTTATGATCTAATTTGACCGGACAATTATAATACTTGACCGGAAGAAGTGTGTTGTTCAAAATTCATATCATTATTAATTTGCAATTGAATATTTTTGCAATTAATGTAAACAAGTAACGATGATATTACCAAATAAAATTGGCTTACCAAGATATTTTCTATTCTTCAATTAGATTTTAAGAATTTAGTAGCTACCATTTTTTTCAGAGGCAAAATTTGTTTAGGTCTATCAAAATTGAAATTTGAATTGCCTCTTTTATATATAAATATAATCAGAGACTCATTGCTAAGGCATATGTTCATTAAATTTAAATTTACTACTTTTACCAGAATTTACGATAAACCATTTATTCATAAAATTTATTGAGCATGTGGTAAACCCGAACTGCTTCAATCAACATCTCTTAAAGCTCGTATTATGTGCAATCTTTCTTTACTCTGACTGGTCGATCTAACCGCTCTTAAAGCTCGGAGGGTTCCTATCTTTATTCTACACGGACTGTCGAGCTAAGCTTGGGCACGCGGGATTGAACAGTCAAACCGGATCGGAGTTCATCGGGTTGGTTGCAGCAATCACGAATATTATATTTAGTTAAGTGTTATCAACAATTAATATTGAAAGACTGTAATGAAAGCTTTTTTGAAATAAAACAGAATTGTAAATCTCTTCTTTGAATACATCGACCTACGGTTTACAACATTGGCGACGAGGGATTACGAAAACACGTGTGTCTAACCTCAAAATGGACTCAAACCAATTCAAAGTTTTCTGCGACTTATTTCAAGAGCCAGATGCAACGGAAAGTCACATAAGGCAGGTTAATGTAACATTTACAAGGATTTCCGAGAGAAACGCAACACAAAATACAACAAGAAGGGCGACAACAAGCCGCAAGCGAACCAAGTACAATCAGAAGTCAACTTGGTTTCAAGCAGGAAGTTTCTCAAGCCGATTGTCAACGGTGCTCAGCTAAAGATGCAGTTTGATACAGGTTCAGACATGACAATCATCTCTGAGGCAAATCGGGAGACGTTGGGACGTCCGAAACTGGCTGCATCAAATCGAACGAACGCAACAAGTGCTTCAGGAGACGTGATTCCATTACTGGGATACTTCTGGTGCAACATTACTCTGAATGGCATTCAAAAGCAGGGATGCTGTTTCATTACACCGCTAAATCTCAACATTTTCGGCATTCCCTGGATCAATGTGTTCAATTTGCGGAGTGTTCCAATCGACAACGTCTGCAATCAAGTCAGGTCAACATCTTGCGATGACCTGACCACAGAAGTACAATCAGAGTTTCATGAACTCTTCTCAAATGGCCTTGGTTGTTATAACAAAGCTAAAGTCTCACTCAAACTAAAACCGCGAGCTCAACCAGTCTTCCGAAAAGCTCGTCCGGTTCCACAAGCAGCTCGTTCTACTATAGTCACTGAGCTAGGACGTTTGCAGCACTTGGGCATTATCAGCCCTATCAAATATTCTCAGTGGGCAGCACCCATTGTCGTAGTCAAACGAAAGGATGGAAGAGTTCGAATTTGCGCTGATTATTCGACGGGTCTCAACGAAGCACTTGAGCCAAACAAGTATCCTTTTATATTTGTAATCGAATTCATTTTCGCCTTCACAAAATACTCCAACTGAAAATAGAAAAAGACAGCTTCCTTTTAATTTTGTGTATTATTTTTATTCTCGAAATCGATTTTCGACCGTAATCGTTCGGTCTTCTTCAGTGAAGAAGACCGAACGATTACGGTCGAAAATCGATTTCGAGAATAAAAATAATACACAAAATTAAAAGGAAGCTGTCTTTTTCTATTTTCAGTTCAAGTATCCTTTGCCATCACCCGATCAAATTTTCCCAAGTTTCGCAGGAAAAAAAGTTTTCAGCACAATCGACTTATCAGACGCTTTCTTTCAAGTGGAAGTCGACGATACATCCAAAAAGTTGATGGCCATCAACACCCACATCGGATTGTTTCAGGTCAATCGCCTCCAGCAAGGCGTTGAAACAGCCCCAGGAGAATTTCAAGCAATCGTCGCCATGATGCTCAGTGGAATCTCAACGTTCGGTTTCATCGACGACATGGTTACTAGCGGTGAGAATGCTGCTGACCACAAGCAAGAGTTGAAGAAAATACTGCAACACCTGCAGGAATTCGGGTTCAAACTCAACATCAACAAGTGTCAGTTTGGTAAGAAATCTGTGCAATTCTGTGGACATGTCATCGTCGACGACAAAGGAATCTGACCACAGCCTGAAAAAATTTGGGAAGTCACATCAGCACCTCCGCCAGCTAATGTCAGTCAGCTCCGTTCATTCTTAGGTTCAGTCAATTACTATGGCAAGTATATCAAGTCAATGAAGACGCTGAGGGGTCCCCTGGACGAACTTCTCAAGAAAGATGTGAAGTACTGTAATGATTTAAACATTTTTCGTCCAACGCGGAACCGACCTCTCATCGGTTCTAGACGTTAAGTCTGAGTAGTTCCAACGGATGGTACCAACTGGTCAACCAATCCGTGCACCGTAACCCATTCACGCGGTGGCTGCTTGTCGGCCAGCTAGTTCGGAGAGGATTTCGGTCGCGGGTCTCCGAATGGGTTACGCTTCGTTTACAATATTCAGCCACCTATACACGCCCGTTTTTAAACGCGTTACAAAAACAAAACCATACGGAGAGGGAACCTATTCTACGTTACTCCGTATTTCTTCATTATCCAGTCAAAAGTACCAAAGCTAATTTTTATTTCGCGTTCCCGAATTTCCGACGCGGTACCGAAAAGTATGCTACGCTAACTCAACCCGACGAAAACTACGTTGAAGAAAACTCAAAGTCAACTAAGGTACCGCGTACCGCGCACGACGCGAAACCGACCTCAGCGGATTTTTCTAAGCCCTACCCTCGCGACGGCATACCTACCCTGCACTTCCTTTCCCGCTGAAAAAAGAAGAACCACTGAAAAGGAAAGTCGTGATTAAGTTTAGCAATTCATTTTAATTTTTATATCTTTCATTCTTTTTTTTTAACGGTTTACTAATGTTTTTACAAAGTTTTGGCCCATATATGAAAAAAAAATTGGCAATACTCTTATCATTTTCATTATTCTCGTTATAGGTCAAAAACTACCACTTCCTAATGAGTTCAGGCACCATGCATAACATCATCATGTTTTTAGTATTTCCTACCGTCTTATGTTAGGGATATATTCAAAAAAAGTTATACTTAACATCCAATTATCGTTATTTAAGCTTAGTTATAGTTACATAAAAAAATGGTTTTCATAAATATAACGCTTTTTCCCTTACTTGAAGAATATTCGACATATTTTCGTTATTTCCTGTTGTATATGTAGCAAATAAACAAACATTTTACGTATGTGCTCATAATCAAAGTTTATGCTGTAAAAGATATGAATGCGGTAGAAAAATAAATCTTTTGGTAGTTTCTTCTCCCGTCTAATCCTCAATATACTTTTGTAATTTCATCTAACCGTGGTACTAATTCATATGTATTTTGTCATTAAGGCCAGTCTACTTATTACTTCTTCATAAATAGGCTGAGTCATTACATAAATAAATTAGTTTATAAAATTAATCTGGTCTAGGGAAAATTGCAATTTGCTTTAAGTTTCGTGCTTGGCTTATTTTTTTTTTTATTGCTGGAGGCGTACGAAAGTTTTGATATCAAGAATTTCATTCGGCTCCAATTCGTTTTGTTTTTATTTTTCTGGATTGTAATTTTTTTTTTTTAAAGTTATTGCCTGATCGCTGTTTACAATGTTATTAAAATAAACATCAAGTTTTCCAAAAAGAAATCAGTTCAAAACAGTCCACTCGTCAAATTAAATTTTGTTTTTGTCTCATTTAAATGTTATTTTGAACGCGATATTCTACTGTCCACTGTAAAAACTTCCTACACTCTATAACGTTTAACTGTTACCCTTTTCTTCTGAAAAGATTTTTTTATAATTACGATTGTGACCTCGGTTATCCGGGATCAGTTTTATCTTTACTTTTGCGTTCATCTCCCCTATGACAGCGATTCTCAATCATCAGTTTAATTAAAATGATTCCAAATCAAACCTCACTTTTATATACAAGAAAAATTAACTAAAACATTCTATGTAAGGCCCCGTAGACGGAATTAACATTGGAAAGAACAAATAACTTAAGCTTCTCTATGTGCATGCTAATAAAATAAAGTTACAACAAACTGATAAAATTTTCAATGGGCTGGCAGTCTTTCTGCGAATGGAAGTTTAGAGTTTGGGTTGTGAAGAACGAGACAGATATGGACAATTTGGGTGGCATTGAAATTTACGTCATTAGTGTACCGACGAACTGAAGCGCAAATTTAATGGAGACAGTTTTAAGTTTATGATATTTTTACCGTATGCGATCGAGCTTACCGCTTCCACCGATACAGATTTCGACTTAAAAGCGTATCCGTATCTCATCGAAAATACCAGTAAAAGGTACATTCTCCTGACGAGAATTATCCGCCAAATTTTAAATGAGTAATTAAGTACATTCTATTTATATCTTATATCTTCTTAGTACTGGAAGAAGATTAATGGCCAATTATCAAATAATAAGCTTGAAGTCTATTTCAACCGTCCAATTGGAATCGCTTAATGGAATTCAGCGGATTTTCTAAAAGTTTCTTTTTTTTTTCTTGTGTCAGTTAAATTGATTTAAACTATCTGCCCAAGACAAACTCACTTGCTCTTCTAACACCACTCAACGTTGAGGCGACACTGGTCATTCAATTTTCCCTTGGTGTCGATTCAGCTACACTCATAGCAGATGCGAAAGGAGTTCCATTTGTAGTGAATATTGAGTTCCATAAATGTCCGTGAAGGACTGCAGCGATGTTCTGCTGCCTCGGCAGAGGAAGGTGTTGATTCCTGCCGAGAATGCCCTCGTCCGGAGACGCGTGAATGCGCTGGCAGGCTAGCATTGCGGTGTCGTGGGGCGGGTTCGTTTCCCCGGCACGAGGACTCACTACAAAACATTTCGCATTCACGAATTGCTTGCAGAGTTCGAGAGGACGACCGAAGTTGCAAATCTGTAGATAACCTCCACGAAGGAATTACGACTTGTTGCGAGAACAAGAGAAACCTGAGAAGAAAGGCGAACTTGGGGTAACCTCGTCTTTACCCAAGTAAATTCAGGGCCCACAAATGAAAGAGGGGCAACCGGGTGGTGGTGGAGCCCCTTCATGCCCACCCAACCGGAATAAATCCAATGTTAAACTGTTGAAGTGGCCAGGTATTCCTCTTCTGAGTGGAAAACTCATATAACTTGAATCATATGAACTTTCCCATCAGAAGGGGAGTACCCCGGTGACCAATTTATGTCATAGAATTATACAATTGAATTGCATAACTTTATGCCATAAAAGGGCACTTGGCTTGGGCCACTCAACCCATAAAGTCTCCTGAAGCAAAAAATTTTTTAAGTACCCGGTGGCTGGCTCATATTTTGGGGTGGAAGCCTGCCACCGTACCGGGTCCTATACCCGATTGGAAAAGACCGGAAGGAAAAGACCGATTTTCCATTTAATCCATCATTTTTTTGTTTTTATTCGAACAACGTTAAAGCAATGGAACAGTATGATTTTTCTATGGCAATCAGCACAGCAATTTACAACATCATATTGAAAAGCATTTAATCGTTGAAAGAGGGAAATTGATATTAAAAGAAGATTAACATTATACGAAAATTCATTTTTTTCTCTGATTTCCTGTAGTATTATAATTATTGTGGTTAACTCTTGTAGATGCCACACTTTCACCCTACATACGTTATGAAAAAAAAAAAATTCTTACATAGATTTTTTTACGACGATTCTTCTTCTCTTTTTTTTTTTCTTTTTTTACAAATTCAATAAATATTTTTCAAAAAAAAATATTTCAATAAATATTCAATAAATATATTTTTTTTTTTTTTAAGCTCAATAAATATTTAATTAAATTCAATAAATATTTTTTTTTTTTTTTTTAAAAATTCGATAAATATTTTTTTGTTTAAAAAATTTCAATAAGTATTTAATTAAAAAATGTTAAGAGGTTACTTACAGTACCTTTCCCTCGACGACGAGCGCTCGCTGACGATGTGGAGGTAAGCAAGTCCTGAAATTTTTGGTAGTGAAGAATCGCGTCCATACATCAAATTTTTAACACACGAGTATTAAGACATAGAATAACTCTTAAGGGTGTATAAAATCATCTAAAAAATTCAGCTATCAAAGTGTAAATACATATAGACTTCCTTGAATATCAGAACCGTATGGTCTTCGAACGTGGTAATGCTCGCTGCTACTTCTTCTACGGCTTTTAATGTTTAATATTGCGTTTATATGCAATCCGTTGGTCAATATATGGATTGAGTGATGTGACTAATTCTTCTGGATCTAACTTTCCAGTTGATTTATCACTCCTTGTTGAACTATGTTTGAATACACAATGCGCCTTTTTGCATACAAACGGTGTGGTTTCCCAGAAACAGGGAGTACGGTCCCGCCGTTTCCCAATCAACATGTGCCGCTCCGTAATATGAAGATCTTCACCTCGGCCTTCCAACCACCTGTTGCACCCCACTTCGGGACCTAATGCTGATGGCTCATGGCGATATTGGCAGTTGCTATCATTTTTTTACAGGCACGGTCGTAGAAAAAGTAGCAATATCTGAAGTTCCTTTTTTTTTTTTTTTCTTCTTTTTCCGCTGTGCATCTACAGGATGGTAGAAGATGTCTCTGCCACAAACGTTTTCTTAGCACGTCACCCTCGTCAACCATCCAACCATATTCCTCCAAGGACCACCACGAGCACACAAATCACTTGTTGGCACTGTATCGAATCCGTCTTATCTACGGAGCGGTTTATGGGAAACTGTTCCCTGAAAACATCTTCGAGGCAAACGCAATAACCTCGCTCGTACCATATGGAAATAAAAGTGCCATCTATGTGTGAACATGCGGTGGTGATAATGCACACTCATTTCGGTTATTTTTAAAATTCGAAATTGTAAATTTTTGGTGGATTCGATTAAGTTTTCAATTGAAAGCAATTTATGTTTATAATTATTAGGCGTAATTAAGGCGGAAATAAATCGAAAGAATAGGACAGGCACGCGTTAATTACCCACAAACAAAACAATTTTTAATTAATATTATGGTTGGAAAGGGTAAAATTTGACAAATTGTGTGGGGTTTAAATGATACAATGATTTTATCGTTCCTATAATTTAAGGGGTTAACCGTTTCGTTCTAAGCATTTGCATACCGCATTACACCCAATTAGTTAAATTATGTTCAAAAGATATTGTAATAAAATCACTACACATTAAAACAGTTTTAGAATTTTGTTTCCCGGGTGTTAAGTACAAAAGAAATTTTTCCCTTTAATTATTTTTCATGCGAGAGAAAAAAAAACGAGTGTCGCGATGAGGAAGGTGACTGAAGGGTTACTCCTTGTTGAATTGAGTTGGTGCTGTGTGCCTGTGTCAGCGCTGCTTTTAGAGCCATAGCTCCTAGATTACTACACATTGTTTGAAGCTTCACAGTCGTCCATTGGTAACATGGCATCCATACAGCTTTTTGTATCGTTGTATTTTCATCAACATCGCTAAAAGCCGTTCCGTCGTTTGGTTGTGCTGTATCCAAGGGGTTTTGTAATCACAAATTCCTCCGGAACAAAAATTTCAGCCCAATTGGTCCAGCAGTAAAAAGTTGAGAAACCATTGCTTCAACCTACGAGTAATTTCATTGGTCGATACAAAATAGCTGCATCAATTCTGATGTCATTGTACCTAGCAACGAAGCTCTACCATGCCTTCGCCAATTATATGTAACACACTCATTATATCCAGAATATGTCTTGCAACAGGACCGGAACTTTTGCAACTTCTTCCGTGTCAATGCCGTCTCTGTCTTCACTACAAATGGACGGTGCAAAAAGATGACACTGGAACTAAAATGCCTCGTGTGGTTTGTTGATGGCGCGCTTTCTGTCGAAATACAATTCACATCCGCATTCGATCGAAGTTCATTCGTCCGAAAAGGTAGCATGCGCGCAGTTCAATCGGCTTGCAATATTTTATTGGGTGTTGAACGGTTTGATATAAATATTCGCTCCAACTTTCTTAAGCTAACCGTATCCGCGATATTTTTCCTCCGGATCGGATGAGGTACCCTACGCCGACGACACTATTCGACCAGTTTGCACGTTTCTGTCTATTCGACGTTTTGATGGCAACTGTGGGAGGCATTGCCAGATAGATATGCTTCGAAATGTATCGGTGTTTAATTAATATTATTTTTCAAATATTTATATCCACGGATATAAATATTTGAAAAAAAAAATATTTTCTGCGTAATGATATCCGCAGGAAAGATGAAGTCCGCTTGCACTTCGAAGTCATACCTATCTGGCCGGTTGCCAGGGTTCGGGATCGGAATCACTTCGATTCCCGGGCGTTGGCGTCACATTACAGTACGAATGGCAAGATGTTCACCAGGAAACTTTTGACAATCTCAAAAAGATCCTGGGATCAGATCTGGTACTCACGCACTTTAATCCCAACAAGGCCATCGTTCTAGCGACAGACGCGTCAAAAGACGGCATGGGAGCTGCCCTCATGCACCGTTTCAACGACAATTCACTGCATTCTATCATGCATTTCGCCGCAACATTCAATTCAGCGGAAAGAAATTATTCCCGAATTGAAAAAGAAGCGCGAGCACTCATCTTTGGCTTAAAGCGATCACATTTCTACATCGCTGGGCGACAAATTACCGCGCAAGTCGATCACAAGCCTCTGTTCTCCATCCTTGGTTCGAAAACGGAATTCCCGTATATACAGCGAACAGACTACAGAGATGGGCACTAATCATCATGGCTTATGATGTTAAGTTCGAATTTATTGGAACCAACAGCTTCGGATATGCTGACGTTGTATCTCGCCTTATGTCCAAACAGATGAAAGCTGATGAAGAGACAATTATTGCTGCGGTACAAGTCAAGGGAATTGACGACAATGACGAACAGTTATTAAGTTTCGCAATGCAGTCAGCAAAGGAGCTTCCTGTCACCTTCCAACAAGTACAAGAAGAAACGAAAGCCGGCTCCTACTTCCTAGTGGTTGTTGACGCCTATAGCAAGTGGCCAGAAGTTATAAAAACGGCGACAATAACCGGAACGAAGACGGTCGAACTTTTTGCTGATGTGCTGGCCCGACAGGGTCTGTGCAAAGTTTGCGTCACGGACAATGGACCTCAATTCGTGTCGAGCTCGTTTGAAAACTTTTGCGAGACATACGGTATCAAGCATCTTACGACCGCCTACTACAGCCCTCAGTCAAACGGTCAGGCAGAACGATTCGTTGACCTTCTCAAAAAGGGTTTACAAAAGGCCGAAGGAACCATCGAACAAAAATTGCGAGAATTTCTGATGACGTATCGCTACTCACCATCATACAATCTCGGAATGAAATCACCATTCGAATTGATGACCGGCCGTAAGATGCGCACAAGACTCGATTTGCTCAAGCCTCAAATCGATCAAACTCCTTCAGACAAAGCAAAAATGGAAAATCAATTGTAGTAATCTAGGAGGTATGGCTCTAAAAGCAGCGCTGACACAGGCACACCGCACCAACTCAATTCAACAAGGAGTAACCCTTCAGTCACCTTCCTCATCGCGACACTCGTTTTTTTTTTTTCTCTCGCATGAAAAATAATTAAAGGGAAAAATTTCTTTTGTACTTAACACCCGGGAAACAAAATTCTAAAACTGTTTTAATGTGTAGTGATTTTATTACAATATCTTTTGAACATAATTTAACTAATTGGGTGTAATGCGGTATGCAAATGTTTAGAACGAAACGGTTAACCCCTTAAATTATAGGAACGATAAAATCATTGTATCATTTAAACCCCACAAAATTTGTCAAATTTTACCCTTTCCAACCATAATATTAATTAAAAATTGTTTTGTTTGTGGGTAATTAACGCGTGCCTGTCCTATTCTTTCGATTTATTTCCGCCTTAATTACGCCTAATAATTATAAACATAAATTGCTTTCAATTGAAAACTTAATCGAATCTACAAAAAATAAACAATTTCGAATTTTAAAAATAACCGAAATGAGTGTGCATTATCACCACCGCATGTTCACACATAGATGGCACTTTTATTTCCATATGGTACGAGCGAGGTTATTGCGTTTGCCTCGAAGATGTTTTCAGGGAACAGTTTCCCATAAACCGCTCCGTAGATAAGACGGATTCGATACAGTGCCAACAAGTGATTTGTGTGCTCGTGGTGGTCCTTGGAGGAATATGGTTGGATGGTTGACGAGGGTGACGTGCTAAGAAAACGTTTGTGGCAGAGAAAAAAAAAAAAAAAAAAAAAAGGAACTTCAGATATTGCTACTTTTTCTACGACCGTGCCTGTAAAAAAATGATAGCAACTGCCAATATCGCCATGAGCCATCAGCATTAGGTCCCGAAGTGGGGTGCAACAGGTGGTTGGAAGGCCGAGGTGAAGATCTTCATATTACGGAGCGGCACATGTTGATTGGGAAACGGCGGGACCGTACTCCCTGTTTCTGGGAAACCACACCGTTTGTGTGCAAAAAGGCGCATTGTGTATTCAAACATAGTTCAACAAGGAGTGATAAATCAACTGGAAAGTTAGATCCAGAAGAATTAGTCAAATCACTCAATCCATATATTGACCAACGGATTGCATATAAACGCAATATTAAACATTAAAAGCCGTAGAAGAAGTAGCAGCGAGCATTACCACGTTCGAAGACCATACGGTTCTGATATTCAAAAAAATATTTATTGAATTTGTAAAAAAAAAGAAAAAAAAAAAAGAGAAGAAGAATCGTCGTAAAAAAATCTATGTAAGAATTTTTTTTTTTTTTACATAATGTATGTAGGGTGAAAGTGTGGCATCTACAAGAGCTAACCACAATAATTATAATACTACAGGAAATCAGAGAAAAAATGAATTTTCGTATAATGTTAATCTTCTTTTAATATCAATTTCCCTCTTTCAACGATTAAATGCTTTTCAATATGGTGTTGTAAATTGCTGTGCTGATTGCCATAGAAAAATCATACTGTTCCATTGCTTTAACGTTGTTCGAATAAAAACAAAAAAAATGATGGATTAAATGGAAAATCGGTCTTTTTCTTCCGGTCTTTTCCAATCGGGTATAGGACCCGGTACGGTGGCAGGCTTCCACCCCAAAATATGAGCCAGCCACCGGGTACTTAAAAAATTTTTTGTTTCAGGAGACTTTATGGGTTGAGTGGCCCAAGCCAAGTGCCCTTTTATGGCATAAAGTTATGCAATTCAATTGTATAATTCTATGACATAAATTGGTCACCGGGGTACTCCCCTTCTGATGGGAAAGTTCATATGATTCAAGTTATATGAGTTTTCCACTCAGAAGAGGAATACCTGGCCACTTCAACAGTTTAACATTGGATTTATTCCGGTTGGGTGGGCATGAAGGGGCTCCACCACCACCCGGTTGCCCCTCTTTCATTTGTGGGCCCTGAATTTACTTGGGTAAAGACGAGGTTACCCCAAGTTCGCCTTTCTTCTCAGGTTTCTCTTGTTCTCGCAACAAGTCGTAATTCCTTCGTGGAGGTTATCTACAGATTTGCGACTTCGGTCGTCCTCTCGAACTCTGCAAGCAATTCGTGAATGCGAAATGTTTTGTAGTGAGTCCTCGTGCCGGGGAAACGAACCCGCCCCACGACACCGCAATGCTAGCCTGCCAGCGCATTCACGCGTCTCCGGACGAGGGCATTCTCGGCAGGAATCAACACCTTCCTCTGCCGAGGCAGCAGAACATCGCTGCAGTCCTTCACGGACATTTATGGAACTCTATATTCACTACAAAGGGCGCCCAACGTGGGGCCCGAAAAGCCCGGCTGTATCATCAGTCGTGAGCACGAGACAGTCCATCGTCTGTAGGTGTCCCCACTAGGTGTTAGAATTATTGGCGGGTAGATAACTCCCGAGGGTTTTTGCACTGATCGTGCCCCAGCAGCCTAATAACTTTCGAACGTGTGTTGTCTATGGACATCAATATCGTTTGGTCCTTCTTTTGATTTATACTTTGGTGGTTTACCCCATTGTATAACTAGTAAGGCCAAATGATATTAGAGTCCCTTTTTGTGTTCGGAAGTTATTATCCCAACATCTATTTTGCGGAGGATTCTGATCCGCTCCCCAAACCAGCGGTGCCTAAGTGTCTTAAATTACATGGATTTTGATTTCATGTGATTGGCTGATTAGCTAATCCATGACTATCCATGACAAGACACGCGCTGCTTGTGGATTAGAATCCCACCCTGGGCTGACAAGCTGTAACTTGAGAAGTTTGCTAATGAGGGATCACTTCTGAACCCTGATTTTCATGGTGCCACAAGAGAGTGTCCCTGAAACGTTTTGGAAGGATTGTGCCATGGTGTCCATACTTGGGAGGAAGGACGGAAGGGAGAGACCGATTATTTTTTTTTGATAACGATTAAAACTTTTCATACACTTTGGTTTTTTTTGTGAGGATTGAGTATAGCTCGCCACTTTCGGCCACGTTTTTGTGTTTTGTCATAATAATAGTTAATTACTTCTTTTATAGCATTTTTTTTACTATTTCATTATCAGCGTCAACACTGTTAGGATAATGGAATTCCTAAACGCATGTAGACTTTGCCTACAGAGCAGCGAAGAAATGTATCCACTCTGTGATAGTTCCGTAGATGAAGCGAGGAGGATTTTTATTGTCGACTTCCTGAAGGAGTCCCTTAACATCAACATCATATTGGAAGATGGCTCACCAGACCACATCTGTGGTGAGTGTTACACGGAAGTGGAACGGATATACTCCTTCATACGTCGCTGCAAAGAGACCGAGTCAACACTACAACGACTTAAATCAGCACGACGATCTCGAGATCCAGTTATCGACCAGCGGAACAGGATTCAAAGAGCAGACTACCATCCGTCTGAGGATCCGGATCCACCATCTCGATACCAGCCTTGGAACGCCTGGGATCTTCCGCCACGACTCAACCAAGTACCACCACCGACTCTAGGTTCAGTGGCTCCGCAGGAACAACCCTATATGCTGAAACCGAAGCATATCCCCAGCATTGTACAGGGTTGGAACCTTCATTTTAGCGGGGAGCCCAACGCCCTGAACGTGGAAGTCTTCATTGGTCGCGTGGAGTCCTTAGTCGAAGAGATGTTGGCCGGCGACTACACGATGCTGGCAGGATATCTACCAATGCTGTTCAGGGGAGCAGCACTCGAGACGTACTGGCGGATTCATTCGGCCCCACCATCAATACGCTGGACACGGCTGAAAGAGGTACTCCGCATGGAATACTCGACGGTCAACATGGATGAGAGTGTCCTGGACAAGATCCATGCCAGATGGCAACGTCCGGACGAGCCCTTTCATCAATATCGAGCCGATATCCTTAGGTTGAATGACCAGCTGTCAGAGCCTATGTCTTCCACTCAACTGCTGCGGGTGTTGAAACGGAATCTAAAGCCGGAACTTCGTTGCCATGCTGTAAACTTGGACCCGCAGAACCTGGAAGCACTACTGAGGGTCGTGAGTCGATTGGAGAGGCTTGAAGAAGACCTCCACGAACGGCCTTACCTACATGCAAGGACAGGTCCGCGACGTGAAATTGCAGAAGTGGCACCAAATTGCAACAACACCAATCTGGAAGATCACACGGAGTCGAACACCTATGTTCCGGACTACCCAGATGGTGCCACTCCAAAAAACGGACGAGCGAGTACCCTACCACCTCAGTGGTACTCGAAAACCCCACAGTAGTTCCCCAGCCAGCTGCTAACCCCAACCAACATGACGTTAACCCACCAGCCATGACCATTACGACTGCGGATGTTCACTCTCTTCCGGAGACCTCACCAACGACAATATTAAAACGACCATCGCAGTCACTGCCAGAAGAACCGCGGCAGCCTCAGGTACGCACGCTAAAACCTTATCATGTTAGACTGCAGGAATATCGGGTGGCTCGAGAGCGAATATTTGCTTCCGAAGTCGTCACTTCCCGTTCGTGCACGACAAAATGGTCAACCCGTCGTTGGCGGAATTTCCGCAAGAGAGTGCGCACCTGCCGTCGAACCTTACACTCTTGTAACATCTCGGAGGTTGCTGAGAATGAGATCAGACCTTATCATCCAATTAAAGTGTTGGGCGAGACCGTGTTTGCATTGATCGACACGGGTGCCAGTATCAGTTGTCTTGCCTCGAGCTTTGGCTCGAAAGTGCTCCAAGAATACCCGAACTTGATTAAATCCTGGCGCACTGAAATCAGTACAGCTGATGGCACCAAACACCCTATACGAGGTAAACTAACAACACCCGTGACGTTCAGGGGTCAGACGAAGGATATTACCTTCTACATTATCCCGTCTTTGACTCAGAACGTATACCTTGGTGTCGATTTCGTCCTTCGCTTTGGACTGGCCTCCGATTTATTCACCGATTTGTCTTTAAAAACCAGAAATGTCAACGAAATCACTTCTACTCCCGATAGGCATGACCTGACGCCTAACCAACGGCAACGCCTGGAAGCATCCATTGCTGCTTTCCCATCTTACGCTACCCAAGGCCTTGGCCGCACCACCCTAGTCTCACACGCCATCGACGTTGGCGATAGTAAACCGATTAAACAGAGACACTACGCCATCTCGCCAGCCATGGAGAAATTGGTGTATGCGGAATTAGATAGGATGCTCGAGTTGGGGGTCATAGAAGAGTCCCAAAGCGCCTGGTCATCACCGGTAACCTTGGTGGTGAAGCCAGGTAAAGTCCGCCTCTGTCTTGATGCCCGTAAGGTAAACGCGGTTACCATCAAGGACGCGTACCCTCTTCCACTCATCGATGGAATACTAGGGAGACTACCGAAAGCCAATTATATCACCAGTCTCGACCTAAAAGACGCCTTCTGGCAAATTCCACTCGATGAGGGGTCAAGGGACAAGACCGCCTTCACAGTGCCTGGACGACCATTATATCAGTTCGTCACAATGCCCTTTGGCCTGTGTAACGCGCCGCAAACGATGACTCGGTTGATGGACAAGGTCATCCCACCTCACCTAAAACACCAAGTGTTCGTGTACCTTGATGATCTGTTACTCATCACGGAAACGTTCGATCAACACCTCCTACTCCTACAAGAAGTAGCCCTGCACATCAGTAAGGCGGGACTCACCATCAACGTACAGAAAAGTAAGTTTGTCATGAAAGAAGTCCGATACCTCGGACATGTCATAGGACATGGCACTATCAAAACGGATCCAGACAAAACTCGTGCGATTGATGAGTTCCCCTTACCAAAAACTGTGAAGCAGCTACGACGTTTCCTTGGTGTGTGCGGTTGGTACCGAAGGTTTGTTCGGAATTATGCAACAGTCTCAGCGCCCCTGTCAGACATGTTGCGGAAGGGGAAGTTCGTTTGGACCGGAATCAGCCGAAAGGCATTTGAAGAGCTTAAACAAGCCCTCACATCAGCTCCTGTCTTGCACAGCCCCGACTTCACGAAGCCCTTTTCCATTCATTGTGACGCAAGTCAACATGGAGTAGGAGCCGTGCTGGTGCAATTGACCGACGAAGGAGAGGAAGCTCCCATCGCCTTCATGTCTAATAAGCTAAATTCGGCCCAAAGAAACTATACTGTTTCCGAGCAAGAATGTTTGGCAGCGGTAATGGCTGTGAAGAAGTTTCGAGCTTATATCGAGGGCCACCAATTCGAGATCATCACGGACCACGCGTCACTACAATGGTTGATGAACCAAGCAGATTTAAGTGGACGCCTAGCCAGATGGGCTCTTAAACTGCAAGGGTTTAAGTTCTCCATCAAACATCGGAAAGGAACCCAGAACATCGTACCCGACACTCTCTCACGGATGTTTTCCCCAGAGGGAGCCGAATTAACAGTAACTGACGAGGACCCCATCGAAATAGATTTGGACAGCCCACATTTCGAATCAGATAGCTACAAAGAGTTGAGGCAAACCATAGCGACCCAACAAACACAGCTGCCTGATTTGAAGGTAATAGACGGCTATGTGTATAGACGAAATGAATACGCCACTGGTGATCCATGGCAGGAAGAAGAGTCTTGGAAACTCTGGGTACCGGAGGAAATGACACAACATCTGATCTTCCGCGCACATGACCATCCTTTAAGTGCCCACGGAGGGTACGGTCGGACACTACGGCGACTCAAGAAATACTTCTTTTGGCCTAAAATGGCATCCCAGGTCAAAGACTACGTGAGCGCCTGTTAGACCTGTAAAGGCACCAAAGCGCCCAACCAGCCTCTTCGACCTCCTATGGGTCAACTCAACGTTCCAGAACGCGTGTTCCAGCGTCTATACATCGATCTACTCGGTCCACATCCTCGGTCTTCAATGGGACACATCGGAGCTATAGTCGTTCTAGATCAGCTCTCAAAATTCCCAATGGTGGAACCTATCCGTAAATTCACAACTCCATCGATCGTGAAATTCTTAGAGAACCGGGTATTCCATGTGTTCGGTGTTCCAGAGAGTGTGTACTCCGATAATGGAGTACAGTTCCGGTCTCGGCAGTTTAAGAGCCTACTTGAGCAGTATGGCGTTGAACACCAACTGACGCCCATATACTCTCCTCAGTCCAACGCATCAGAACGTTTGAACCGCACCCTATTGGCTGCGATCCGTTCCTACGTCCACCCATCTCAAAAGGATTGGGATCGTCGATTGTCTGCCATCACATGCGCCCTGCGATCCTCGTATCATTCTGTCACCGGTGTCGCCCCTTACTTTGCCGCCTTTGGACAGCACATGATTTGCCATGGTAAATCATACCGACTGTTACGGCAATTAAAGTGTTTGGGAGACCCCGTCGTTGCGCTGGAGCCCCACGAACGTCTAGGAGACCTCCGCCAACAAATCGGACGGAAGATTAAGGCCGCAGGTAGTGCAAATGAAGCGCAGTACAATCTCCGGTCACGATCTGCTAATTTCAAAGAAGGAGATGAAGTTTTCCGGCGAAACTTCCGCCAAAGTGACGCCGCGGGGCATTACAACGCCAAGCTGGATAGGCGATTCCTGAAAAGCCGCATAAAGAAGGTAATGGGACCTAACCGTTACTTGATAACGGATCCATCGGGAAAAGAAGTGGGAATATACCACGCGAAGGACCTGCGTCGATAGATAATTAGTCACGTCTGTTTGTCCGTCCGCATATATTTTCAACAAACGCACAAGGGTTGTATATTTCCGGGCAAACATTAACATAAGTCAGTCCGTCCGTCTGTCAATTGTGTTTTTCTTTTATTGTCCGTCATCTCTAGTCCCGACGCCGAAGCCAACCCATGATGCACAGAAATATCCTTCAGCTCCTTTTTCGCAATCCGCATTGCCTCGGGATCACGAGAAAATTAGCTGCCCTGTAGTAATCTAGGAGGTATGGCTCTAAAAGCAGCGCTGACACAGGCACACCGCACCAACTCAATTCAACAAGGAGTAACCCTTCAGTCACCTTCCTCATCGCGACACTCGTTTTTTTTTTTTCTCTCGCATGAAAAATAATTAAAGGGAAAAATTTCTTTTGTACTTAACACCCGGGAAACAAAATTCTAAAACTGTTTTAATGTGTAGTGATTTTATTACAATATCTTTTGAACATAATTTAACTAATTGGGTGTAATGCGGTATGCAAATGTTTAGAACGAAACGGTTAACCCCTTAAATTATAGGAACGATAAAATCATTGTATCATTTAAACCCCACAAAATTTGTCAAATTTTACCCTTTCCAACCATAATATTAATTAAAAATTGTTTTGTTTGTGGGTAATTAACGCGTGCCTGTCCTATTCTTTCGATTTATTTCCGCCTTAATTACGCCTAATAATTATAAACATAAATTGCTTTCAATTGAAAACTTAATCGAATCTACAAAAAATAAACAATTTCGAATTTTAAAAATAACCGAAATGAGTGTGCATTATCACCACCGCATGTTCACACATAGATGGCACTTTTATTTCCATATGGTACGAGCGAGGTTATTGCGTTTGCCTCGAAGATGTTTTCAGGGAACAGTTTCCCATAAACCGCTCCGTAGATAAGACGGATTCGATACAGTGCCAACAAGTGATTTGTGTGCTCGTGGTGGTCCTTGGAGGAATATGGTTGGATGGTTGACGAGGGTGACGTGCTAAGAAAACGTTTGTGGCAGAGAAAAAAAAAAAAAAAAAAAAAAGGAACTTCAGATATTGCTACTTTTTCTACGACCGTGCCTGTAAAAAAATGATAGCAACTGCCAATATCGCCATGAGCCATCAGCATTAGGTCCCGAAGTGGGGTGCAACAGGTGGTTGGAAGGCCGAGGTGAAGATCTTCATATTACGGAGCGGCACATGTTGATTGGGAAACGGCGGGACCGTACTCCCTGTTTCTGGGAAACCACACCGTTTGTGTGCAAAAAGGCGCATTGTGTATTCAAACATAGTTCAACAAGGAGTGATAAATCAACTGGAAAGTTAGATCCAGAAGAATTAGTCAAATCACTCAATCCATATATTGACCAACGGATTGCATATAAACGCAATATTAAACATTAAAAGCCGTAGAAGAAGTAGCAGCGAGCATTACCACGTTCGAAGACCATACGGTTCTGATATTCAAGGAAGTCTATATGTATTTACACTTTGATAGCTGAATTTTTTAGATGATTTTATACACCCTTAAGAGTTATTCTATGTCTTAATACTCGTGTGTTAAAAATTTGATGTATGGACGCGATTCTTCACTACCAAAAATTTCAGGACTTGCTTACCTCCACATCGTCAGCGAGCGCTCGTCGTCGAGGGAAAGGTACTGTAAGTAACCTCTTAACATTTTTTAATTAAATACTTATCGAAATTTTTTAAACAAAAAAATATTTATCGAATTTTTTTAAAAAAATATTTATTGAATTTTAATTAAATATTTATTGAGTTTAAAAAAAAAAAAAAAAATATATTTATTGAATATTTATTGAAATATTTTTTTTGAAAAATATTTATTGAATTTGTAAAAAAAAGAAAAAAAAAAAAGAGAAGAAGAATCGTCGTAAAAAAATCTATGTAAGAATTTTTTTTTTTTTTACATAATGTATGTAGGGTGAAAGTGTGGCATCTACAAGAGCTAACCACAATAATTATAATACTACAGGAAATCAGAGAAAAAATGAATTTTCGTATAATGTTAATCTTCTTTTAATATCAATTTCCCTCTTTCAACGATTAAATGCTTTTCAATATGGTGTTGTAAATTGCTGTGCTGATTGCCATAGAAAAATCATACTGTTCCATTGCTTTAACGTTGTTCGAATAAAAACAAAAAAAATGATGGATTAAATGGAAAATCGGTCTTTTTCTTCCGGTCTTTTCCAATCGGGTATAGGACCCGGTACGGTGGCAGGCTTCCACCCCAAAATATGAGCCAGCCACCGGGTACTTAAAAAATTTTTTGTTTCAGGAGACTTTATGGGTTGAGTGGCCCAAGCCAAGTGCCCTTTTATGGCATAAAGTTATGCAATTCAATTGTATAATTCTATGACATAAATTGGTCACCGGGGTACTCCCCTTCTGATGGGAAAGTTCATATGATTCAAGTTATATGAGTTTTCCACTCAGAAGAGGAATACCTGGCCACTTCAACAGTTTAACATTGGATTTATTCCGGTTGGGTGGGCATGAAGGGGCTCCACCACCACCCGGTTGCCCCTCTTTCATTTGTGGGCCCTGAATTTACTTGGGTAAAGACGAGGTTACCCCAAGTTCGCCTTTCTTCTCAGGTTTCTCTTGTTCTCGCAACAAGTCGTAATTCCTTCGTGGAGGTTATCTACAGATTTGCGACTTCGGTCGTCCTCTCGAACTCTGCAAGCAATTCGTGAATGCGAAATGTTTTGTAGTGAGTCCTCGTGCCGGGGAAACGAACCCGCCCCACGACACCGCAATGCTAGCCTGCCAGCGCATTCACGCGTCTCCGGACGAGGGCATTCTCGGCAGGAATCAACACCTTCCTCTGCCGAGGCAGCAGAACATCGCTGCAGTCCTTCACGGACATTTATGGAACTCTATATTCACTACACAATTTAACTTGCATCACGGCGCAAAGTGGAGAGAGTTTTCACCCGGAGATGAAATCCTTTACAAACTCCACACAACCAGTGATAACTGGAATTGGACGCCTGGCTTCGTGAAAAGCCGAGATGGAGCTGTCAATTACTCGATTGACATTCCAACGCCATCAGGAAGTCGAACCGTACGAGCTCACACGAATCAACTCAAACGCCGATATATGAAAAACGAATTGATTGAATTGTTTGACTCGCCCGTTACTGACGAAAATAATCTCCCAGTCGTTGAAGTTGAACTGACGCTCCCAATGATGAACAAGCAGGAAGTGAGGATGAAACTCAAAAAGAACCTGAAGCTGAAGTCGAGCCTCGTTACCCAATTCGAACAAGTTGGGGAGTCACATCAAAATTCAATGACTTCGTCAGATTTTAAGAGGGGAGGAATGTGGTAAACCCGAAATGCTTCAATCAACATCTCTTAAAGCTCGTATTATGTGCAATCTTTCTTTACTCTGACTGCTCGATCTAACCGCTCTTAAAGCTCGGAGGATTCCTATCTTTCTTCTACACAGACTGCGAGCTTAGCTTGGGCGCGCGGGATTGAACTGTCAAACCGGATCGGAGTTCATCGGGTTGGTTGCAGCAATCACGAATATTATATTTAGTTAAGTGTTATCAACAATTAATATTAAAAGACTGTAGTGAAAGCTTTTTTGAAATAAAACAGAATTGTAAACCTCTTCTTTGAATACATCAGCCTACGGTTTACAACAGAGCACTCTTGAATTATGCTGAGATATAACCCTAGTACACCGGGAACAATTGCCTTGGGGCGCTTATACTCGGGCGGATGCCTTGAGAATGCAGCTGAACGTATTCTTAATTCGCTTATCCCGGGCTAAGTGCCTTGGGATAGAATAAGCTCGGACGCACGCCTTGAGCCGGCGAATGGAGAAATACTTCTCGATTTTCTTGCTTTTATAATTTTCTTTTATAGTACTATATAATTATGCTGACTTAATTTCCTACCAACTAAAATAATGAAGACAATTTAACAATTAATTGATCAAAGTTCAACATTGACGTTTTTTGTATAATGCCATCTCTCTGTGACTGGCGCAACCTCAAAGCTCAAGCTTTCGCTCGATTTGCCTCATTGCAAATGCGTGTAACCAAAACTGACGATAGATACAAGCCATATGGCAGCAGCGCTTACTACCACACACATGACCATTAGTAGGCCGACTTTGCTGGCTAACTTACATGGCGTTGTATGAAGAATTGTGGAGGTGCCAACAAAAATTCGAGGTTTTGTATGGTTTAGAGACGGATTTCTACAGTGAAATCCAGATGATCCGCGGAGAACACAATAGCGCTCCTAGTGAAGTGAAAATTATTTCAGTTCTTATACCCGTTTGGTTTTTAACGCCTTCCAAAGTGAATTTATAGGAGTTTGTTTACATCTCAACGCTGAGCTATCAGTCGAAAGTGCAAAACGTGTGCTTGATTTGCTCGTCTTGGAAAGTTTAGGAGCACAATGGGCTATACAAGGTGAATTTATAGCATGCACGGAATGCGTTCGGCACGTTTTTTATTCGGAAAATAGTATATATGACGAAATATAAGCATTTGCTTATGCCGGAGTTGGGTGACAGCTACCGGAAGCTTCTCCATAGTAGGCCGACTAATACATATGCAAATTGCTACCATATGGCTTGTATCTATCGTCAGTTTTGCGTGTAACCAATACGTTCCACTGAGGCTGTACGTACGATTGCGAAGTCATGTGTGTATATGTTTGATACTCAATACGAGTATGGATAGACACCACTTCTGCTAATCCATGAAACGACGCCATGCCCACAGATACTTTGATTACAATTCGCAGCTTTTCGTATATATATGTTGTCATTTGCAGTACACAGAGACGAACGACGGAATACGGACCGAGTAATATTTAGACTGCGGCTCCCGTAACAAAACGAATGAGCAAGTGGTCGCTCGAGAATGGACTCACTAGGGACGCAATCCAGCTAGAACACAACGCAAAACAAATGAATTCACCCAAAATAAGAATCCGGCGTTAGTGCTGCTGCTGTGACTTGACTTGACTAAATCCTAAATTGTTTTGATTCTTGATCAATTTATTAAATTATAAGTATTTTATAGCGTTTCTTACAAAAAATAAAATCGCTATTACCCTGCATAAGTGTTTAAAAATACCCATTAACGCAAAAGGATTATAACTTAATGTACCTCATTTCGATCGTCTGGTTGTCTCTCAAAACAAGCAATGGTCGCTGCGCGATAAAAATAAGCTTGGCGATTTTTGCTAACTGCAACTGCTATTCAGTAGGTGCATATGCTCTGCTATAGCAGAGCATATGCAAGGTGTAACAATTAAGTAATGAGACCAATTCCATGAAAGCCGTATATTTAAAAGTTATTCTACAACTCTGCCATCCCCTTCAAAGAAGTCCCCTTGGGCAGCTATACAACGATTCCAGCGCCTTTTCCATGCTTCGTAGCATTTCTGGAACGCTTCAACTGGGATGTCCGCGAATATTCTCGTCACGGCCGCCTGGATGTCCGTAATCGACTCAAAATGGGTTCTTTCGACCACCGATTTTGTTCAAGAGAACAAAAAGGTCTCACCGCCTGTAATAACTCGATCAAGCAGCGTGGGATCGTTTTCTACTTGTTCCAAACAGTCGTCTGCGACGGTCATTCGATGCTGCTTTTGCTCCTCAGAAAGGTTCTTTGGAACCATCTTCGCGCACAACTTTTTCATCCCTAAATCGTCGGTTAAAATTTGTCTGACTGTTTCACGGTTCATACCCAGTTCCGAGGCCAACATTCGAACTGTTAAACGCCGATCTTCACGGATTAGGGCGCGCAAACGCTGCGCATTCGCGTCAGTCCATACCTCGACTAGTATGCCGCTCCGCGCCTCGTCTTCCACGCCCCTCCTTAACTCTTTATGCCATCGAAACACCTGGGCACGACTCAGAGCACTATCACCATGCAATTTTAACGTACGTTTCCGAAGCTGTTTCGCCCAATCTGGCGCAAAATTTTATCGCGACGCGCTGCTCTTGATTTCGTTTCTCCATTTTCGTGACGAGCACCGCCAACACACGTCTACTCAATACGATACAGCAGGCGAACTAAACAAACTAGAGTGATGGTAAATACATGAATGGATAGAGGACATCTGCCGAACTAACCAACATTTGAAACTTGGAAGAGAGCCCCTCCGCCTGACAGAGGCATTATATGGCAGGCATGCAATGCTTATGTGTTACAAAAAAGGAGAAAAGGAAATAATTCACCTTTTGTGCGAATACCCAGATCTTGCAAGGAGAAAAATACAACTTTCTTCTTGCCTCACTCAGAATATTTCACTCGGGGTTTTTCTCAATCGTAAAATAATATATTTGCGGTGCCAAAATAAGCTTACGTACGGAGCGCTTTCAATTAACAAATGAAAAAATGTAATTTCTTTTATCAACCGCGAATAATTCGCTGTATATTCTTACGATAACCGAAATGCAGACGTGATAAATTGCACGTGACACATTGACTTTGCTATAAAGTTAAAGTTAAACTTATTTATTTTTTATTCTAGAATTATGTTAATATAAATATAGACTGTATAAAAGTTTTTTGATACTACATGTAATAAGTTGTAGTGAACATAAACTTTTCCTCAAACAATGCATGCACTGATGGTCTTCTTCACAGCATCTCGTGCAAATGGAATGTAGGATAGCGAATACCAAGTCATAGCCAGTGACTGTATTATGATAAACAGAAGCGCAAGTCCCGCCTTTTTGAGCTGAAATTAAATCAGTTGATTGGTTACTATGATCTTATGCATAAATTGTAGATTGATTGCAAAAAATAAATTAAAACCAAACATTACCACAATTGCTGCAACTAACGTTAAAATAAATGAAATTATAACTACGCAGGTAGCAATCAGCCGAGTTGGGGCAAACATTCTGCTCAACTGATTCAACGGTCCCATTAGGAAGCATGTACTAATTTTGCAAGAGCCAAAATCGTAGTGTTTGTTGCCAAGCGATAGTAACAACATATTGTCAAAATAAGTAAAACATAAAAAATAAAATATATAAATTAACTTGCTAGGGTAAAAATTTAATCCGTAAATTTTCATAAATGAAATTATGTGACAGACCTGGATATAGACAGTATATTGCCCAATGTGTAGAAAACTGCAAAGACTGTGAGGCCTCTATGTAAAAATAAAGCAAATGATCCTAGAAGTGAAAGTAAAATCCCGACGATAAAGCATCCGCAAAATGCATAAAATCTTGTCGTCTTGCTAAGCGTTGTGGCTTCGTTGATCTGAAATTAAAACGCATGGAACGGTGAACCAGACTAAAAAATACTGTCTATGCACTCACCGATGTCATGATACTACTTTCTTCATCTTCAGCACTATCATTTCCGTTTAATACTCGCCGAAGTTTATCCATATTCACCAAAGCTACATACAACGTTTACCTTTATAACTATTAGAACATTTATTGTTAGAAGCCTCCCGTCATAAGGGGATCTCGAATGCTGGATATAACAAGTGGGCAGGTATCCTATTTTGTTTTATTTCACTGTTAAATTTGAGTTTCATGAAGAAATTTAGAAGAAACGTTTAATTAATCAAAATTGCTCAACTCAATGACGAAAATCTGAAAAAAAGATATGGGCAAAACAAGCCAAACTAGCCAAAACAGTACACACTACACTGAACATCAAAATAAAATTATGCATAAAGTATGTGTCACTTTATTATTTTACTCTTGTTTTTGTCCTAGAATAAATTACCAAAGCCTTACTACGCCACAAGCCATGTAGGGGAAAGCTCTACTACTGCATGCATGGCTCTATTAGGCTGACTCAAAACTGACGATAGATACAAGCCATATGGTAGCAATTTGCATATGTATTAGTCGGCCTACTATGGACAAGCTTCCGGTAGCTGTCACCCAACTGCGGCATTAGCAAATGCTTATATTTCGTCATATATACTATTTACCGAATAAAAAACGTGCCGAACGCATTCCGTGCATGCTATAAATTCACCTTGTATAGCCCATTGTGCTCCTAAGCTTTCCAAGACGAGCAAATGAAGCACACGTTTTGCACCTTCGACTGATAGCTCAGCGTTGAGATGTAAACAAACTCCTATAAATTCACTTTGGAAGGCGATAAAAACTAAACGGGTAAAAGAACTGAAATAATTTTCACTTCACTAGGAGCGCTATTGTGTTCTCCGCGGATCATCTGGATTTCACTGTAGAAATCCGTCTCTAAACCGTACAAAACCTCGAATTTTTGTTGGCACCTCCACAATTCTTCATATAACGCCATGTAAGTTAGCCAGCAAAGTCGGCCTACTAATGGTCATGTGTGTGGTAGTAAGCGCTGCTGCCATATGGCTTGTATCTATCGTCAGTTTTGGGCTGACTTCTTTTGTAGATTTTATTGCGGTATGCGAAGAAATGTGGAATGTCCACGAAAATTTGAGGATTTATTTGGTTTCAAGCCGGATTGTAACGGTGAATTCAAACCCGTTCACAGAGAACATGGTAATACCCAGAGCATAATTACTAACTAGAACCTGCAACCAAGGAGCTGTCAAAATGAAAAGAGAGGTAAATAAACGTTTATAGGATGGATTAAATTTTACTATGTGTCGGTTCAATTGCTTGCAAATTCAAGTTTTTGTTTACCATCAATATTTCAGTCGAATTCTCTCTATTCTATAAGTACCGTAAGAAATAAAATTTGTTCTAATTGCAGATGCTATTTAGTAGATACTCTCTGACAGCGGTATACGGAGAATTGTTGAGATGTCGCCGAAAACTCAAGGTTTTGTACGGTTTTGAGACGGATTGCTACGGTGAAATCAGAAGCTTGCAGAGAACACAATAGCGCTCCAAGTGAAGGGAGAATAATATCAGTTCTTATCCCCGTTTAATTTTTATCGCCTTCCGAAGTGAATGTATAGGAGTTTGTTTACTTCTCAAAGCTTAGCTATGAGTTGTCTCGTCTTGAAAAGCGTTGGAGTACAGTGTACTGTGCAAGGTGAATTTTAAGCATGCACAGAATGCGTTTCGTACGTTTTTCATTTAGGAAATAGTATATATTACTCGATATAAGCATTTGCTTATGTCGCGTAAGCTCACGGATACGTGTCCAAAGTAGGCTGACTAATAAATATGCAACTTGCTACCATATGGCTTCCGGTTGGAACCCTGTTTTATCGAATGGTTACCGCTGGACCGATTAGGGTGAAAATTCATATTTTGGAGCACTTTTTGATTACAAAACCGATGAGTTGGGGGAAAATTAGGTTTAAGCATTTTTAAAATTAAATTTAGTGTATTTTAGTGTTGACATGATAGAGAAGATGCACTACATTCTGTCGTCACTTTGCAGCTACCAATTTATTTCCTTGAGAAGGGTATTCTTCTAAAGGAATGAAAGGTGCCTTTCTAAAAATTAGACGGGTGTTGTTCTAAAGACGAATAGTTAACATCAAATATCTTGATCTGGATATAATCAACTATTTCAGCGCCATTGGGCTTATGTTAGTATAGATAAGATGAGGAGACATTCGATGTAAACTATTCTACTTTAGAAGGGCACCCATCTACTATGTAGCAGGGCAACAGTGTATTTCGTAGAAGGACACCTTTCTTTCCTTTAGGACACCCTCCTTAAAGAAATAAATTTGATAGCTGTAAACTGACGAATGAATGTAATGCTTCTTATCTGTCATGTCAAAACTAAAATACCATTATTTGAAAAAAATGCTTAAATCAAATTTTTGACCACATCTCATCGGTTTCATAATCAAGAATACAACATTTTAGCCCAATCGGTAAAGCGGCAACCATTCGATACAACAGGGCTCTAAACTGGCTTCCCATCTTATGTGAGCTTCGGTACAGTGTCTTTTAAATTATCATTAATGTACTAAATTCTGGCTATCTACTCAAATATACAGAACTAAAGTACTAGAACAATCTTTTTGATGGCTTACGTCAAGTTTCCGAGGAAGGACACAAATATTTTTAAAACAAAGCAAGCGTCAGCGTACGCGCTTAATTTGCGCATTGCTGGTCTTTCAAAGAAGTTATATATCGGAAGGAATATGCAAAACCTATTAAGCATATATTTAGATTGTCATAAACGATTGCATCTTGAGGGAAGATCTTGTCACAGACTGGAAGGGAAACTGTTGCTCGGTAACCTGGCCAGTCGAACGATCTACTTGCGGGACAAGTTTTAGGCCTGAATTAGGAATTTTAAGAAAGTAAGCTATACATCAAAGGTAGGATATTGTGGTTAGTCACTTGGAGAAAAGCTTTAAATACAGGAACGGAATTGCTGTTTAGGAGTTCAAATGAATATGGTCAATACGAGGACGAAGCCGATTCCTATCAAGACGACTTCATCATCGGTTAAAAAATCTTCTTCAACTTCCTCACCTCAGTCATCATCATCCAGTGCCTCACCGCAAACATCTTCATCGTCAGCGAATCTGTCACCGGCAACGACAGTACAAACTCTTGTTCGATCCAGTAGTTCCAGGGCCACATTTTCAAGTGCGCAACCCGTGACGGACGTTTGTAAAACATCTAGGTCATCCAAAAGTGCATCTGATGTACAAGGTACTTCGGCAGATGCAAAAGCGAGCGCTTCCATATCCCATTCTGTGTCGCCCCAGAGCACATTTTGCTACGGTAGCAGCGAGCAGTCATCCAAACTCGAGACAACTGGCGCTGCTAGTTCCTTGACTAATCAAAGTCCAGCAGTTGCAAATAATAGTAGCCAACACTACTACCACCTTTCATCCGACATTTTAGATGACTTAGCTAGTCGTTTCATTATAAATGTACCTGATGACGAACGCAATAATCTTATTCGAATATGTTTTCAAATAGAACTAGCGCATTGGTTCTATCTCGATTTTTTCTGCATAAACGATGAGAAGAAATGTGGCATGAAACAATTCGCAATGTCCCTATTTCATGTAAGTAGGATATTGCGATTTCGATTTGTTGATTTGATTAATTAGGCTCAATACTTGTAGCACATCCCATTTCTGAGAGTACATTTGCCTACAATTGACAAAATCTTAGACAACTGGAAACAATACAAGCTTACTGTTCCAACTTACGGAGCTATTTTGCTGTCAGAAGACTTGAATTATGTTTTGCTGGTGCAATCTTACTGGGCAAAAAGCTCATGGGGATTCCCTAAGGGCAAGGTTAATGAAAACGAAGATCCTGTTCACTGCGCCGCAAGAGAGGTATCAATTGATTTAGATTTCTCCTACTGATATTGCACGAAAATAAAATGTTGCAGGTATATGAAGAAACTGGGTATGACATCACACACCTTATTGTTAGCTCAGATTACATCGAATCTGTTATCAATGATCAATACACTCGACTTTATCTTGTACGTAATGTTCCGCTCAAGACATTGTTCATGCCCCGAACTCGAAAAGAAATCAAATGCTGCGAATGGTTCTTGATTGACTCTTTGCCCACAAGTAAAAATGATTCGCATGCTAAACAAAATTTGGGAATAAATGCCAACTCATTTTTCATGATAATGCCATTTATCAAGCGTTTAAAGAAGTGGGTTTGTGATAAAAGAGCTAATTGTGATAATCTTTTTGCTCAATTTCATGGCAATAAGTTCAAATGCAATGGGCAATCTGCCACGAATAGCTCTACACTGAATGTCACTCAAGCAGGCTGTAAAAAGGCAGACTCCAAAATGCCCTTTAAAGTCGCCAACCAAAATACCGACATAGGCTTTACGTATCAGAGTGCCACCAATAATTCTATTAACCTGACCACGTTAAATAAACGACAACGACATAAATCCATGGGTGACCTTGATGGGTTAGTAAAATCTAACCAAGCTATTAACGGCTTCCACCACAATAATTTAACACAAGCCTCAGCAATAACTAGCAGTATCTTCAACAATAGCGGTTCAAATAATCTAGCCGCGAGCACCCGTTTGGATCCTTACGAACAGCGTGAAAAACCTCAGAAAGCCAATAGCAGACGTCAGAGGTTAACGAGTAGCACTGGTTTTTGGAAAATAACGGAGGCAAATAGCACCGACCTTTCTTCAAATAATATGACGACTTTTCCAAATAAATCTTCAGATATTCAGACGCCTATATCGGTTGGGATGAGTGTTGAAACCTTTGACTCCATAGAGGAAAGCAGTTTATGCTCCGCAAAACTATCGTGTTCCAAGTCTTTAAAGCACTGTGATGCGAATAAAGGTATTTACTACGCCTACAGCAAAGTTAAAAACACAAACGATCTACAAACAAATAGAAAGCGTGTTGAAAATCCTGACAATCAAAAGGAAAATGAGGCTGATATGAATTCCAAAGATATAACACCAAGGGCAATATGTTCACATCAAATGGGATCAAATGACGGAACGCAAGGCCTTGATTCCGGGAAAGCGTACGGCTTAATTAAAACCACTGCACAAACATTGAGGACCTCAAAAACTAAACTCAAGTCGACGCAGTTATCGAAAAATACTATGATCAACCTAAAACGTAGTGCACATTTTGACTCGTGGCGAACTTTCTCTTTTACAGAAAATTGTATTGCAAATGTATTCTGTTATCAATAAAAAGCCATGCAAATTGAATAAAAGTGAGATTAAAATTCGAGATCGGATAGCTGCAATCAGTACAAATTATTCTCTATTTAAAAAAAATCAGCAACTCTGCGCTCAAATTGCTTCTCCTTATATTTTCGTTTAATATAATCGCATCTCTTTCAATGCACGTTTAAACTATAATAGAGGAAATTGATACAAAATATGAAGAACAGACTTTCACTTCACCCTTACGCTATCCTCAATCAATTGTCAGTATAACTGAATTCTGCAGAAATACAGGACAACTTAGGCTCGTCCTTAATGTTGATGCTTTTCACTTCCTAGCAAATATTTATGATTTGTTCAACACATGAATTATTACTCGAATCAGAGATGTTTAACTCTCATTTATTTAATGTTAATAAAAGCGCATTGTCTTATAAGGAAATCGTCTTTTTGCACTTTGAAATTTGACCTGTTTCACTGAAATTTGGTTACTCAGAAGTCGTTATGATAAGTTTATGGGCTTTTTTTAGACGTGTTGTTAAAAATAGGGGCATGAAACCTGTTTTCTGCCGACGCACATATTTTTACGCGCTCCTTTAATCGCCCAGCCTATTCTTGTGTACAATTCATATCGTGCGTATGCACGTGTGTAATAATTCTCGTAACATATCTAGTCGTCTTCAGGGATGCGCAGAACAGACATGCTCAGTTGAGGGTATGTTTTTGCTAGGAAGACATATGCTCCGTTGTGTTTAGGACAATCAGTGGGAATTTAGATATGGCAAATATACAGAGTAGCGGCATTATTGCTACCAAAGCGAAAGAAAAACATTATTTACTTCCATGCATGTCAGCAAATTGTGTGCGCCTGCGCAAGTATCACAAAAACTTGCCACCCCAAAAATTATTATGCCTAGTAAACTGGTGTTAGGAAACATTGCAAATTCTTGTGGCAAACGATATGCTAGAAATTTCGCAAGGTTGCAGTGTGCGCGCTTCCTTTTAACCATGTGTAAAAAGTGATAGTCGCGCGACTATCTCGTCGTAGTCTGATCCATCCCTTATATTGGCATGTATGTACGTTCGTCCGGGCATCATATATTGCACCCATGGACTCACTTGTCCTGCATAATAGCTACGTAGCAAAGTTTCATAGATTGTGCACGTATCTACTGCACTCAGCGCCCTCGTTGCTAGAGTCCCAACTGACGTCGTCTGATATTCATTATGACAAGATTATACTCTACCCAAAAATTTTCCTAACCGAAAGATATACAGCATACTTTAGTGCGTGTGTGTGTATTACGCCGGTTCACCCTAGAACATTTTGGAGTGTTTATACCATCAAGTTACCTCGATGCCTCTCACTCTTCTTGTGTATATAACTTGTTTAGCGCTTAATTTTCACGCTGCATATAAAAAAGCCCAATTAGCTTATAATATCCGCGCTTGGAGTAAAATAAACAGCAAAGTACATTCACATAGTATACACAGCATCCGCTTGCCCTGTGTTGTACACATTCGGAATTTTCCCTGCGCCTGATAGCTTCGCTGGGGCCGGATATCTTGTTTACATTAGGGTTCGCGCACTCATGAATTTAGCCATGTAAATTGATTGTCACACAAATGTCGAGTTGCTGTCTGCGCGCTCGCTAAGACCAATTGCATAGAAAGACCCTGCTATCTGTTGTTGAGCGGGTGTGAGCGCTGTTTGGCTTTTCCGGAGCCTAAGTTGAGTGTGGATACCTAAGATTAATAAGAACAAGAGCATAGCAGTAGGAAAAGTGGTCGCAGGGGTTGTTGCAACCATATTGTCACGTGGTTGTCGACTCCAGTATTATTTAATTACTCAATGGTGGATACTATCATATTTTGTCCACCAAGCCTTCACACAAATGACAGGAATCTCGTATTTTAAATAAAAATAAATTTTGGTAACATTAGACATCTACTAACAATGCTACTAGTGTCACTGATGCGGTTATTCTAGTTTCATTTAACATCTCCTCTAGTAGCGATAATGGAAAACTTAGCTCACCCACTTATGGGCAATTTAAGCTGAACTGTCATCTGTCATTACGATTTTTGAAGCTTTTCTATAAATCATACAACTAGCTGGAAATATTGTTTTTATGCTGCGCGCCTAATTTATTTCGATCGTGTTTAATATCCTGACGTGGAAATTTTTTCGCGAATCTACCGGCTACCATCATGTTGGTTCTTTGTTTATGTTCAGATAGCGAAGGAAATTCTGAAACGACTTTCAGTTCACTGACGAGTAGCCGCTATTTGAAGTCGCGATTCGATTCGTCACAATAGAGATTACCAGAATTCTTTGTGGGAAGTGAGACCAATAGGCAGTCAGTATCGTTCGCTCCCGCTTGGAGAAGTCAGACATTAAAGCTGTTATTTGTGTCATCATTTTGTGCGATACCATTGTCGTCGCGATTGTCATATTGTTAAACAATTTTGCTTCTCGATCTTAAATAAAGTTGTGTTGCTCGTTTTGTTTAATTTTTAGAATTTGCGCTGGATTAAACTTACAAGTAATATCCTCGGACAAGAAAATAGGTAAGTGGCGAAATCCAAATCGCCTCCTGCAATAATTTTTATTATATATTAAATCCAACGCGAATACCCTTCAAAATAATCGGGGAATGTTGTCATTCAGTAAAAGGTGTTGCAAAGCTCAATTCCATACATATTCTTGGAATTACATCTGTGCCGTATTCAAAGCATATTTGCACGATGGTTTCATTTTTCTTCCTGGAATTTATTCTTAAAAGTTTCAGTTAAAGAACAGCTGCAGTGGTGAATAAATGTTTACTTATTTTGCATGACGCATTGCTCATCAAACTTTCAATCCGAGCTACAGGGCGTCATTTGAATTTTCTGATTATCTTTTCATTTGTTTACAGAAGTAGATATAGAAGAGAAGGTGCCAATGTATTTATTGCATGGAATTTGGTAACACAATTTATAAGTTGCCAGGTTGCAAACGAAAATCGGAGCTTAGATGAATGGACTTATATGGAATGATTAATTTCGACCTACACTTTTACTTTTAAATCTAAAGAAAAAACACCTGCGCACCATAAATAGACGACCAAGCATGCGCCTAGCTACCATCATTGTAATTTGATGGCGTGTAGCATGTTTTATAGCGTTACAACATGCTGGATAATATTGGGTGGTTCTCGCTTGCCGCCACCAGTAATCACTAAGGTGTACCTTATATATATCCGGAAATATGAAAAGGGCGGGATTTGGATCGAGTGAGCCTCTATACTAGTATATTAGCTCATTAAAGTTTTTGTAAAAGCTGATTCTTTTATTGAATCAGAGTATAAATAAAGATTCCTAATGACCAAAAATTACTTCCGAATACAAAAATTGGAAACATAAGCCAGAAGAACATTGCATATCTTGTTCTAATTTCGTACCTTATTTAAAATTTATTTATGTTTAGAGACGATGGCTTTAAGGCAAAGGATTTGTCTGAAGTTTTTGTAAAATTCCAGGGCATAAAGCATATCAAATCAGTTAATTGGCAATTAATTTAGGGTGACCATCTGACCTGAGTACAAAATACGGACACCTCTATTTTTTGGCGAAAGAGCTAAAAAAAAACAGGTCATAAACTCTGTAGCTCATTTTCCTAGATGGCGGTAGCTGAAATTTCAAATGCATATAGGAAAATTTGAATGTAAAATAAGAATCAACACTATTTCCAAGTAAAACGAGAGTTTATTAATTAAAAAATGTTAACATTTTTGTTTTTACAACGTACAAAATTTTAGTATTTCTCACCACTTCCAATTTTTCTCAATAACGCAGGATTTTTTTCCAAATAAAAGTGAAATTGCAGACAATCGAATTTCCTAAAATTATATTGAACAAGAATGGGATTTTTCAAATTTTCGAAAAGAAATTTGCTTCTTTCGTCGGTCCATTGAATGTTGACAAACGAGAAAACACGTTCACAATTAGCATTGTGACTGGGAATGGCGAAAAAAAAAATTGCACAATTTTGACAATCTCCGAACAAGTTTCCAGACAATTATTTTGACTGAGAAAATCACACATTTTTGCACTGCTGCATTTTTTGAAAAATTCATCCTTCGAAGCCAGAAAGTTTTTCAAATTCACAAATTGATTGAATAATTTCGAATCATCGATGACAATATTTTTCGATGCGAGAAATTCGACAGTTCTTTCTATTGATTCATAGTTTAACTTTTTCCCGGGCTTAAAATCCAACCATTCAAAATTTTTTAAAATTCGCAATGACTCACTCCATTTGAGTAAATATTGGTTGGATTGTTGATACACAGAAAGCATGGATTCGATGGATTTATTGGATTCAGTTTCTTTACCTTCATTTTCAAGCGTTTTCAATTTCAGTTTCATTATGAATGGAATGAATTTCGAATCAAATCTGTTACTTAAAATCTCCGAAATTTCATCAATAACATTCAGCACTTCCAAAACAGAATCCTCTTCCCTTTCAACTTTTTTGATATTATCGTGAAAAATAGTCATGAATGAACTAATGAACAACAATTGAAGTTCTGCAAAATCGTCGTTGAAAAATCTTTCTAAAACTACAGGTGGTTGGTCAATTGACTTAAAGTACGATTGCAGGGCTGGAAATAATTGCAAAATTCTGTCAATGCATGGAGCGAGACTGAGCCATCGAGTTATGACGTGCGATAACAAAACTCGGTACTCGATTTCAACAAAATCACAAAAGCCCTTCAATTCATTAGTTCTGACGGTGTAAGTAGAAAAATGCTTTAAGATTTTCCCAACAATCGACTCTATGTCAAAAGAACCGAATCGGTCTAAGCCGTGATGGACAGAATTATGCAATATATGACCGGGACATCCAATTCCAACAAGATGTTCATTAACTTCTTTTCTCAGATGAGTAAAAACATTGTTTCCTTCTTTTCGTTTCAGCCCACCAAAGTTTGTATTGATATTATCGCCCCCCAAAGCGATTAGCTTTTTTCTCAAATTCTGTCCATCATGTTTATCCAATTCCTCTGTGATCATGGTAGCAATTGTTTCAGATGTTTCATTTTTTGTTTCCTTGACATTTAACAATCTAACAACTATGCCTCCTTTATCAGGATCAAAGAATTGCACAATCAAAGGGAACATTTTTAGACTACCATGATTACTCGAATCAGTCCCAATGCTAAAAAAAGGCATGTTCTTCAAATCTTGAAAGATTGTTTCGATAGAATGACCGGACAAAACTCCATTAACGATCGCTTCCACTTTTGAGCGAGCGCAAGAAATGTTTTTTCCTACTTTTGAATCGCTGAAAAGTTTGCGCATTAGTTGACTGGTGCAGTCCATGGATCTATAGCTTTGATGATGCCTGACAGTATGAAACGCCATAATTCCTTCAGCGGCCCGCACTGCTAGCGCTTCTGTTGTTGACTTGTTGTAGGTGAATTTTTTCATAGAAATCGTAGTTGATGCTGTCTGCACATTGTTCTCGTGCTTGGTAGTTTTCAAATGTACCTCCAAATCACGTCTCCCTACAGCAATAAAAATGAGCTTTTTTTTTCAAATGTATTATAATATTAAAATTAAATGAAAAAAGAATTGTGATGCAATAGGTATTCTTAGGTAAAGAATCGAAAGTGTAAAAGCCAGTACCCTGTACCCTACACCCTTTTTTTTACATATTCCAAACACAAACACCCTTATCAAATACAGAAACAATAAACAAAAAAAAAAAAAGATTCTACCAGCAAAAAACAATACAAACCACTATTTGCTACTGAAACTTCTTTATCGCAAACTATGCAATGAGCAAAACATTCACTTTTGCCATTGCAAAAACTACTTGCAAATTCCCTGCGCAAATCATCTGTAAATGTACATTTGCGTTTATTTGCTGTACTTTCACTGCTACTGCTGCTGCCTTTTCTTTTCGGTGGCTTTGACATGTTTGGAGATTTCGAAAAGCTATTATTTTTTGCTTCTGCAAAATCTGCAATAAATAAACACGAAATATTTAGAACGCTACGAATCATGGTCGAAAATAATGTATAATTTTATACTTATACGGGGATTATTGAGCAATGGAACACTGATTCACTGATTGCAATCAACTTACAATTTTATAAAATAAAATGAATGGAAATGTCAAAACACGTTCAACGGGTTCAACGCCACTCACACAACTATACACTTATACACATTTCGTTCGTATGCACACGCGTCACTGTCGATACACGCAACCGCGTACAACTTTTGGGTACTCTAGGCACCCTCGGGCCTTGAAACTAAAAAAAAAAATTTTTTTGTGCAAAATTGGAAAAAATACGGACATTGATTGAAAAATACGGACATAAGGACACGGAGCTAAAAATACGGACATGTCCGTATAAATACGGACGGATGGTCACCGTAAATTAATTTTGAGGACTTAAATATAAGATGTTTACTATACATTAATATCCTTTGAAACAGTTTTGCAAGGCGAAGCTTCAAATTTACAAAATTTCCTTCCATATAAAAAAAAAGCATGAAATTATTTCTCAACATGAAGCACTCAGCACGTATTAAAAACAAGGATAACAAACAATATCCTCCGAATATCAGCAACTTAGTTTATAGATAGAATCATGCAATCGAGCTAGAAAGGAAATAATTTGCGGTCTTGTGCTTGAAATTCTTGCCTTTTCATTTATGGTGTGGTTAATTGAATAGCCACTATAACATATCTATGTTAAAAACCTTTTTTTAGTAATTCGTAGATATCTTTAATATCGTTGTTTTGCTTCGTGTAATTTTATTTCTTACGGTACTTATAGACTAGAGAGAAAATGGATTGAAACTTGAATTTGAAAGCAATCGAATAAACACATGGTAAAATTTATTCCATTCTTTACACGTTTATTTGCCTCTCATTTCATTCGGATAGCTGTTCGATTGTATGTGCTATTTAGTTTACATGCTCTGGCCAGTATTCCATGCTGTATTTATAAAAGTGTTAATCAGCTGAAACTTGGTTGCTAAAATCTTGAATGCTTTGAACTTTTTCATTTATTATTCAGATACTTGATTGTGGATTTTGGTCCCCTTAAGGGTCGGCTTCTGCTATTATACACAAAAAGATCAAAGTCATAAATTGAGTTATAACTTCTGAGGTATTTGCTACTCTTGTAGTCACAAATACCTACCTCTTAGCTTTGTTGCTGCATTTTTAACTCTTGATCTGGAAAGTAATCCTCAAGAGTTTTATTTGCTACTCATATTGACTATCTTGTTTTATAAACCACTTCCGTATAAAAATTAAAATTAATAATTTTTATATAAACCGAAACTTTGGGGAAGGCATCAACTTTTTCCTATTTCAAAAGATTGTGACTTTTTAATTTCTGCGAAAATTTGCTATGACGCATGAAAGGATAGATTGAAAGATTGCGATTTTAAAAGGATTTTGTGAAAAAATCGAACAAAAGCTCTATCGGGTTTTGTAAAAACATTGTGCAAAACTCAAATTGTCAATTCAAACACATTTTGGTTTTTAAACCTTACTTCCATTTGGGCGAGCAAATGTAAATGACCTCCGACTGCAGTAAGTGCTTTGCGTTCTGTACAATGTTCTTTATGTCAAGAAATGTCAACTGTATTGGCATGAACAGCTCTGCTATAGAAACCTTCTTGCAACTTTCCTTAATGAACACCGGATACTTTTTCACAAAAGCATGCAGACGAGTCTTCCGCTCCTGAAAGTAATAATTGCAAAAGAATGGAGGAATAAGTCACGGGTAAATCCCCTGTCTTTGAAATCTACAATTGCATCGAAACCTGCTACGGAGGCTTGAAATCGATTGGATCAACAGCCAAGTTCGCGTAATGGTAAAAACATAATGCAACTTATCCGGGAATGCAAGATCACGTGATAAATATGGCATTGTTACGAAGTTGTTGTAACTGGCCAGCGATATACATGGCATGAGATCGCAGATCATCAAATGTGTGAAGCCAAGGAATTTTATTTTGGGCTGGAAAAAAAGACGCATTGTTGACGTCAAACCTGTAAGCCAGTGAATGTGTTGGATCCGCGACAAAAGGAAACTCTTCAAAGTCTGATTAATAATCGATCATAGCCCAATGGAAATAAGGAAAAAGAAACGGAGGAAGCGTTTTATAATTATTTAGAAAGACACATTTTCTCACTTCACAATAGATATAAGATGAATTTAAGGTAATTAAAGTCCCAATTTCGGTAGCCTGTACGAGGAAAGCAGCACCAACATCGAACACCTGACTGATTTCCATTTGGTAAAAAAACTAGTCATGTGCTTCACATCAACATTCTGTCACGGTCATTAACAACTGCCAAACAACTTTTCCAGAAACTCGGCAGTGAAGCAAAACTAGTAGGGCTACAAATCAATAGAAATAAAACAAAGCTCATGGCGCAGTTGAGAAAAAATACCTCAAATACACAAAATATCACACTTGGCGAATATGAAAATGTTAGCGAATTTGGGTATTTAGTCGCCAAAATAACGAAAACGGGCAATGAAAGAGACGAAATACGCCGAAGAATACAGCTCGCAAATAAAATATTTTATTCAGTATTGACGATCTTGAAGACCAGCTGCATACACAGGAGAACAAACCTCCAAGTATACAAATCTGTGATAAGACCTGTGTTATGCTATGGGTGTGAAACATGGACCCTAACGCAAGCATCCGCAAATATATTGAACGCCTTTGAGCGATGGGTCCTGAGGCGAATAATCAGAGCGAAGCAAAACGGGGACCAATGGCAAATTCGATACAACCATAAGCTGTATGAAATTTTTGACGAACCGGAGGTCTCAACGATTGTAAGACTGCAGAAGCTGCAATGGGCCGGACACATGAATCGTATGCAAGGGCGTAGGCACGGTTTGTCACAGCGCACGAAATAATCTAGAATGGTATTTGCAAGTGCTTGGCCAGTTTTCATCGGGGTTTCGTACAACCCTAGCAAATATTCAACCAGTTCCAAGCATTCTACTGAACGAAGGCAAATTGATACCTGTTCATGAGTTGAAGAATCGGTAGTCCAATCCACTATGATGCTGAACTTCCCAGCTTTTCGAATTGAACACAAAACTTGTCGCAGAACAGAATGTGCCATCAATTCTAGTATTTCGTTTTGAATCACAGGCGACAAAAAGTTTTTTTTTGTCAACAAAAACTGCTTCAAGGCAGGAATATCTGTTGCACGCAAGGTAATAAGTTGGAAAAAACTTCCATTATTTTCGTCGTGTCCACGTATCGGCATCTCTGCAAGGAATTCAGACAATGAATAAAACAAAAACTTTTGATTGATCAAAAAAAGAAAAAATACATCTTGAGTATTAGTTGATGCCTGTTAAAGAGACTTGAAAAAAATACTCTACTCGAAAAAGATTTCCAAAATTTCATCAATTTACCTTGTCGAGCAAGATATCTCAAGCTTTCGAATATAGTTTTCAGTGCGATTCTTGCTTCTTGTTGATATTTTGCATTCGCATTTGAAATAATTGTAGAAATTGGGGTTTCGTTGACTTTGCATAATTTTAAAACGCATTCTTGATGTAGAGGGCTTTTATCATGTGATGCTAATTTTTCATCAGCTCTCTTATAATTTCGAAACCCGTTTCCGTTATGTAAGTCCGATTCTTCGAAAACCTGTAATAGTGAAAGTGTTGCTGCGAATTGTAAAAGTTATAGCGTTTTGATAATAAACAGAATAAAAACATGATGTTTTAATATTTAAAAATAAAGTGACCTTATTTCTACGATGCTCAAGCATCAATCTGATTAATTTAATTTTTTATTATTTATTAAATTGTTTTTAGGTATTGTTGTAATTGAATTTTTAAATAAATAATAATGAATAAATCAATACATCAATAATTTTTTTATGCTTATTCAAATCATTTTCGTTGTTTGGTAATCATTTAAACGTTGACCGAAAAAATCGAAGTAAAGTGATATTTTTCATAAAATTAACCCAGTGAGAATCAACAATCATTCAAATAATTTTCTTCTTTTCATAATATAGTAATACAATCAACTATTTTATTTAACTGTTTCATTTGAATACTTATAAAATAAATAATTTCATTTTATTCGATAAGTTTACAAAAAGGTCTAATTAAAATACCATCATTACATTTACTGTTCATGGTTATTAATAATAATTGTTATACTATTTTATCTAATAAAATGTGCATTAATCGATACAAAAATTTATTCGTATGTTCACAGTGTACGTCCTTCCAATTATTATATTCTTGAGTTAATTTAGAAACATGAAATATTTGAAATATTTCTCTAAAAAACCATAAAATAGTAAAAAAGCTTTGTTCAATATCTTGTAATATGCTGAGTTTTTTGAAACAATCCCAGTTGCAAAAGCTTTCGAAAACGTAAAGCACGAAAAGCCTTCAACTTCCTCACAGAAATGCAGCCATGTATATTTCTCGTAGAAGCGTTGTTGGAAATAATGCTTCCTCTCATTTGAAACAATATATGGTACTTTCTTAGCATCTGGTTGGTTTGGTGATGCAATAAGTTTGAAATAATTTTTTCGTACATTTTTTTTTCGGTATTACATTGAACTATGATTGAACTGTAAAACGAAATTTTTGTAATTAATTAGGAATAGATATTAATTATACAACATATAATACAAATATAATGAATTACTAAATAATATTACTGAATGTAGTACTAATTAATATTATTAATTTTATTTCATCACACAATGTAGGTCTCTACAAAACAGTAATAAGAAGAAAAAACCAAGAAAAAGAAGTGAGGTTTTGTTGGACAAAATTTGTAAGGGAGGTCAAGAGACAGATTTACAAACAAAAACTTATAATTCATACCTGACGATGCGGCAGATTCTGCTGGCTGCGTTATTCGAGGTGTTTCAGGAATCTCAGGCAAATCTGTTTTCAATCGCTTCGGTTTAAAAAAAATTCCGTATGTCCGACATGATAATATTTACAACCTGTTGAACTTGCTCTGATTTAATGTATCGGAAGGTATGCAGCACTACGCAGCACTCACTATGATTCAACATCAAATGTGATTTAAGTTACACTCTGGCTACTCGCCCGACACACGAAGCTGACGGAGCGTGGGAAATTTGAATCGCGTTGCTAAAGTGGGTGACCTAATCTGAAAAAAATCATAACCTTCGTTTTCGTTTTTGTAAAGTAAATTATTTCCCCTGGAATGGGCAGCAAATTTTCAAGTTAGGTCACCCACTTTAGCAATGCGATTTAGCCCAGTCATATTAGGGCTTTCACCTCGGAATGAAAGATAATAAGCTGCAAATTGGTATGAACCTTTGTTTTGTCATTCTAAATGTTGTCTCAAAAGTCAAAATCATTATCGTGTTCGCGTCTCAAGATATTCAAGGTCAAAGGTCACAAAAATCGGTTTTTCGCGAATATCTGGCTTCCTATCGGTTAAATGAGATTTGCATTTATTATAAAAGTTGTAGGCTATAAAATTCCCTACAACTTTTGTTTAAACTTTTTTTTTCATACGACCAACCGTTTTGAAGGTAGAGCGCGAAGAGTGCACATCGTACAGTCATATACGGCCTAATGCAAGGTCAAGCGTGAGTTATGGTTATCAGTACGTTATAAAGTCAATTATTTACTTGGAAATTATAATTATTAAACAATGCCTATTATTTATGTACTAACTATTAATTATTTATATTTAATTAAAGTAAGTAACTTGATTTGCAACGGTACAATTTCAAACTAACGAATAATCTTGACTCATACAAAGTGGAGAGAGTGGCCTTGAATACTATAGAACATCTGTCCCGGCAATGAATAGAAAAGGGCATAGGGTAGGGACAAGTATTTCCAGGTATATAAGTATTGAGAAATTTACGCGTTTTAAAGAAAAGATATATAATGTCGTGTTAACTTAAAATAAAACTAAAATATATAATCCAGAATTAATAATATTTTATACTTAAATAGTTAAATATGAATAATTATATATATTATTTATGTACTAACTATTAATTATTTATATTTAATTAAAGTAAGTAACTTGATTATTTATATATAATTATTCATATTTAACTATTTAAGTATAAAATATTATTAATTCTGGATTATATATTTTAGTTTTATTTTAAGTTAACACGACATTATATATCTTTTCTTTAAAACGCGTAAATTTCTCAATACTTATATACCTGGAAATACTTGTCCCTACCCTATGCCCTTTTCTATTCATTGCCGGGACAGATGTTCTATAGTATTCAAGGCCACTCTCTCCACTTTGTATGAGTCAAGATTATTCGTTAGTTTGAAATTGTACCGTTGCAAATCAAGTTACTTACTTTAATTAAATATAAATAATTAATAGTTAGAACATAAATAATAGGCATTGTTTAATAATTATAATTTCCAAGTAAATAATTGACTTTATAACGTACTGATAACCATAACTCACGCTTGACCTTGCATTAGGCCGTATATGACTGTACGATGTGCACTCTTCGCGCTCTACCTTCAAAACGGTTGGTCGTATGAAAAAAAAGTTTAAACAAAAGTTGTAGGGAATTTTATAGCCTACAACTTTTATAATAAATGCAAATCTCATTTAACCGATAGGAAGCCAGATATTCGCGAAAAACCGATTTTTGTGACCTTTGACCTTGAATATCTTGAGACGCGAACACGATAATGATTTTGACTTTTGAGACAACATTTAGAATGACAAAACAAAGGTTCATACCAATTTGCAGCTTATTATCTTTCATTCCGAGGTGAAAGCCCTAATATGACTGGGCTAATTCAATTTTTCCGCGCTCCGTGAGCTCCGTGTGTCGCGCAAGTAGCCAGAGTGTTTAAGTTATGATTTAAGGAAAGCAGTATGTTTTATGGTAAAAGGCACGTGCATGGTTTTAATTTTAGCGCGGATTCAAGGTTACGACCAAATAATACAGCAAAGGGTTTTTTTTTTAAGCGCAGGGGGGGGGACAAACGATATTATGTCCCCCGCGACAGAATTTGCCCCCCCCCCCCGTGCCTACGCCCTTGATCGTATGGACAACCAACGGATACCCAAGGAGGTATTCGTTGGGAGAACTGAATGCCGGAGGCCAGTGGGGAAACCGAGGAAACGCTGGTCTGACTCGGTCAACGAAGACTGTTCATCGCTGCTCGGATTTCGTAATTGGATGACGTGGTCAACGGACCGAGGCAGTTGGAGGCGCTGTTTGCAGGAAACGAAGGCCCGAGAGGGGCTGTAGTGTTAAGAAGAAAAAGAAGATATGTTTCATTCATTCCATTTCATGAAAGAACCTGATCGTCATCGAATGAAAACACTTCAGTCAGATCGATCATGCTTTCATCGGTCAAAGATGGGCTCAAGTATATTTGAGGTTTCTATTGAGGACATATCGAGAAGAAAGAGAACATGATGGTAACCGCCAACGAAATCAGAAAAAAATAATATGAATGAGTGAGAAACAGTGACGTCATTTTTGGAAGAACTAATGCAAGATAAGTCTCAAAAGTAATCAAAGTTTCAGACGAGGATGTCAGCCCAAGACCCAAGAATGCGCAACATCGTCCAGATCATTAGCCGAGACGATATTCATGCCCTTCACTCTGACACAAAATATCCATAACCTTACATGGCAGAACCTGCACACTTATACACATAGTGCGGATTTATGGCAATCGTTGGTAGGCCCCTTTTGACAAATAATAGATATTAAATAAATAGATTTATCAAAATATCTATTCCGTTCATATGACCAGGAGTAATTTACTGTGATTTATTCAAGAAAAGTTCATACTCCTTGCTACTTCATTTATAAAAAAATTCTAATTAATTGTTCGGCTCGTTTGCCACTGTTTTTTCACTACGCAACTCTCCTTTCGTCAAAATGTTGGCCATTTAAGATTTATCCAGAACATTATCTTGTAATCAATGTGAGAGCTGCGGGATTCTGATAAAAAAGAATTCTGATTCCTTCTTACTATCGCACTAAAACTTGAATACACTACCTGAGAAAGGAATTGGCTTTGGCTAGACAATATTGTACAAGCAACGCTGCATGGCTATCACTTTCCATATGATTACATTATGTCTGGTGTTGCAAACACTTCTCCCTGAAATTCAGAGACATGTTTCTAGAAGATTTTTTTAACCCTTGATTGAAGAATTACTCTGATTCAGTTCTATCATTGATTTCCAATTTAAATATGTACGAGTATTTTTAAAGCTTCAATCTAGTTGCTTTCGCGTGACTGATTTCGTTGCTTGAATAATTCTTAAAGATATGAACGATTAACATGTGTGCTTCTTATAAAGATTTTTTTAAAATATTCTGTTTTTTTCCTTCGATTTTCAACCACTTTCATGCAAGGGTAGCGGTACGAATTTGTTTGGTTTCATTTCAAATCGATAAATAATACTATTATGAATAAATTCGAGCAACTTGTTCATATATTAAAATAGACCTCTCATCACAATTCCAGTTGGAGATTTCAAAACGTGTAAAAGTTGAAAAGTGATCCGATGCAACCAGACATTGATTTTTTAAGCTCGAAAACAAAGAAATTTGTTCCCAAGACTTTTCATTTGTACCCTATTTGAAAACCAGCGTTAAATTTTTTGGGTATTTCCCTCGAAGCGCCTTTTTGCGCTGGATTTTTCTGCAGACATTCACTAAATATTTTAGAATTACCATCGCTGTAAAAACGGACTTTTTGAGGAAAATTTCTGTGACTATGAACCAGCAACGATTTCAATGTAGCTTTGAAATTTCAGACGAATACAGAAACCAGCTTAAATATAGCATTTCATTTTAATGAAAGCTGTAAACGGGATTTTTAAAAACATGTTAGAAGGATAGGATAGTTGGGCTATAAAACTCATCATTTAGTTAATTTTACAACGTGGTATGAATGCAAGTCAAATCTTTTTTAATTTAGAGCTTTAACAATGGTTTTTGCTAAATCCGATCGAATATTGAAAGAAGCATTTTTTTTTTTTGATTCAACTAGAGGTAGAAACATAATGTACTTTTCTGCTGGTTGCATATCTAATCTAATCTGTTTTCTCATATTTCAGTTCTGCATTGAGTATGCTTAATAAAACCATTTCTTTTGGGTTTTTCTGCTTTGGGCGGTACGATAGAGCGTCTAAAATGGGTTCTTACTTTCAGATTCCTGTGCTTTGCACTGCATGAAATAATGGATCCGAGGATGTTGAATAATCGTTGTGGAAGAGAAAAGCTTTGAATTTATTTTTGAGGAATCCATGAAAATCGTTTCATTTTTATTGCTCTTTCTTTGAGAATACACGATTTTAACATGAAGTTTGAAAAAGCTCCATTTGTTCCAACGTTATCCCATTAAATTTGCTTTATTTTGTCCTTTAGTTTTCCGATATCATTGAATTAATCACGTTTATGCTGTAAGCCTTCAGTATCAACGTCTTAGCTTAAAAACTTGGGCGCATGCGACATTTTATGCTGAAAGTAGTCTACCGTTGCTTTCCTAATTCTTTCATTGATGTTAATTTACGGCGGCGCAGATTTAAGATGCTGCATGATACGTGTTAAATACATGTAGCACTTTAGGGCTACCAACCTTCTGAAATAAATGGAACAGTTCAACATATACTATCATGATTTATTCTACTATTCATTTTGATTACAAGCAGTTTCTAAAGGCTGCGTTATTGAGCAGCATTGACTTCAAATACTTTTTGGTCACAAAACGGGATAATTTAGCCCATGTTAAGGTCAAGGGTCAACATAGACTAATGTGCGATTGAAGGTCGCTTTTTTAGACCTATCTCGAAAACGGTACATCATACCGAAAAATTTTTACAGCTCAAAATTTAAGCCTACTAAATTTTCTTCAACGTGATACCACATTTCCATACCTATGCCTCACTGTGTACGAGATACGAGCTGGCAAAAACGGTACACTTGCTAGTAAATTTAAAGTGCCTCATATTGTTCATCAAACTGACGATTTTAGCTCTTTTGCCCTCGATTTCAGAAGAAACTTGTCGAAAATAAAGTTGTAGAGGACAAAATTTCATTTCGAAATATGTACAATTTTACTTATTTATCTTCAGAGAGAGGTGTTTTGAAATTTTGCTGTCGATTGGAAGATTTTGGTACTAAAACGCTCCTCATTTTATTTCCGTTTTCAAAGGCTTTTACTTGCTGTATCAAATCATCTATTGTGTAACATATTCTATATGTATGAAGTGTGAACGTTTACGAACGATAATCATTATTAGTGGCGTGGATGATTTGCATGCTACTAATGCTATATGTCACTAGAAAACAAATAGACAGACAAATGGGAGAATTTGTTTTCATAGCCATGGATGAAATTCTTCAGCCTTTGATGATTAAGAGTAACGCTAGTAGTCCATGGATGACATTGTGGAAAAGATAAATGGGCAAAATCGGATGGCTGATAAGTTTTGGAGACAGAAGCTTCATAGGCAAAACATGGTTTGGAGTTTTCGAGATGTTGACAGTACAATAATGAATGAATTAACAAGTTGTAGTCAATTATTTTATTTATTTGATATCCGTAGACCAATTCTCATTTTTCTTGAAAAGTCGTCGACTCCTTTGAGTCATCTTCAGTGTCTGACGCTGAGGATGACTAAAAGGATTCAAAATGTGTCTGCTCACGTAAAAACGTAAGGCCCAATGGCTTTTCAAGTAAAAAAATTAACGAATAACTCTTCCAGAAAGAATTTTAAACTGATGTGGAAGAGCTCGTTCCTGAAACCCTCATATGAATGTCCTTACCCCACAGAGAATAGGTTGTAAGAAGCGAAGAAATCAGCAAGCATAAGCCATGTCATAATTGCAGGCAGTAGCATTGCATATTACATATGTAAAATGGAAATACAGGTCACGGAACATAGTAAAGTACTTGGGTTTAGAGGTTAATTCTTTGATGATTAGCAGCTGAGCGCTCATCTTTCCAATCCACAGAAACCTATTTCTGAAGAAAAAAAAAACGCTTCAGCTGTATATGTTCGATAACATCAACTTCAGTATTGCCGCCCTGAATAGGATCAACACAATATAAACATCTTCAGGTGCTATTTGTACTTACAACTCGTCATCCTTAAAGTTAAGAGGATCCTTTGGATTGTGGATACGTCACCCTCACCAGAACTGGTATACAATACCTTGAATCTGACCCAATGGCGTGATGTGTATCAAGAAAAGTAAAGGTGGACCCACATCAAGGATAGGCATAAGTTTTTCTATGTTGGTGAAAGAGGTTGACACAGCTAAGGGCAAATGTTTTACTTCAGCGGTCCGATAAGTACTTAGCCTAGAAAAGAAAAATGAAAATTTTGGAAAAGTGGCAATTTATTTCTCCAATTTCTTTAATCCGTTTAACTTTTTTAAACCGATGCTCCAACTTCTTTAACCCATCTTAAAGAATATGTTGTCTCGAGATCTGCAAAGCAGGTCTCCTTGGTGGCGATGACCTCATTCGGCTGGAATTTCTGCCCGCCGAGTGACTTTTTCAATTTTGAAAATAAAAGAAGTCAGACGGGGCAAAATTCGAAGAATACGGTAGATGGGGTAGCAGTTCGTAGCCCAATTCTACCAATTTGGCCGTGGCGACGGCGGAGATGTGTGCCGGTGCATTATCATGGTGGAAGAGCACTTTTTTCTTCGCCAAATGGAGCCTTATTTTCTGCAATTCGTCAGCCCAATAATTTGTAAAGTAAAGACCTGCGACCGTTTTGCCCTTCTCCAGGTAGTCGATGCAGATCACCTTGTGAATTCCAGAAAACGATATCTATCGGCTCTCCGGCCGATAGTATAGTCTTCGCCTTCTTCGGAGCACGTTCGCTGGGTGAAATCCAGTGTTTTGACTATTACAAGTATCCTCTATGCTAGGAACTTGATGCATCTTTGTATCAGTGTTTTCACTTCTATTTTATTATATTGATTTATTTTTTCCTCAATGCAATAACTTATCAGTACATAATTTGAACTTTACTCAAAATTGGTTGAGTAATACGTATACGAATTATAAGGTTGATAATTCTTTTATTTTTGATTAACTGAACATTCTTTTTATTTTAAAAATATACTTTAACAATTTAACACATTTTACTTTTCAACATTTTTGACATAATTTGTTTATTACAAGATCATGTTTCTAAACTTATCGATCAATCCTTATGTTAATTTCTTCTCAATTTGATCAATCTTTATTTTTTAATCTGTTCTTGTGTGGATCTCTGTTTGTCCAAATACGGACATTTGTTATCATTATGACTTTCAGAATAGCAGAGATTACAAAAGTACAATCTTTCATATTCGATTTTTGTATTCGTATTTCCGCTCCTTGCCATATTGAAATTCTATTGTTTATAAAAATATCGTATTTCAGATAAATTTATTTTAAGAATTTTTGATGATTTGTTATATAGTATTGTGAAACTCAATTGGTTTTAAAGACTTTTTGATGATTTGTTACTTCTTTGAAAATATTAAATTGTGCAATTCAGATCGAACTTTAAGTTACAAAGTTACAAACAAATAAACAGGAAATCAATCTCATTAATTCAGATTGATTTCCCGTTTATTTGATTATACAAGGTTTGCAAGTTAAATTTAAAATAATGGATTGATTTCCTCTTTATGCTGCGCAATATTTTCAGATATGACTATTGTTATCAATAAAAACAATAAATTGTTTAACTGAGCAGCTAATTTCACTAGATCATTTCACGCTAGACAAACAACGTTTCTGCACTTTCGATCGCTGACTGACTCTTTTTGCCAACGGATACAAATGCGTCGCCTCCCAACAAGAGCGCTAAACGCTGAGGTTGCATATCTGTCTGTCCACAGAATGAAACCCGAAACCAACAATCAGATTTCATTCCGCAGACAATCAAACATGCAAAACCGCGAACCTGGCACTCTCATGGCCATGGACGCATATCAAATTTGCCACAAGTCGTCGAGTCAACGATTCTGTGCCGTCGTTCTCAAATGGCGAAATAAGAACATAGGTGTAAATAGGAGTATGAATATGTGTTTGTTTTTTACGGAGTGGGTAAGCTTTGCGGTGAACGATTTGTGTAATCGTCTCAACCTTGATGTATATTGATTTTTAACTTATGTAATTCTTGTTTCAAAGTACTTTCTATGAAGTGTATAGATTTCAATCGATTCTAAAATAAATTCATATTAACAAAATGTTAAGTAGTCTTGATGTGACTGGTTTACAGGAATTAAGGAATTTTGCAAGTCATATTAAATCAGTCGAAAACATTGTAAAACGGCATGTGTTTTACGGCGTTCTTCATTTAAATGTACGCACATTCGTTGAGCGGTTCTTATGCCATAATGACAATGGGCATCGATGAAAAAATGAATAAATAAACTCCACAAAGTGATATTTTTTGTGGTGCTCATTCATTCACTCTTCTAACATTGATAATATAAAAAAGATAATTCTGATGCTGTAAATAAAATAATTCTGATGAAATGATGCTTCTATTGTTGATATGTTCATTCTTATTGTTGAAACGTTAAAAACGAGAGTATATATATATATATATATATATATATATATATATATATATATATATATATATATATATATTTTTTTTTTTTTTTTTTTCTTCTTCTTCTTAGCACTATAGCCCCTCTCGGGCCTTCGCTTCCTGCAAATAGCGCCTCCAATTGCGAAATCCGTTCACAGATTTGTATACTTGGAGCTTTGTTTCCTGTGTATGCAACTGGTCTTCAAGATCGTTAATACTGAATAAAATGTTTTATTTGCGAGCTGTTTTCTTCGGCGTATTTCGTCTCTTTCATTGCCCGTTTTCGTTATTTTGGCGCCTAAATACACAAATTCGCTCACATTTTCGATATTAACATATATTCGCCAAATGCGATATTTTGTGTATTTGAGGTATTTTTCCTCGACTACGTCATGAGCTTTGTTTTATTTTCATTTATTTTGTAGCCCTACTAATTTTGCTTCGCTGTCGAGTTTCAGGAAGAGTTCTTTGGCAGTTGTTAATGACCATGACAAAATGTTTATGTCGTTCGCATAGGCTACTACTTGGCTCGACTTGTATTGTAATGTACCACGGGCATCGACAGGTAGCTTCCGTATGACGTACTCCAGAGCCAAATTGAATAGCAATGGGGCCAGCCCATCTCCCTGCTTTAGTCCGATATTTGTGTCAAAGGTATTGGTGAGTCGGTTATTGATGTGAACTTGGGAGGTCGTCGATGTCATTGTCAATATGGTAAGACGGACTAATTTGGCTGGGATGCCAAAGCAAAGCATTATTTGGTACAGTACGTTACGATCAATACTGTCGTATGTTTGCTGAAAGTCAACGAAAATTTGATGTATGTCTATGTTGAGCTCCCAGCACTTTTTAAGTACCTGCTTGACTGTGAACAATTGGTCTATCGTTGATCTACCTGCTCTAAAACCATGTTGATAGTCCCCAATAATACTGTTGGCGTATGATTCGATTTTATTTTCTAAGGTGTTTGAAAATATTTTATACGCCGTACAAAGTAGTGATATGCCTCTATAATTTTCGCACTGTAGCTTTTCACCTTTTTTGTGGATAGGGAATATAATTGATAGGCTCCACTATTTCGGCATATGTTATTGTTGCCAAATGTGTTGAATGACTTTGTGAATAGCTTGATGAACACTACTGCCACCATATTTGATGAGCTCAACTGGAATCTCATCAATGCCCGGCGCTTTATTATTCTTTTGGGCTTTGATGGTGGAACAAACTTAACCCAGATTAGGTGGGGCCAATGGACGCTTTCCGCAGACATCTGTAAGCTCCGATGTTCTGGAGCTGTGCGGAGGATTAAGGAGGTTCTTGAAATATGATGCCCATCTTTCCTGAATCTTGGTTTCATCAGCGATGATATTGCCGATGCCATCACGACAGAGCGTGGTTTTGGGCTGGTAACCACTTTTCAGGCTTTTCACTACTTTGTATGCTTGTCTTGTGTTGTTGCTCGCTAAACTTACATCGATACTTTTCAATTGGTCGTCATAGTATTTTCTTTTCTTAATCCTAATTATCTTATTCGCTACTCTTCTGAGATTTTCATAGTGTTCTGTCTTCGTCCTGGTTTTCCTACCTACGTATTCTTTGTACGCCTGATTCTTTTTGTCTAACGCATTCTGGGACTCATCAGCGAACCAATCATTTCTCTTGCGCCGGGGGTAATGATTTTCGAAATGCCCGTGTAGATGGCGATGGTCTTGCACAAGTGCCGATGGTCTGGCATAAGTGTCAGCGAGCTATAAACAACACCGAGCTCAGCTGACTAGCTTCGCTTAACGACCGCGTACGCGTGCTTGACGACTAGCATATGAGGCGGGTTCTTGTCGAACCACGAAGCTACACTACAAAATATTTGTCACGCGTACTCTACAAGACGTACTGATCAATTTTTATTATCTTTAGAAATGTTCTATTAGGTGTCAATTAAGCTACTCTACAGTGATTCAATATTTATTTGCCTCGTTAAAGTTAGCGGACACGGAGGCTTGAGACAAACGCAAACATTACTCAAAAAGCAACCGTTACTTTCTCCGAAGAAGGTCGTTGCATTACAAGGGGAATGTCAAACCTAAAGATGTTAAAAGGGCTGAAGTGAACCACTCATCTCTGCCTAAAGGATGGAAACTTGACGGAGGTAGTTTAGTTTACACTAGTAAAACAACAAACTAAGCAGTTTCGACGGGGTGACCACCTTATCTCTTCAGGAGCAGCCACTACTGATCACCACGGGGCTGCTCGACTTCTTTTGTTTATTACACGGGCTTGATGTTCGATCGTCTGTTCTGCCACGGTCTTTAGAGCCGCTTTCACTTCTATCCAGAGCTCGTTGCTTGTCATTAACGATGCGTCTGATAAGATGGGAGCCAGCTGGTTGTCGAGGGTCTCCGTGTAATTTTTTGGCACAGACGCCGTTTGGAGCCTTTTGATGTCAAATTTTTGTAGCGGGCTGGTCTTCGGTGAATATGGTTTTGACATACGACATCGATAGGTTAATTTCATCAAGTAATGATCTGAGTTACAATTGGCTCCTCAGTATGTACGGACGTCAAGTATGCTCGAGGCCCAACGTTGTTGGATCAAAAAATGATAGATCTGGTTTTGTGTGTTGCCATCCGGTGATACCCAGGTCATTTTATAAATGGATCGATGTGGGAAGCAAGTCGAACGTATGACTAGATTTTTGCTACATGTTTCATCGTGGAGGCTATATCCTCCAGTCATTCCCCGATGAGATACCTCATTGCCAAACTTAGCTTTGAAATCACCCAGAATTATCTTTGTGTCGTTTGTAGGCAATGAGTCGACTAGTCTTTCCAGGTGATTGTAGAATGTTTCCTTCGTTTCTTCTTGTTTTTCTTCGGTCGGGGCGTGAGCCAGCCAGATTTAGAAGAATTTCACTTTTACACGGATCGCACACAACCGTTCATTGACTGCCTTAAAATCAATAACGTGCGATTTGAACTCCTTATCCACAATGAAGGCCACTCCGAATTCTCGTTTTCCAGTAGGCTTCCCATTTTTGAATATTGTGTGCGATCTCATGTCTTAATGTCGTTTCCAGTCCAATTCGTTTCCTGGACTGCCAGTATTTTTAATTAATATTGACTGGCCTGTTGTAAAAGGTCCTTAACAGCGCCAGGGTAATTGAGTGATCTGACATTCCAGGATCCAATGCCATAGTCGTTTTTTCGTTTGCGAGGTCGTTGCCGTGAGTCCAATCCATTCCGAGGCCCATCTGCAGGTTTCGAAACATTTGAAGGTTTTCCAGGGACGGGGAGCTAGCCCGTTGCCCAACCTCCATTCCGGTGGCATGGCTATTACGTCGATTCCGTTATCAGTTATACTGTCGAATGCGTCCGGACTCCTCCGGCAGAGCATATATACTAACTAGCACCTGCAATCGAGGAGCTGTCAAAATGAAAGGAGAGGCAAATAAACGTGTAAAAGATGGATTAAAGTTTACCATGTGTTGGTAAAATTGCAAGCAAATTCAAGTTTTTGTTGACCATACATACGCACTTTTAGTCCAATTCTCTCAACTCCATAAGTACCGTAAGAAATAAAATTTGTTCTAATTGCAGCTGCTATTTAGTAGATATGCTCTGCCTCCGGGCCCAGATGACGAGTTGCTCGTTGCGCAGTTTGGATGTGTATTTTCTCGCTGTCGCTATCCGCGCCATCTTTACGTCATGTCACGGCCGCAGAACTTTTTGGAAATTATTCCAACGGCAAAGATCGGCGGTCTCCTCAAATTATGTGAGCCACCTGCTGAAATATTTTTCAAAAACATTATTGGAAGCTGTGAAATTAACCATTTCCACAGTTAATAGCCATACATTTTATTTGACGTATGAAATGGGCAGCTTAACTTACTTTTTAAAAAAATCATTATTAAGAAAAGGGAAAACGTCGAAAAAATGTGCTGGATCCAAGTGAAATCGACTATAACATAAAACTGCATTCAACAGTTGAATAGAATTTAAGAAGAAGTTAAAGTGAAGGTTTCAGCAACGGAAATAGAACTTGAAATAGTAATTTTTCATTTTTAACTATTCTGTAATAATATGAATATATTATTATAACATATTAACATCTATATTACAACTAAATTTTACTCCTAAACTTTATCAATCTCAAGATTTGACAAATAATCCATAGTAAGATTTTGAATACTATTTATTCAATACTCTTCCTTTATTGCCAAATTTTCGCATTCTTGGCTAATGGCACGAAGGAAAGGTGGACTGCGCGCCTTATTCCGAATGTGAGACCGCGGCTAAATCGAAGTCATGGTGAGACTGACTTCTGACCCAGCTTTTGAGTGTGCATGGGTGTTTTCAGTCTTACCTGCACATAATTGATAAGTCACTGTGCCCCAATTGTCAGTTTTGCCCAGGAGAGGAAGACGATGCCTGCCACACATTTTTTGCGTGCACGAAACGGGACAGTCTGTGACAGGATCTACACAGGGAGATGGGAGATTTCACTCCGGATAGTATCTCGCGGTGAACCAGGTGGCACATTATGTTCGGGCAGTCCTAATAGATAAAAGGGACTCACAGCAGTCGGGGATGGAAGATCGCTTGCCTGGCAATCCCCTCTCCCCTCCCGCTAGAAAAGGGATCCCAAGCTTGAAGGCATCTCAAGGCGTAACAAAACGAGACCTGGCCCGAAGTAATATGTCAAACGGATCCAGGCTGGGTTCTTGGGTTGACAGGAGAGGTGTTTAGTGGGTGGTCCAGTCGCTTGCGAGCATGGGAATCCCGCTCTAAGTGCGTAAATAACATTCATCTCCCAACAAAAAAAAACTGCTCAAGCAGGTTTTTGGCGGTTGAACTGCGGTATAGGTTTAGAAAATGATGGTCATGCATTGTCCCCTATGGTTTTCTGATTTCAGCCTCGCTTCGACGCTAGGGAACTCCTTTTTGATGACCTCTTCTACCTCAGCTAGGTCCGTGGCGCAGTCAACGTCTATTATTTTGATCGTTGTCATCGTCTCAAACGAGACTATAGTTGCGCTTTTACCGAAGACTTTCGTTACAGCGTCGTAGAATGCTTCGTCATTGTCGACCTCAGTGATGATGTTGCCGATGTCACCACGACAGAGAGTTGTGTAATGATTTTTTTTTATGCCCGTGTAGGACACGGGTGCCGATGGTCTGGCATAAGTGTCAGCGAGCTATAAACAACACCGAGCTCAGCTAACTAGCTTCGCTTAACGACCGCGTACGCGTGCTTGACGACTAGCATTTGCGGGATCATATGAGGCGGGTTCTTGTCGAGCCACGAAGCTAGACTACAAAATACTTATCACGCGTACTCTACTCTACAAGACGCACCGATCAATTTTTATTGTCTTTAGAAAAGTTCTATTAGGTGTCAATTAAGCTACTCTACAGTAATTCAATATTTTTTTGCCTCGTTAAAGTTAGCGGACACGGAGGCTTGAGACAAACGCAAACATTACACAAAAAGCAACCGTTACTTTCACAGAAGAAGGTCGTTGCATTACAAGGGGAATGTCAAATATGTTAAAGTGGCTGAAGTGAACCACTCATCTCTGCCTAAAGGATGGAAACTTGACGGATGCAGTTTACTTTACACTAGTAAAACAACAAACTAAGCAGTTTCGACGGGGTGACCACCTTATCTCTTCAGGAGCAGCCACTCCTGATCACCACGGGGCTGCTCGACTGCTTATGTTTATTACAGTTGTTTCGGGCTGATAACCTCGTTTCAGGCTTTTCACTACTTTTTATGCTTGAATTGCGTAGTTGCTCACTAGGCTTACATCGATATTTCTCAATTAGTCGTCATAGTATTTTCTGTTCTTAATTCTAATGATCTTATTCGCCACTCTTCTGAGATTTTCATAGGGTGCCCTCTTCGTCCTGGTTTTCCTACCTAAGTATTCTTTGTACGCCTGATTCTTTTTGTCTAACGTATTCTGGCACTCACCATCGAACCAATCATTTCTTTTGCGCCGGACTTGATGTCCGTTTGTCAGTTCTGCCACGGTCTCAATAGCCGCTTTCACTTCCACCCATAGTTCGTTGATTGTTTTCTGCGATGTGTCTGATAAGATGGGAGCTAACTGGTTGTTGAAATTTTTGGCCACAGGCGCCGTTTGGAGCCTTTTGATGCCAAATTTTTGTAGCGGGCTGGTCTTCGCTGAATACGCCTTTGACACACGACCTCGATAGGTTAATTTGATCAAGTAATGATCTGATCTACAATTGGCTCCTTGGCATGTACGCACGTCAAGTATGCTCGAGGTCCAACGGTGTTGGATCAGAACATGATAGATCTGGTTTTGTGTGTTGCCATCCGGTGATACCCAGGTCATTTTTTGTATGCGTCGATGAGAAAAGTAGGTCGAACGTTTGACTAGATTTCTGCTACATGCAAAGTCAATCAGGCGCTGGCCGTTGTCATTTGTTTCGTCTTGGAGTCTAGTCGTTCCCTAATGCGACAGCTCATTGCCAACCTTAGGGTTGAAATCGCTCAGAATTTATTTATGTGTCGTTTGAAGGCAATTAGTCGACTAGTCTTTCTAGGTGATTGTGGAACGTTTCCTTCCTTTCTTCGTCCTTTTCTTCGGTCGGCGTGTGTACATCTACCAGCCAGATTTTGAAGAATTTCGCTTTTATACGAATCGCACACAACTGTTCATTGATTGCCTTAAACTCGATAACGTGTGATTTGATCTCCCTATCCACAATGAAAGCCACTCCGAATTCTCGCCTTCCAGCAGATTTCCCACTTTTGAATATTGTGTGCCATCTCATATCTTGAATATCACTTTCTGCCCAATTCGTTTCCTGGATTGCCAGTATTGTTAGTTTATATTTACTGGCCTGTTGTAAAAGATCCTTAACAAGGCTAGGGGATTTGAGTGATCTGACATTTCGGGATCTAATGCCATAGTCCTTTTTTTGTTTGCGAGGTCATTGCCGCGGACCCAATCCATTCCGAGGCTCTTTTAAATGTTTCGAAACAGTGTAGGATTTTCCAGGGACGGGGAGCTAGCCCGTCGCCCAACCTCCATTCCCGTGGTATAATTATTACTGTCGATTCCGTTATCACGCGGGGAAGACTCCTTTACCCTCTTACGTCCCGACAAAGGAGGTGTAGGCAGGATTTAGTAGTAGAGCTGTAGATTTATTCACAGTCACTGGCATTTCTCGGTATTTAGTGTCCCATTACTGGAGAATCAGTAAACCGAACGTGCGACCCCGAGAACATTTGCCACCATTTAATCGTGTTGTTTAGGAAGAGGTATCATGGAAGCTCCTTTCTCAAACGGGCTTGTGACCGTCTACGGCGGAGTTGACATAAAACATTAGTAGCATGCAAAGCACCCATGCCACTAATAATGATTAACGTTCGTAAACGTTCACGCTTCATACATATATGTTACCCAGATAATAATTATCATCGATGGTCAGAAAAACAATAGATGATTTGATTAGTAGCATGCAAAGCACCCATGCCACTAATAATGATTAACGTTCGTAAACGTTCACGCTTCATACATATATGCTACGCAGATAATAATTATCATCGATGGTCAGAAAAACAATAGATGATTTGATACAGAAAGTTAAAGCCTTTGAAAACGCAAATAAAATAAGGAGCATGTTAATAGCAAAATCTGCCAATCGATAACAAAATTTCAAAACACCTCTTTCTGAAGATAAATTAGTAAAATTGTACATATTTTGAAAGAAAATTTTTCCCTCTACAACTTTATTTTCGATGAGTTTCTTGTGAAATCAAAGGCAAAACAGCTAGACTCGTAAATTTGACGAAAAAGATGAGGCACTTCTTTTTGCCAGCTCGTATTTCGTACGCGGTAAAGCATAGATATGGAAATATGGTATCACTTTCAAGGAAATTTAATAGGCTTAAATTTTGAGCTGTACAAATTTTTCGGTATGATGTACCGTTTTCAAAATAGGTTCCAAAAACTGGAAACGGGACACTTGGATCTCCTTTAGTAGGCGCTATTCAGAGGGAACTCCCACTATACATTACTGAAACATGGGGAACTGCACAATTTTTCGCAGCGAAAATTCTAATTTAACTGGTCTACAAAACTGCTTCTTTTTCTTTGAATTTTTCTTTTTGTTAAATTACCTACACGCTACTTTAAATCTAATTTGTCTATCACTGATAAACATGGTTAAGCCATTCGATATCTGTTAAAAGTGTTGTTGGTTGTGTTACTGACGTACGTACGGATTTGATGCATTCCCTACTTTTTCTAGCAATTCATCTCTGCGTGATGTTGTGAGTTTATTATTATTAATCAGACTTATGTAACGATTTTTATGAAAGACTTCTTAAGCACGATTCGCTCGATGGAATTGAAAGTCGCACTCGTACGTGACTTAGACGTAGAGTCTGGAAACGTGACAACGAATCGTACCTTACGGTCGGCGAGGAATTCGGTCGTATGTTGCACAAGTAGTAGACTACCGTTCCTTACAATGGTTCAGCTATCGAAAATTCTGCTCGATTTCAAATCCGTTACAATTTAAACACATTACCCGTTACTCTACTCTATTCCCTTGTTCCTCACCAACCATACCGCGTAGCACTACATGGCACGCACATTCTTTTCAGATGGTGGAACTGTTCAGATTGCGACTTTCTACAGTTTTTCGCCAAATTCCCACTATTTTGTTTTTCGATAATGGAACAGATTTGTAGGCCTTCTCATTGTTGTGGTAAATATTTTTTAAGGTAAAGTTTTTATCTAACTGAATCATGAGATCATAGAGTATGCTGCCGAACAAAATTTCAGGCTCTGTTTGGGAGCGGAATAAATTTTCGCTAAAATATATGCATTTAGTTTTGTTTATGTTAATTTCCAACCTATTGGGAAAAATTGGCCGACTTATTTTCACATAATTGAAATAATTTTTTGGAAATTTTTGAGGTTTTATTCAATCGCGTTTACGATTATATTTTACGAAATAAATAACATTCTTGCTAAGCGCTAAACTCAAATGCTTTATATACCTACTTTTGTTAAATATTTATTGAAATAGTTAAAATCTAATAAGATTACACAATCGTTCCATTCGATAAACGAATTAGTATACTATTGTGAGTAAAGGATATTGAAAAGTTATAGTAGATTTCTTAGTTCAAGTTCAGAAATTTGGATACCAAAAATCAGCAGTTGGCAATAAATCACTGATGAACAAGAAAAAAAATTCTCGATTTAATCAAATCTATCTCTCTATTACCTAATTGCAAGTAAATTACTAAAGCAATCCTTCTTTTTTTTCCTTTCAGCGGGAAATAAAAGCGGGAGGTAAATATTCCGCATAGAGGGTAAAGTTTTTTACAATCCGCAACTGATCGGTTCAGTTATTCAGTTCGGGCTTTTAATTAACGTAGGATATGTCGATTAGAGTGGTTCATGTCTGGTACTGCGTTAGTATTTAGACTGGGAACGCGCGTATTCGATTTTGCAGTTGTTGATTGGTTGCAAGCCTCGCAAGGGCTGTGGTAATGTAATGGCGAAATTATTTTCGGGAAATTTATGAACGCGTTTTAAATGGGTATTTGAATCAGTGGTTGAAAGATTGTAATTGCGCCTAGTCTACTCGCGTAAGACCTGCGACCGATATTGTAATAAACATAACCAGTCGAGCAGCCCCGTGGTGATCAGGAGTGGCTTCTCCTGAAGAGATAAGGTGGTCACCCCGTCGAAACGGCTTAGTTTGTTGTTTTACTAGTGTAAAGTAAACTGCATCCGTCAAGTTTCCATCCTTTAGGCAGAGATGAGTGGTTCACTTCAGCCACTTTAACATCTTTAGGTTTGACATTCCCCTTGTAATGCAACGACCTTCTTCTATGAAAGTAACGGTTGCTTTTTGTGTAATGTTTGCATTTGTCTCAAGCCTCCGTGTCCGCTAACTTTAACGAGGCAAAAAAATATTGAATTACTGTAGAGTAGCTTAATTGACACCTAATAGAACTTTTCTAAAGACAATAAAAATTGATCAGTGCGTCTTGTCGAATAGAGTACGCATGATAAGTATTTTGTAGTGTAGCTTCGTGGCTCGACAAGAACCCGCCTCATATGATCCCGCAAATGCTAGTCGTCAAGCACGCGTACGCGGTCGTTAAGTGAAGCTAGTTAGCTGAGCTCGGTGTTGTTTATAGCTCGCTGACACTTGTGCCAGACCATCGGCAACCGTGTCCTACACGGGCATAAAAAAAATCATTACAATGGCGCCCAACGCGGGGCCCGAAGGGGAAACAACATCACTCTCCTTCGAGTCCTCACATTTTTAATTTTGCTGTCGGCAGATGAACCGATTCAATTTTTATTGTCGCCCTCACCATTTGATATTAACGTAGAATACTTTGGAGGGTTCCGTAAGGTAAAGATAGATTCACCGATAAACTTTCTTTTGGTGTTGTTTGTCTTGTCTTCTGTATAATAAGGTCTATAGCATCTTCTGGAGTTCTTCGTTCGTGGTGGCTCTGCCGCCTGAACATGCCGATGATGTTATAGAGTAGTTCGTCCCTTGATGTTACCAAAAGAAAGGTTTGCACATTTTTATAAAGTTTGTAGTCGGACAGTTCTAATTTTGAACAAACTGATGGTGCCAGGGGTTTTCAAATACACTGCTTGGAGTTGCGTCAGTTTTTGCTGGGAGCTAATCTGATGACCGGCAGTGATAAAATCCGCATCATCAATTAGTCCTGACCGACACCCGATTTGTTATTATGATTCTTTAGCGGTTTTTATTAGCATACTTTCGTTGAAGACAGGGACTTGTATTCAAGGAGAGGGGCCTAAAATTATAACAACCATCTCTCCACTGCGGAAACAATTGTTTCTTTACTAGTGAAGAGCGAAACCCTTCAGTCTCTCCATGTCTGGGTCGGCATCGAAGAGACTGTCCTGTAATAAACATAACCATTCGAGCAGCCCCGTGGTGATCAGAAGTGGCTGCTCCTGAAGAGATAAGGTTGTCACCCCGTTGAAACTGCTTAGTTTGTTGTTTTACTAATGTAAAGTAAACTGCATCCGTCAAGTTTCCATCCATTAGACAGAGATGAGTGGTTCACTTCAGCCACTTTAACATCTTTAGGTTTGACATTCCCCTTGTAATGCAACGACCTTCTTCTGTGAAAGTAACGGTTGCTTTTTGATTAATGTTTGCGTTTGTCTCAAGCCTCCGTGTCCGCTAACTTTAACGAGGCAAAAAAATATTGAATTACTGTAGAGTAGCTTAATTGACACCTAATAGAACTTTTCTAAAGACAATAAAAATTGATCGGTGCGTCTTGTCGAGTAGAGTACGCATGATAAGTATTTTGTAGTGTAGCTTCGTGGCTCGACAAGAACCCGCCTCATATGATCCCGCAAATGCTAGTCGTCAAGCACGCGTACGCGGTCGTTAAGCGAAGCTAGTTAGCTGAGCTCGGTGTTGTTTATAGCTCGCTGACACTTATGCCAGACCATCGGCACCCGTGTCCTACACGGGCAACTAGTGCTGCAAGCAGCCACCTCGGAGCAAACTAAGGTTGCCCAGACCAGTTGACCTGTAGGGTAGAGTACGGTTTAGATTTCCTTTGGGAAATCTCGGACGAACGGATGGAGTAAAATCATTACAAGAGGCTGATGAAAACTAAACCTTTCTCCGCAGGCGCTTTCATACTATGCTTGGGAGACCACTGATGCCAAGTCCTGTTCCATTCTTTCTTTCCTTGAGGAAGTTTCTTATCTCTCGTGGGTTGATAAAAGCGTTAAGAGGATACTCTAGGTACAGCTTGCAGCGATATGACCAACAATATTTCCGTGATATTATTGCGTACGTAAAACTTCTTTCGTTAAAGAAAGTTTTGTCTTTACTTTCGGTTTTTAGTGGATAAAGTAGGGTGTGATATTTTCTTTCCAGTATTCTGTTCAGGTTCCAGACCATACGGAAATTGCAATCAAGACTGTTGAGCATATTGTTCCGACGCTGGATTCTAAGAATTGAAGTTTTGATTTTAATAGCATGTATTAAACTGTTCACCCCAATTTTTGCGGCAGAGTCTCGAGTTCTCTGCCAATTTCGTTTCAACGTGCTACGTTGTCTAATAAAATTGTAGATTTCCAAATCTAATTCGCGATTTTAGTACACTATAGTGTATCGCTGTTCAAGTGATTTCAGAGAATTTTTTTAACTGCTCATATATAGTATAAAAGCAATGCTGTTAAGTGAGTTAATAGTTCTTGGTGTTAATGATGCATTTTTATTTATATATCTTCAAAAGCACGGCCATTTGTTTTTTTTCTTGTTGGAATAAAACAACTTTTGGTGAATTTGTGTAAAGTACTGGCAAGTGGGGTGATGATAGAATTTGCATATGGTGAGTTCATACGGGATGACATTTTGTTCACTTAATAGAAAATTATATATCGAACCAACTCCTCGTGGACAGTAAAAGTTTTGGTTAATTAGAGTGATGTATATAAATATTTGTTTCTTTCAATAAATCAAACAGGATTTGACCCATTTGATTAGAACACTAACAGTTCAAGTGCCAGCGACTAGCATTCAGGTCACCACAAAAGGGATAACAATTTTTATCCTTGCCAAACTTCACCAATTCACTTGAATACCATATATTTTAACATTGATATCATGTTATTTTATACCAATATTTTCGAAATCAGATATTTGGAATTTATGTAATACGGTGTGCCACATACGCTACATGTAACACGGTGTGCCAGTTTTATTTTCGCGATTGTCTCTGTGAATTTCAAACGTTCTGTGCTTAAGAATATCGCGTGGTCTTAGCCACGTTTCCGTAATAATGAAAACATCAGCATTAATACTTATGGCTAAATCAAAAGCCTCTATATATTGAATGATTCATTACGAGTTTTGGTTTTTAATCGCAAATAAATTTTATTGTGAGTTGAAAGAACAATCTATTCAAAGATCTTTGGGAAGATCGGGAAAATCCTGAAGAAAGTCGACATAACAGCGATACCCACGAGCCGGAAATTCAAAATAGGATCCAGACTAGGCACACCGAAGGATAGGAAGCAAAAGGATGAAAAATGTGGCATATATAAAATTACCTGCCAGGCATGCCAGATATCGTACATCGGCCAAACTAAGCGATCAGTCAAAACAAGGTTCAGCGAGCATATCAAGGAAGCAGAGAAGCTAAAGTCAAGGAAAGCACCTGGTGATACAGCTAAGTCCGCCGTCGCCAAGCATATTGTAGAAACTAATCACGCAATCAATTGGGATGATCTAGAAGTAATACAAGACGTGAGCAACAATCGGAAATTGGACGCATATGAGAGCCTTTGGATTATTCGACAACCGGAAAACGCACGGCTCAATGAAGATGTGGGCAACGGTTACTCAAGGATACTAGATCTAATTAAATCTAAATAATATTTAAAATATAATAAACGAATTATAATAGCAGGGAAAAGCAATAAATGATACCTCTTAACCAGGGATAATAAAATGTAATTAAGGATATAGGTTAATTGATAGGTCTCAAAGGACAAAAATAGGTAAAATGTAATTAATGTAAGGGATATAAAAAGCGGATACTATTTGGAATTAAACCATAACAAAAAAAACACTGAAGAAGGAGGAACTCTTACCTCCGAAATATATATTTGTTTAACATTAAATTTACAATATTTGCGTTTTTCTGGAAAAGTTGGAGGAACATTTATTTGGAGATTTTTTAAATGGCGCAAAAAAAGCGAGATAACGAAGAATTATACACTAATTTGTCTTCTGTACGTGCTGGTTTAATGTCAGAACGTATCGCAGCTGGGTGGACGGACACACGGCCAAAGCGTGATAATGATCATATCACCTTGTGGAGTGCCAGATACATTAGAGCATGACAATGAGATACTCTAACTATCTCTAAGCGAAGGCCCGAAAGGGGCTGTAGGGCTACGAACCAGCCGGGCAAATTGCACATGAGTGCCGTTAACAAAAGGCAGCAACCTTCCCGCTTGATGTTCTGACTGCAAGTCCCCTCTTCTATGCTGATCACTTACAAATGGCGCGATCTACTCAAGTCACTCTCGTGGAACGTTTTAATCAATAGAAATTGCTCTGGGTACTTTATTCCAAAAGTTAATTGTTAATTTGCTTTATTCTATAAGTATTAATTTTCATATCAGATCAACATCGTAAAAAGAAAAGCAGGTTTGCAGTTTAGAAGACACTGAGAGAGAGAATTTTATAACTTTATTTTCATACAGTTATTTTGATGGATATATGTTGAGATCAATATTTTTATGAGCTATTTATTTCGGTATTATATATTATATATGCTATTAATACGAACTGCTGGATGTCTTGAAATTCGTCGGCTTGTGGGATCGTTGTTTATTGAACTGTAGCAATACTTAATATTACAGAAACCATTTGGGAATATTTTTTTGTAAATAAATTGACCTTCCATTCACTTACAATTGCTGATTAATAATTATGATTGATTCTTTCAATAGAACTGCTATAGTAGATCACATGTACTGCTATGGATTGAACATTGAATAAATAATTTACGTTGAAAATGTCGTGAAGCGCAATTGGCTGTGCCCTCGTCACAACGCTCCATAAATCAGCTTAAACAATCTAGCAACCTTTTGGGCAAAAATGAGAAATTTGAAATTATTTGTGACCTAAATTTTCTAATTTCCGAGAATAGCGATATACATTTCTTAGGATAGATAGAAGAAGAAGCACTCCAGGTAACAGTGAGCATTGATTTTTCTTTTCCTTTTTTAAATAAATCCTAATACTTCGTAATCAGGCATATGTACAGATTTTTTCATGGTTAATCACGGGGATCGTGAAGAAACTAATGGTCATTTTTGTACAGCGATAAAACATAAGCACAAGATAAAACTTGTCGACATTAGTCAATCAATATTTAGTTTAAACTACTCACATGTTTATTCAGTACCCAAAAACTTCCAGCGTTGTTACGATGGTTACAAAATTAATATAGTGGAGTTTATATTACCCTTGAATAATAATTATATAAAATTTCAAGCCGCATATGTAGGAATTACGTTGAGCTTCTAAAAAAAGAATAAGGCATGTAACAACCAGCGATCCCGAATACTTTTCATTCGTACAAATTTAGATCAAACGTTCTTTTTCTAGTATAGCCGTGTTTAGTTTTAATCGCTTAAGGATATTGTTTTGCTGCTGCTGCCACTACAATTTTGGGTAGGAGATTGGAAGGTTTTCGAGCAGTTTGCTCGTATGACTGCTCGATTACTACAGATGACCCCTTGAAAGTTTACCTATCAATGAAGTTTGCAACGATATTTAATGGAGGAATCCTCCTATATTGGAAGAGGAGCCATAATTTTTTTTACCGCAGGTAATCGTGCGGAGTGTCCAATTCAAAGCTCTTGGTGAGGACTTTCCAAACTAGTTTTTTAAGCAGTGTCACCCGCTTTATGGAATTCAGGGGAGGGGAATATACGGAAAATGTGAGTGTTTCCCTCATGATTAAACGGACACCTTCACCCGAAAAATCATGTAAGTAGGTAGGTGAGTATTGACCATATGTGATTTCCGAGTAGTTTAAATTTCTAGTTTTCAGGTTGTAAAGATGATCTAATCCGAAAAATCTGAAAGCATCATGTAGATAGGTCTTTACGAGTATAAGAACAATAAAACCACACATTTTCCCGAATAAAAGTGTATAGGTACCCTTGCATTCAACGAAATTCGATATTTAAGTAGTCTTGTAGAGTATTCTTAGTAAATCTCGAATCATAAAATACTTACGAACGTTATAGCCATTTGAATTTTCCCGGATTACAACAACAACACACGATGTTGCTACTTTATGGACTTTGCATCCAATCAGACTGCAGTTTTGATTTGATAAATATCGTTGAGAATTCATGATGTGAGTGATTTTTTTACGATACAACGAAATGGCGGTCATTGAAAATGCAGCAACAATGATTTTTCTTTTCAACCTGTATGTCTCATTGAAATGTTTCTTGACTTTATTGATTGTTGGTGACTGGTGACGTCCACCTAGCTGCGATCTTTCTGATTTCAAACCAATATATATCACAACTGAATATAGTCCGTTCAAAGAATCACTTGAAACAAATCTCGTTGTCACCGACGGGGTTCGAGCCCAGGGACCTTCGGCTTATGCAGCTTGCACGCGAACTACTGCACTACGCGTACTGCAGTTATAATAAACTTTATTTCTAGCCAATTTTTTTTTTCTAGCGGTACTTAGAGAGTAGAGAGAAAATGGATTATAATTGATATGCATTGCAGCAAAAACATGAGTTTTCAAGCAATCGAACTCACACAGAGTAAAATTTAATCCATTCTTACACTTTTATTTGCCTCTCTTTCCATTCTGACTGCTCCTCGTCTGCAAACGCTTTTTAGTGTTTATGCTCTGTTGAGTTCTGTAGCTGAGCAACTGATTTATTTTTAGGATTAAATGTAATCTGCTAATATCACTTTTCCGTAATTATTCTAGCAATAAATATTAATGTCATAATTTGTAATATAGCTCAATTTTCTATTCATGAATAATTGCAATTTAATATTTAACAAGCAAATCTATCTTGCTTTCCATAGTTCCATAACGGTCTTCCAGTTAAAGCGCTACAACTCAGTTTTTAAAAATCCGTCAAAATGCCCGTTTTTCACACGAAGACCATCGAAAATATCCTAGAGCCTGTCGCTCAACAGGTAAGAGTGAACATTTTTTTTAGATCATTAGAATTTTTAAACATAAAAGATGAAATATGATTCTTAACGAAATATAATGCCACGATAGGCCATAAACTCATTTTCAACAATTTAAATAATGAATACATTTGAATTTGAATAATCGAAAAAAAGGCTCGACGTGAAGACGTCAGTTGTTCCGCATGCCAAAAAGTAGACAAGTTGCACTAGCCTGTCCATGTATTAAGGATGGGAGGGCATCGACTGCCCAGGCAAACGTTAAGAATTGAGCACAAAGGAAACTGCGGAAACGATAGGAGGGCTTTGTGGAATCGCGCAAAAGATCCCTACTAGAAGTCATAAACTGGCAAACTAAGTCGTAAAATCGAGATGACTATTCTTGGAGATTAGCACCCTATCTGGGTTGTTACTTCGTCAATGATTATAGAAAATATTTAGAATACTAGTAGTTTTGAATTCGCAACCCGTTCTAACTTCTCATTAAATATAGAGCAAACGTGTGGATGATTACAATTTGTGGTAACTGCGATGCTCGCGGCAGAAGGGCAGCATCAACCTAGGAATATTCCTGGTTTACATTCTACTTATTTCGATTTTTGCAAAAAAAACTTAGAGCTCTTTCTTTTCAATTCAAAAAGTAATCAGCTAACTACATCTCCCTTGTATAAAAGAAAAAAACTTGTTGGTACAATCGGAAACGTAAGTCCAACCTTAATAAGAGGAAGCTTCTTTCCCTTAGATTTCTATAATAGTTACAACACAAGAATCAAAAAAAGGACAAACGACTTCAACAAATCTAATATAGCCCATACTTAAAGTTCATACGTTTGCGTAATGATTCCAATAGTAAGATTCCGTAAAGCAAAAATACTTGCGTGGGAACAAGGCACCTATCTGTTTGTCTGGTAGTGTCCGTGGAACATTTTTTCTCATATGAATCATTTTCGGATAAGACTAGTTGAAGTGATTCGAAACATAAAACATAAAAAAATATATATACTCTTTAAAAATGAATAAAATAAATCGAAAGAATAGAATTAATAAAAAAGATTAAATAATCAATTTTTGAAACAATATCAATTGGTTTACAATTTCTGTTGCCTACATTCTTATAAGTCTTATATTTATGGGTATTTATATTTGAATTCAATCAAGTATATCTAACTTCCAAATTAAATCTACTTCTTTTATTACCTCCATATTCTCTAGCCTGATCTTGTTCTGCCATTTTTCTTATAGAGTATCGCTTCTTTTACATGTTTTACAAATCTTCCCTAAGCCTTTTAATGCGTTAATTTTTTCCTCTTTTTCACTTATTAATACCGTTACTCATCGTATCTGCCTCAACTTTATATTTTCTTTAACTGTCTTTTGATAATATTAAAAATTCCAAATATAGGATGCCAATCATCATCGATTCAAATTTGCGTTATTTTCTCATAACTAACAACTAATTTCTGATTTATTACATTATCATAGTCTTCCTATGAACACCATGATATGATTTTCTCTCTAATACCATTCATTTAATAATCTATGTATCACAATGCTACATATATGCTGCATTTTAATACTAAGTTTTTTTATTATAATAGCACGTTTTACTTTTTTAAACTAGCTATATTTTTGAAAAATTTTAATTTCGGTACGCTTTCATATTTGTGAGTTCCTTTTTATTTTAATTAATGCCAATTCGCCACCGTCACGTGTAATTAGTTTCACTAATTTTAGGTGCGTATTGTGCGTCCAGCTAACTTTAACATAAACCAATGCTTTGCCTCACTAATTTCATTTCAGATTTTTTTTTTCATAATTTTTTGTGCTGGAAAATACCGTATTGACCACATGTGCTTTCGGAGTAGTTTAAATTTCTAGTTTCCAGATTGTAAAGATGATCTAATTGATATACGAAATACTTAAAGGAGTACCAGTAATTTGCCATTATGTATTTATTCAGGTATCGCGCCTTGTAATTCTCCACGAAGAAGCCGAAGATGGCAATGCTATGCCAGACTTAAGCCGTCCAGTACAGGCAGTTTCACAAGCTGTTACAAACCTTGTCAAAGTTGGAAAAGAAACAATTAATAGCTCTGATGATAAAATTCTCAAACAAGATATGCCCGCCGCCTTAGTGCGTGTTGAAGAGGCATCGCAACTCTTAGAAGAAGCTTCGGGGATGTTAAGATCTGATCCATACTCCGGACCAGCTCGAAAAAAGTTAATTGAGGGTAGTCGTGGTATTCTGCAAGGGACTTCTTCATTATTGCTTTGTTTCGATGAATCTGAAGTACGTAAAATAATACAAGAGTGTAAACGTGTCCTTGATTACTTAGCAATAGCGGAAGTGATCGATACAATGGAAGATTTAATTCAATTCCTTAAAGATTTAAGCCCCTGTTTGAGTAAAGTTTCTCGAGAAGTCGGGGCCCGCGAAAAAGAACTAACGCATCAAGTCCATAGCGAAATTCTTGTCCGCTGTTTAGAACAAGTTAAAATTCTTGCACCCATTCTAATATGCAGTATGAAAGTATATATTCACATTGTAGAACAAAACGGCAAAGGAGCAGAGGAAGCAGCTGAAAATCGAAACTATCTTGCTTCCAGAATGAGTGACGAAATACAGGAAATCATAAGAGTTTTACAACTAACGACATACGATGAAGATACAAGCGAATTAGACAATTTGACAGTTTTAAAGAAAATTCAAAATGTTATTCGTAATAAAATGGACTGCGCAAATGCTTGGTTGAATAACCCATATGCTCTTCGTGGTGGCGTCGGAGAAAAAGCATTGCGACAAATCATTGATAATACTTACAAAGTATCAGATCGTTGCTTGCCTCAGGACGCCCAAGCTTTACGCAAAATGGCTGATGATATCAATAACATGACTAACAGTCTATGTGAGCTGCGCCAAAATGGAAAAGGCACCTCGCCACAAGCAGAGAGTTTAGCGCGGGAAATCCGTGAGAAACTGGGGAATTTGGAGCATTCTGTACAAAACGCAGTTAAAGGAGTTGACAAAGCAGGTCTGCGACAAGCTGCCCACACAGTTCAGGGTCGATTAGAGCAAGCGTGCCGTTGGCTGCAAAATCCAGGCCTTGATGATAAAGGTCTTGGACAAAGAGCTATAGCACTAATTGTGGACGAGGGAAGAAAAGTAGCTGAAGGATGTGCTGGTCATGAAAAAAGTGAAATCTTGCAGCTTTGTGAAGAGGTCGAAGGCCTTTCTAGTCAATATTCTAAATTATGTGCTTCTGGTTTGGGTGCCACCGCTGAAGGGCAAGAAATCGCACGGCAATTGAATCAAAAGTTGTATGAGCTTAAGCAACGCATTCAAAGTGCACTTGTCAATCGTGTAGTTGAAGACTTTATGGATGTCTCAACGCCCTTGAAACAATTCACTGAGGCTGTTAACGTGCCGGAAGGAACTCCCGGTCGGGAACAGAACTTCAATCAAAAATCAAATAATTTACAAGCATTTAGTAATCGAGCATCTAAGACGAGCCGAATGGTGGCAGCTGGTGGTTCCGGAGGAAATAAAAAAATTGCTGAAGTGCTACTTTCATCGGCTTCGCAGGTTGATAGTCTAACACCGCAATTGATCTCTGCAGGAAAAATACGCCTTAATTATCCAACCAGCAAAGCTGCTGATGAACATTTGAATAACCTTAAGCAACAATATGCTGATACAATATTACGAATGCGAACACTTTGCGACCAAGCAACAGACCCATCTGACTTTATTAAAACATCTGAAGAACAAATGCAGAAATACACCTTCCTTTGTGAAGAAGCAATTAGAAACAAACAACCGCAGAAAATGGTTAACAATACATCAAATATCGCACGCTTAGTCAATAGAATTCTACTCGTGGCAAAACAAGAAGCGGACAACTCTGAAGATCCCGAGTTCACTGCAAAGCTCCATGGCGCGTCAATGCGCCTAGAGAAAGCACTTCCAACAATGGTACAAGATGCAAAATTGGTTGCAACAAATATCAGTGATCCTGCAGCTTCTTCAGGTTGGCGTGAATCGAACAAAAGTGTAAGTTAACTATTTAATAACCTTGTTTATGATCTAATTAGTGGTCGTTTTTAGTTACTAGCCGCAGTGAAAGATGTAAGAGGAGCCATTGTTCAAACACCTAGTATACCATCGCCACCAAATCTCTCTGCAATGAATCTTGACGATGGTAAGAATTCCATTTTATTACTTTGTTTATTGTCCCGTGTAAATATCTCTATAACAATGAGATACTCTATGTCTAAACGAAGGCCCGAAAAAGGGCTGCAATGCTAAAGCAAAAAAACCACTCTGATAAAACAGTATATGTATATATATTTATATATATATATATATATATATATATATATATATATATATATATATATATATATATATATATATATTGTCGCGTGTTATGGTTCGCGGGAAAGTGAAAACGCACTGTCTTTTAAATTAAGTTAAAAGAGTTTATTTACTAAAAATGCACAGTAATTGATTTCACTATTTAACCAATTTTACTTTTCACTTTGTCTTTAAATTTTTCTTCAACTGTCTATCACTTCACAATCAATATCGCTTTTAATTCGTACTCCACACTATCGCGGCTTTACTATATCGCGGTTGTAATAATTCCCCCATTCATTCAGCTCGGCTTTATATAGGGTCTCTAGTCATTCAATCCATTTCTCGTACATTGGCGAACTACCTGGAATATTCGAGCAATGGCGCAGTGACGTCACTTTCGGATGTTGATTATGCTTGGTAGATTCTCTTGATTTCGAGTACATTCGCTTGTTGATCATGATGTTATTAATGGCTGTGAAAACAATAGCGACAGTAGCTCGCAGAATTATTTGTACATGTAACACTGCCCCCACCTCAGTTCTTTTCGCCCCGAAAAGATGTGTCGCCAGTTGTAGTCAATTCTCCCTGGATGTAATATGTGGCAAGACGGTCCAGGTGCACGATTTTCATTTTGGCTCTCGGCTTACGTGTTCCTGTATGCGATATACGACGTCGTTGATTCGGTACGGTCCCTCCCAACTATGCTGCAACTTTGGAGACCTACCCTTCCGCCGCTGTGGGTTATAAAACCACACCAAGTCATCTTGCTGGAAGCCAGTAGAATTTGCCTTTAGATCATACCTGGTCTTCATGCGGTCAGTAGCCGATTCGAGGTGTTTTTGCACTGTCCAATGTATCTGGTTCAACCGTTGCCTTAGCTGACTTGCGTACTCCGAGATCGTTTGGGGTTTCTCAGGGGGTGTTCCGAACTTTATATCGGCTGGCAGACGAATAGTCTTTCCAAAAATGACTTTGGCTGGGGCCTGGCCTGTCGATGCATGTTCGGCAGCTCTGTACGCCATCAAAAGTAGTGGGATATGTCGGTCCTAGTCCTTTTGGTTCTCGTCAACCATTTTGGCCAGATGTTTATTGAGCGTGCCGTTGAAACGTTCGACCATTCCATCGGATTGGGGATGCAGCGGTGTTGTCCTCGTTTTCCGTGTTCCCAGTAGTTCGCACATTTCGCCAAAAACTAGTGACTCAAAGTTTCGGCCTTGATCCGAATGTAGTTCACAAGGTACGGCGTACCTACTGACCCAATTTAATACTAGCTGTTCGGCTACAGTAGTTGCTTCCTGGTTGGGAATGGGGTAGACCTCGGGCCACTTGCTGAAATAATCGGCCACAACCAGCGTGTATCGATTTTCCCGGTCGGATTCAGGAAACGGTCCTGCGATGTCAACAGCAATCCTTTCAAATGACACGCTCACGTTCAAGGTTTGCATTTGTCCTCTCAGTCGTCGCTTTGGACCTTTGACGGAAGCGCAAATGTTGCATCTACGGCACCAGTCCTCTACGTCTTCTCAAGCGTGGAGCCAGTAAAACCTTTCCCGCAATTTCGCTAAAGTCTTGTTAACACCCAGGTGGCCTCCCGAGGATCCTTCGTGCATCTCCTTAACCACATCGTGGATTCGGCTTTTGGGAAGTATAGTTTGCATCCTATAGGAGCTGCCATCCGTCGTTTCTCATTTCCGGTTGAATACGCCACCCTCCACCTGAAGGGAATTCTATTGTGCCCAATAACTTTTCAGGGTGGCGCCGTGCATCGAAACGTCCTTCCACTCAGGTCGCCCAGTTGTCTCCTGCCATACGAGCAATGGTCCGATGTCTTCATCGGCTAACTGGGCATTTCGAATCTCCTCCGATGACCAACCTTCAGCGAATTCGCCCGTCATCAATCTCAGATCAACGGGCGGTTCGTTTTCCTCAATCCGTCGGCAATGCTTGCAGTTAGCTAGACAGGGACGACGAGATACAGCGTCAACATTTCCATGAACTCAACCCTTCCGATGAACAATTTCTTAGTCGTATGACTGCAATCTTTCGATCCATCCCGCAACTTGTCCCTCGTGGTTTTTGAAGTTAAGCAGCCATCTCAGCGATGCATGGTCTATTCGAAGAACAAATTTCTGGCCATATAGATACTTATGGAACTGCTTGGTGGCCTCTATTATAGCCAATAGCTCCTTCACGCAGTAGTTCCTCTCGCTTTTTGAGAGAACTCGAATGTAATACGAGAGGACTCTTTCTTCGCCATCGATCTGCTGGGAGAGTACAGCTCCAATATCGCCGTTGCTCGCATCGGTGTTAACGACAAACCTTTTTCCGGGCTTAGGATATGCCAGCATCGGTGATTCACACAGCTTCTCCTTCAAGGTCTCAAAGGCTGCCTGGCATTGTTCATTCCAGACATACGGACGATTTTTCTCGGTTAGCTGATGGAGACACTTAGCTATTTTGGCAAAGTCTTTGACGAATCTTCGATAGTAGGTCGCCAGACCCAAAAAACTTCGTAGTTGGCGCTTGTTGTTTGGTGTTCGCCAGCTTTTCACGGCTTCAATTTTCCCAGGGTCTGTTTTCACCCTTTCTGCTGATACGACGTGTCCCAGGTATTTTACTTCAGCTGCGAAAAGGGTACACTTGTCGGGACTAAGTTTCAAATTTGCCAGTCGCAATCGGGAGAACACCTCTTCTAAGTTCCGCACATGCTCCTCAAACGTTCTCCCAATAACAATGATGTCGTTTAGGTACACCAAGCAGGTTTTCCAGGTTAGGCCTCGTAGTATGTATTCCATCAGGCGTTCGAAAGTGGCTGGAGCGTTGCAAAGCCCAAATGGCATCACCACAAATTGCCGCAATCCGGTCTCAACTGAAAATAAAAATGTCTTCCCTCGGTCCTTCTTGTCGATTTATACCTGCCAGTAGCCACTCTTGAGATCGAGTGTGGAAAGCCATTTTGCGTCGGCTAAAGTATCCATGATGTCGTCGATGCGTGGAAGCGGGAAACTATCTTTCTTAGTGACGTCGTTAAGCTGCCTATAGTCGACACAAAAACGAGTGCTACCATCCTTTTTCTTCACGAGAACTACTGGCGCGGCCCATGGACTGACAGAAGGCTCGATAACACCTTGTTTTTCCATGTCCGAGGTAAGTGCGCTCACAAGAAGAATTGTTTGGCTATAGGAAGACGTCTCGGTGCTTGTCGAATTGGCTTGGCTCCTTGTGTATCTATGACGTGAGTTACCATACTCTTTCGGCCTTGATTATCCGGGCTTGTTGAGAAGATGTCACTGTACTTGGTGACCAGATCAGAGGCTCGGTTGAATAGCTGCACGGGCAATTTGACCTGACTCAATATTGTAGACATGGATTCCCGAGCTTTGTTTGTGTCTTGTCTCCTTTTCCATTGATGTTCGTGAGTGGCTTCCAAAAAGGTAATGGTGGAAACAGGCTGGCAGTTACCGATGACTTCTCCCGCGTTGATGCTCGTGGTTTAGTCTGCGGTGTTGAGGACTCTAATAGGCACATATCCGTTCCTTATAGATCTTACAAGGCTTCGTCCTACAATTCGGTACATCAGTGTTGGTACATACTACAACATTCATCTTGGGAGTTTGGACGCTGGGATCCTCCATCAATACTTCGACATTCTGCCATTTCAATACCCGTATAGCCAAATTCAACGTGATTCCATTTGGTCGCAGAAAATCCATTCCGAGAATGCAGTCATCCATAATGTTCGCAACCAGAAAATTATGTCGGAACGCAAAGTCTCCCAACTGTATCTGCAGGTTGACCTCTTCATGGACAGGTGCAGTTTCTCCCGTAGCTGTCCGTAGTGAGAAAATCCTGCCCTTGTAAAGTAGTTGTTGACTCACTAGGTCTGGTCGGATAATCGATCGGGTTGCACCAGTGTCGATTGTTATGGTGCAATGTTCTCCGTCAACTTGACCCAGAAGACATAAGTCTGCTTCTCCACGATGTAGTCCTGACACAGTGACGGTAGTGCCGGTGACGTTGCTCCTCCTAGCCAACCTCTGCCCCACGTAATTGACCCCGTCAGTTTGAAGTGCTTCCATACTGGGCTCCTGACTCGGTCTGGATCTCCTCCACCCTGAACAATAGCTCGGTTTTCTTCGCGTCTTGCAATCTCCTTGCAAGTGCTCTTTCTCACCGCAATTCTAGCATCTAGGCGCACCATTTGCCTGCGGCTCTCGTTTAATTTCCACGCGCTCACACCTACATTCGCTTGTCACTACCTCGCGAACCCGGGCACTGGTACGAATCACATTTTTCGCTGCCTCAAAGCTCAGACCATTAGCCAATGCGTCCTCAACCGTTTGCTTTTGTGCTAAACGCACGGCTCGTTGCAATTCCTGATCCTTTAATGCACTGATGAATGCTTCTGTTGCTGCATCATCTCGATGTTCTGGTTCATGAGCTGGGTAAGCCAAAAGTGCCAGTCGCTCAATATCTTGTGCTAGCTGTTGTAAGGTTTCGCCAGACCGTAGCTGTGACCGATAAATCTGCTTCAGATGATCGTTTCCATAACGCATGTCGAGCGCATTCATTATAGCAGCCGGGTTTGAGTGCAACTCAACGGGGATCGTCTGCAAAAGCTCGGCAGCTGGGACTCTTAGAGTAAGAATTA
>OZ017743.1:7075716-7153216 GCA_963969285.1 Odontomyia ornata | reverse complement strand
TTGTGGATTTCCAACAATGGCTCCAAATGGGATTCCGAATTCCTTGAATGTTTACGTTTCTCATGGCTGATGTTTCGCTTGTATATGGATCTGAACACGCACACAAAAACCACAATAAATAGAAGTGGTAAATACAGGATAGTGTATTTTGCACGCATCATAAGCATAAAATGTAGTGCTAATATAGAGGTAGCATTTGCTAATCAAACAGTTGGATCATTTACCCCATACCAACACACTTTACCATATGATCCGGAAAACACCCCATACTGCATAAAATCTTTTCTGTTAAATTTTCGCATAATTATTTGTCTAATTTAGTTGCAACGTAAATATCGTTTCAGGTATCTTTTAAAATTATTTTCAAGTCATCCGGTAAATTTTGTGTCATAGATTCTAAATGATGAAGCAATTGTTTTCGAGTAGCATTTTTCAGGGCTTGATTGAAAGCGAGCAGGTCGTCAATTATGTGACTATTAGAATCGCTGTAATTTTCTTCTCTCGACTTGTTTCGATCACTGTTAGTTCCTCTGCTCTCTGAAGAATCTACGTTATTATACAATTGAAGCTTTTGTTTGAGTTTAAGAATCATATCAACAATTTCAACTTCGTGTTTTCCTTGAGCCCAACGGTTGAGGTCCTGAAGCGATAAATTCTAGTTTGTGGATCTTTTATTTTTAAATATACTTACTGCGTCTGAAAGTGCTTGAAGTTGTAATGCTTGAAGTGTTTGCCTAAGCTCCATTTCTCGCATTTCGTACCAACCTTTGAAATTAGGCGATCGGAAAAATCGTTTGTACAGCCCTTCCCAGTCACCCTTCAGAGGAGACGTTAAATGGGGTCCAGCCTGTTTCAACGTCGCTAAGAAGTCATCCTGTTTAAACTGATTAGGATTTGGGGCTGCTTTAAACGGACTGATATCTTTCTGTAGAGGCATTAAAGATGCCATATATCTTTCTAATGGTATCATGAAACTTTGGGTTAGTTCAAGAAAATAGCGTCTCAATAAGGCCGATTGCACAGATGCAGGCCTTTTTGTTTTGACTCCATACAGAATCTTTTTTATAACTGATTTATCTTTTTGGAGGAATGGCTTGTATTTAGTATAAACACCAGGTGAGCAATCGATCAATTTAGAGCCGCTAAAGGACTTGATTTTTCTGAGTTTCGAGCTAGCCGCAGTAGATTTACCAGGTAAACTCGCAGTAGCAGAAAAGTTACTACTATCACTACTCCCACTGAATGCACTAGTTAATATATTGACTGGCGATGACTGTTGAAGTTGTCCATTTAATCGAATGATGTGTGGCCAGTTCTGAAGTGGTTTATTGAAAAATGGATTAGTAACACCAATAACGATCGATGGCGGGCCTTCTGGTCGCTGAGTAAACTCTTTGAATTCGCTATCGTGTATTGTGAAGTATGGACGAGATTCGGCGCAATACGCAAGCGGCGCTATAAGTGAAATTATTGATTGTACCATATGCGAACAATCATCCGGCGAACTACCCATAACAACAATAGGTTCTCCAGTTAGCACAAGTTCCCATAACAAGTGGACTTGTGTTATAACACTGGACAAGCTGCGAAATATATCAATTTCATGAACCGAAGTCAACACTTGTGGCGGTAGCAAAGGCCCATGAAGACTTTGTTTTATAAATTCGTCAGTCCTAAAATTTTGATTTTCCTGATTTTCACTATCATCACCAATGTCACTATTTAATTCATCTGTCGAAGCGCTTTTGTTGATGGTCGGCGTTGCAAAGGTGCTATGAATTTTGTTATTATTTTTCGGCAGGACTGTTTGCAGAGTTGTTCCTAAGATTGGTAGAGTTAACGGCTGCCCAGCTTGCAAAGAAGGCCAGTTGCATATTTGATCGCATGCTTGCTCCAGAACAGGGAAACCATCTCGGAAATAGTTTGGCGCGATTATTGAGCAAATTTCATAAAATAAGTTGAAAAATGGAAGCCTAGTCATTATAATAAAGCTCTGAAAATACAAACGACAAAATGCAGATTTTCCTCAAATTTGAAATTTTGGTGGTTAGTATATCGTTTTTATGAACCAAAGACTTGCACATAGTTATGTTGAATAGCATTCTAATAATCTTTTCTGGATATTCTTACACCTACCTTTTGAAAATAACCCCGAGGCAAAGAACTATCTTTAGTTTGGCGAAAATAAACAAATCCCCAGTAATGTCCACAATCTGCTCGCTGTACGGGAATGCATCGGGTGTTGAAATGCCGTTGTGTGGCATTCAAGGGTGTTTCATCATTGCAAGGCGCCACACGGAGTCTTATATGAAACTGCGTGTCTCCCATACAACCAGAATTAGAATCGGGAAACGCCAAATAACACACGTTGGTTTTTTCTTGTTCAGATAACGGTCTGTGTTTTGGATGTAGTAGCTGAGAGAAAATTGTTTGAATTAACTGTTCTTTACTGAAAAAAGAACCTACTTCCATGACCTGTCCTAATTCCAAGTCAAATGTCACCACACAAAAGCAGTGTATCCATTCGCTGAACCTAGTCCATTTTGATTCGATTTCATCTAGTTCCAATCGCTCAAAAGAATTTGTTTCGCTGATGCAACTGGAAAGCACTGCGGGTTGGGTACTTTCTACAGTTTTCATGTCATCTTGACTGAAATATTCCAGAGGACCGCACTCGTTTTTGCCGCTGCTGCGATCATTCCCTGATGCCATGGGCAACAAGACCGCCAGGTTTCCAGTGAACCGTATTTTAAACAATCAAACACCAGAAAATAATAAAAGAGGTTCCTCAATACCTAAAAATTTATTTTTCCCTTGATATAAAATTTGCAGCCTCAATTCTCAAAAATGCATTTTCTTGTTTATTCCAAGGGCATTCCTAGCCTACGCCAATTGACATCTAAAGTGAAGTGAAAGGAACTTGTAATCTACTTTATGCTGCTCAGACTTCAGTTGTATGGGATACTCGGTAACAACTGCGAGTACATAATAAATTCAAATTATTCTCGGACCGCCAAAAACCACAACTTATTCCAGGAACTCTTAATTTCGTCAACTGTCACCACTGTTTAAAATGTCATTGTGACATTTTGAGTTTCATTTTTCAGCAGTGATGCCAACCTGAGGGACTCAGAAAAATAGACAACTGATTCTGCGACAGAGCAATATTTCTCTGAGCTCTGAGATAGATACTAGCTAGCGCCAGAGCAGAGCATATCTACTAAAGTATATATGCTCTGTTAGCGCTCCAATCGAGGAGCCGTTAAAATGAAGAGAGAAGCAAATAAACGTGTAAAAGATGGATAAAGTTTGCCATGTGTTGGTTTAATTGCTTGCAAATTCAACTTTTTGTTTACAATCACAGCTTTGTTTACAATACATATGCCCTTTTACCATTTCTCCCACTCTTAGGGATGCATCAGACTACAACTATTTAGCCGCACTTCTGTCGCAAGTTACACATGGTTAAATGGAAGCCCGCACACTGCGATTTTCGACAATTTTGTCCAGGTCGGCAGTCGCAGGAATTCGCGATTTTTCCTAAAACCAGTTTAGCAGGTAGTTTTTGTGATACTCGCGCAGGCGCACATCATTTGGACATTTGACGCTGACGTGCACGGAAGTTTCTTGCATAGCGAGCAAATGAGTTAGCGCATGTGTTCCTGGCAAAGACATACCTTCAAATGAGCATATTAGTTCTGCGCATGCGTGAAGTTCCTTTGCAAATCTTGTCGCAGTGTGTTCGTATTTGCGTCTGAAAATCGCTAGTTACGGCAGAAAAATCGCAATGTGGCCGAACCCTTAAGTACTAATTGCAGCTGCTATTTAGTAGATATGCTCTGCATAAGGGTTCGGCCACATTGCGATTTTTCTGCCGTAACCAGCGATTTTCAGACGCAAATACCAACAAACTGCGACAAGATCTCCGAAGGAACTTCAGGCATGCGCAGAACTAAAATGCTCATTTGAAGGCATGTCTTTGCCAGGAACACATGCGCTAACTCATTTCCGCGGTATGCAAGAAACTTCCATGCACGTCAGCGTCAAATGTCCAAATGATGTGCGCCTGCGCGAGTATCATACAAACTACCTGCTAAACTGGTTTTAGGAAAAATCGCGAATTCCTGCGACTGCCGACCTGGACAAAATTGTCGAAAATCGCAGTGTGCGGGCTTCCATTTAACCATGTGTAACTTGCGACAGAAAAGCGGCTAAAAAGTCGTAGTCTGATGCATCCCTAAAACCGGTGATTGTACGCCACAGTTTCAGGGCATCGAAAACATAAAAAGTACAGTAGCTCTTGGATGTAAATATTTTATTTTTGTTTTAGTACTACAGTTCCTTTCGGGCTTTCGCTCAGATATAGAGCATCTCGTTTTTGTGATCAAATGTTTTGGCACTAGGTCCAGTAATTGCAACAACAAAATTGATGGGGAGAATATAAAATGAAAACAAGAAACGACTGGAAATAAATGAGTCTCATTCTTTAGCGAAAGCGCGTCATATAAAGCTGCGGCCGTTTTTATGGGTTTTAGGATGGATGAGACTACGGCAAGATACTCGTGACTCTCGCGTACACTGCGGCTGCGACATTTCTGGCTAGGTCAACTGCCGCAAGGATTTGTGATTTTTTATAAAACTAGTATTTAGGTATGATAATTTTCGGGTCGGAAGTTTTTGCGATACTCGTGCGCATATCATTTGAACATTCGGTGCTGGCATGCATGAAAGTTCCTTGCATAAAGCGCACAAACGAATCGGAAGCAAAGTTCACATAAGATACCAAGCCATTTGGCAGCAGCGCTTACTACCCCAATCACGACCACTAGTAGGCAAACTTTGCTCGCTGGCTTACATGGCGGTGTATGAAGAATTGTGGAGGTGCCAATGAAACCTCGAGGCTTAGTACGGTTTCCAGATGAATTTTTACAGTGAAATCCAGATGGTCCACGGAGAACACAATAGCGCTCCTAGTGAAGCGAAAATTATTTCAGTTCTCATACCCGTTTAATTTCTATCGGCTTCCAAAGTGAATGAATAGGAGTTCGTTTACTTCTCAAAGCATAGCTATCAGTGAAAGGTGTAAAACATATGCTTCATTTGCTCGTCTTGAAAAGTGTAGGAGTACAGTGGACAGTGCAAGGTGAATTGTAAGCATCCATGGAATGCGTTTCGTACGTTTTCGTTCGGAAAATTTTATATATTACGAGATATAGGCATTTGCTTATGACGCAGTTGGCTGACAGCTCACGGAAACGTTCAATAGTAGGCCGACTACGATTTAAATATGCAAATTGCTACCATATGGCTTCCTAACTATCGTGAGCTTTGGTCGGAAGGCTTAAACTCAAAACTGACGTTAGATAGGAAGCCATATGGTAGCAATTTGCATATGCTTTAGTCGGCCTCAGAACTGACGACAGATACAAGCCATATGGCAGCAGCGCTTACTACCCCACACATGACCATTAGTAGGCCGACTTTGCTGACCAACTTACATGGCGTTATATGAAGAATTGTGGAGGTGCCAACAAAAATTCGAGGTTTTGTACGGTTTAAAGACGGATTTCTACAGTGAAATCCAGATGATCCACGGAGAACACGATAGCGCTCCTAGTGAAGTGAAAATTATTTCTGTCCTTATACCCGTTTAATTTTTATCGCCTTCCGAAGTGAATTTATAGGAGTTTGTTTACATCTCAACGCTGAGCTATCAGTCGAAGGTGCATAACGTGTGCTTCATTTGCTCGTCTTGGAAAGTTTAGGAGCACAATGGGCTATACAAGGTGAATTTATAGCATGCACGGAATGCGTTCGGCAGGTTTTTTATTCGGAAAATAGTATATATGACGAAATATAAGCATTTGCTAATGCCGCAGTTGGGTGACAGCTGCCGGAAGCTTGTCCATAGTAGGCCGACTAATCAAAACTGACGATAGATACAAGCCATATGGCAGCAGCGCTTACTACCACACACATGACCATTAGTAGGCCGACTTTGCTGGCTAACTTACATGGCGTTATATGAAGAATTGTGGAGGTGCCAACAAAAATTCGAGGTTTTGTACGGTTTAGAGACGGATTTCTACAGTGAAATCCAGATGATCCGCGGAGAACACAATAGCGCTCCTAGTGAAGTGAAAATTATTTCAGTTCTTATCCCCGTTTAGTTTTTATCGCCTTCCAAAGTGAATTTATAGGAGTTTGTTTACATCTCAACGCTGAGCTATCAGTCGAAGGTGCAAAACGTGTGCTTCATTTGCTCTTCTTGGAAAGTTTAGGAGCACAATGGGCTATACAAGGTGAATTTATAGCATGCACGGAATGCGTTCGGCACGTTTTTTATTCGGAAAATAGTATATATGACGAAATATAAGCATTTGCTAATGCCGCAGTTGGGGGACAGCTACCGGAAGCTTGTCCATAGTAGGCCGACTAATACATATGCAAAATGCTACCATATGGCTTGTATCTATCGTCAGTTTTGCGACTAATCCATATGCAAATTGCTACCATATGGCTTGTATCTATCGTCAGTTTTGGTCGGCCTACTATGGACAAGCTTCCGGTAGCTGTCACCCAACTGCCGCCTTAGCAAATGCTTATATTTTGTCATATATACTATTTTCCGAATAAAAAACGTGCGGAACGCATTCCGTGCATGCTATAAATTCACCTTGTATAGCCCATTGTACTCCTAAACTTTCCAAGATGAGCAAATGAAGCACACGTTTTGCACCTTCGGCTGATAGCTCAGCGTTGAGATGCAAACAAACTCCTATTCATTCACTTTAGAAGGCGATAAAAACTCAACGGGTATAAGAACTGAAATAATTTTCACTTCACTAGGAGCGCTATTGTATTCTCCGCGGACCATCTGGATTTAACTGTAGAAATCCATGTCTAAACTGTACAAAACCTCGAATTTTCTTAGGTACCTCCACAATTCTTCATATAACGCCATGTAAGTTAGCCAGCAAAGTCGGCCTACTAATGGTCATGTGTGGGGTAATAAGCGCTGCTGCCATATGGCTTCCTATCCAACGTCAGTTTTGTTTAAACTAAATCCAAATGAATGCCGTTTGTTTATCTGTCCTTGGTGGAATGGTAAGGGAGGCGAAGCGTGATTTTGTGGCATATAATCAAGTTTGGTGAAAATAGCAATTTTCTTGTGGACATCCGCGCAGAATGGTTTAATTCTTTGAGGAAATAAAGAAAGAAAAAAGAATTCGTTTTTGAGATAGAATTTTCATACAAAATATTGTTTCCAAAGTCACCACGTGATTTGAGATCGGTGCCGGCGATGACATTCACATGTGTTGTACAATTGCCTTCTTACTCAGGCCCGAAAACGGAAACACCGCGTCACGTCGCGAACTAACCTCTTCGAGCATCCTAATCAGTGCCATCTAGTGCTGTTTACATCAAACAAATTTTTTAAAGATTTTTGACAGTACATATGACTGCGATTTGAAATTTTATCAGTACTATGTCAACGATTTACTTTAAATATGAGACGTCGAAGACATTGGCGCGCAAATATATTGTCGCGTGTTTTTGGTTCGCGGCCAATAATTTTAATGTTCCGGGAAAGTGAAAACGCAATGTCTTTTAAATTAAATTAAAAGAGTTTATTTGATTCGTCAAAAATGCACAATCATTTCACTAACAATTTCACAACTTTAATTTTCACTACTAAAATTCTACCTTCCACTTGTCCATAAATTTCTATCGCAATTGTCTATATAAAATCACTTCACACTCAAACAATCAATATCGCCTGTACTTTGCGTATCGCAGTTTTCTATCGCGGTTGTAATGAATGATCCCCCATTCATTCAGCTCGCCTTTATGTAGGGTATCTAATCATTCAACACAGTTCTCGTACATTGGTGAATTAGCGGGAACATTCCAGCATGAATGAATGGAGCAGTGAATCACTTTCAGATGTTGTTCATGTTTGTTAGGTTCTCGTGGTTTCGAGTAAATTCGATTTGTTGATGTTCTTAATTGTTGTGAAAACAATTGCGTCAGTAGCTCGCAGAATTATTTGTCCATGTAACACTGCCCCCACCTCGCTATTTGTAGTCAATTTTCCTTGGGTGTAATATGGGGCAAGACGGTCCAGATGCACGATTTTCATTTTAGCTCTCGGCTTACGATGTTCCTGTATTCGGTATACGACGTCGTTGTTTCGCTTTGTAACTCGGTTTGGTCCCTCCCAATTATGTTGCAACTTTGGAGACCTACCCTTTCGCCGTTGCGGGTTATATAGCCACACCAAGTCATCTTGCTGGAAGCCAGTAGAATTCGCCTTTAGATCATACCTGGTCTTTATGCGGTCAGTAGCCGATTCGAGGTGTTTTCGCACTGTCCGATGTATCTGGTTCAACCGTTGTCTTAGCTCACTTGCGTACTCCGAGATCGTTTGGGGTTTCTCAGGGGGTGTTCCGAACTTTATATCGGCTGGGAGACGAATAGTCTTCCCAAAAATGACTTTGGCTGGAGCTTGGCCCGTCGATGCATGCTCGGCAGCTCTGCACGCCATCAAAAATAGTGGGATATGTCGGTCCCAGTCCTTTTGGTTCTCGTCAACCATTTTGGCGACATGTTTATTGAGCGTGCCGTTGAAACGTTCGACCATTCCATCGGATTGGGGATGCAGCGGTGTTGTCCTCGTTTTCCGTATTCCCAGCAGCTCGCACATTTCGCTAAAAGCTAGTGACTCAAAGTTTCGGCCTTGACCCGAATGTAGTTCGCAAGGTACCGTACCTACTGACCCAATTTAACACTAGCTGTTCAGCTACAGTGGTTGCTTCCAGGTTGGGAATGGGGTAGACCTCGGGCCACAGCGTGTACGAGTATCGATTTCCCCATCCAGATTCAGGAAAGGGACCTGCGATGTCTACAGCAATCCTTTCAAACGGTACCCCCACGTTATAGGTTTGCATTTGTTCTCTCAGTCGTCGCTTTGGGCCTTTGGCGGAAGCGCAAATGGTGCATCTGCGACACCAGTCCTCTACGTCTTCTCGAGCGTGGAGCCAGTAGAACCTTTCCCGCAATTTCGCTAAGGTCTTGTTAACACCAAGGTGGCCTCCCGAGGATCCTTCATGCATTTCCTTAACCACATCTTGGATTCGGCTTTTGGGAAGTAAAGTTTGCATCCTATAGGAGCTGCCATCCACCGTTTCCCATTTCCGCTTGAGTATGCCACCCTCCACCTGAAGGGAGTTCCATTGTGCCCAATAGCTTTTCAGGGTTGCGCCATGCATTGAAACGTCCTTCCACTCAGGTCGCCCAGTCGTCTCCTTTCATACGAGCAATGGTCCGATGTCTTCATCGGCTAACTGGGCGTTTCGAATCTCCTCCGATGACCAACCTTCATCGAATTTCGCCGTTATCAATCGCAGATCAACGAGCGGTTCTTTTTTTCTCAATCCGTCGGCAATGCTTGCAGTTAGCTGGACATGGACGGCGGGATAGGGCATCGGCATTTCCATGAACTCTGCCCTTGTGAAGTAGTTGATGTCTCACTAGGTGTGGTCGGATGATCGATCGGGTTGCACTACTGTCGCTTATTATGGTGCAGTGTTCATTGTCAACTTGACCCGGACGGCATAAGTCTGCTTCTCCGCGATGCAGTCTTGACATGGTGACGGGGGTGCTAGGGACGTCGATCCTCCTAGCCAACGTCCGCCCGACGAAGTTGGCCCCTTCGGTTTGATGGGCTTCCATTCTAAGCTCCTCAATCGGTCTGGATCTCCACCACCCTGGCCAATAGCTCCGTCTTCTTCCCTTCTTGCAGTCTCTTTGCAGGTGCCCTTTTTCCCCGCAATTCCAGCATCTAGGCGCACCATTCACCTGCAGCTCTCGCTCAATTCCCACGCGCTCACACCTGCAATCATCTGCCACTACCTTGCGAACTCGGGCAGTGGTATGGGTCACATTTTTCGCTGCCTCAAAATTTAAACTATAAGCCAATGCATCCTTGACTGTTTGCTTTTGAGCTAAACGCACAGCTTGCTGCAATTCCTGGTCTTCTAAAGCGCTGATGAATGCTTCTGTTGCTGCGTCGTCTCGATGTTCCTGGTCGTACGCTGGGTAAGCCAAAAGTGCCAGTCGCTCAATGTCTTGGGCTAGCTGCTGTAAGGTTTCGCCAGACTTCTGCATCCGATTCCGTAGCTGTGCCAGATAAATTTGCTTCAGATGGGCGCCTCCATAACGCATGTCGAGCGCATTCATTATAGCAGCCGGGTTTGAGTGTAAATCAACGGGGATAGTCTGCAAGAGTTCGGCAGCTGCGCCCCTTAGAGCAAGAATTAATGCAGTTGCTCGTTCCACTGATTTGCCCTTGTGGCAGCTTCAAACTGGATCTTGTAAATACTCTAGATCGTTTGCCCATCGAATATTGGTGCTTGCACGTTTCTGGATGAGCTTTGCGCTGCGGTTATAAGCGAGGCTGGTGAGGTGGTTACTATTGCCTTTGCTGCTTCCAATTCCTTTTTCACTTTTTCCATCTCATGGTTGATTCTCTCCTCGACCTGGCTGATCTCAAGGTTTATTCTCTCCTCGATCTGATATACCTTTTCCTCGACGCATTTAATTTGGCTGTAGAGACTACTGAGTTCCACGTTTATTTTGGTTGACTGTTTTTCCAGCTTCTGTGTGATGTCTGCCTTGATTTCGATTGCTTGTTGGTCTAGCTTCGCTGATTGTTCATTTAGCTTCACCGCTAAACTGGATGTCTGTTCATTTAGCTGCGCTGATTGTTCATTTAGCTTCACAGCTAATCTGGATGTCTGTTCATTTAGCTGCGCTGATTGTTCATTTAGCTTCACAGCTAAACTGGATGGCTGTTCATTTAGCTGCGTTGATTGTTCATTTAGCTTCGCAGTTAAATTGGATGACTGTTGTCGCTGCTTTTGCTGCATCAGCATCAACATTTGAATCAGCGCATTTTCTGGTTCCTTTGGTTTTGGCGTTTTTGCGTCTCCCTTAAGCTCCGCCATAGTAAGTTCAGTTAGTTTGAAATGTGAGCTTCGTGGTTATTATTTATTTTTATTATTTCGGCTTTTATTTATTTTCCAACCAGTTTCCACGTTAGATTTCACTATTTTGCATTCTTCTTTTTTTTATGTTTAAACGTTTTTCACTTTCAAAATTTTAATCTCACTTCTCGACACAACTGTCGCGTGTTTTTGGTTCGCGGCCAATAATTTTAATGTTCCGAGAAAGTGAAAACGCAATGTCTTTTAAATTAAATTAAAAGAGTTTATTTGATTCGTCAAAAATGCACAATCACTTCACTAACAATTTCACAACTTTAATTTTCACTATTAGAATTCTACCTTCCATTTATCCATAAATTTCTATCGCAATTGTCTACTAAAATCAATTCACACTCAAACAATCAATACCGCCTGTACTTCGCGTATCGCAGTTTTCTATCGTGGTTGTAATGAATGATCCCCCCATTCACTCAGCTCGCGTTTATATAGGGTATCTAATCATTCAACACAGTTCTCGTACATTGGTGAATTAGCGGGAACATTCTAGCATGAATGAATGGAGCAGTGACTCACTTTCAGATGTTGTTCATGTTTGTTAGGTTCTCGTGGTTTCGAGTAAATTCGTTTTGTTGATGTTCTTAATTGTTGTGAAAACAATTGCGACAGTAGCTCGCAGAATTGTTTGTACATGTAAGAATATGTATTTCGATCCCGTTTGTATCATTTCTGCTAAATTTCATCTGAGAAATGTCATATTTGACAATCTCAAAAGTAGCTGTTTATCGAAATTTAGAGCTACTGATTAGCTGTTTCTGGTACGGGAAGTGACGTCAGGTACGTTAATTGATTTTATTATGGCATCGGTTGTACTCATATGTTAACCTGTCATTGGTTCGAAAAAACCAAAAAAGGAGAAGCTGAGTGGCTCCCGCGATTGCCTGAGCTCAAATACAGTCACAAATGCTAACTGTACGTCCGCTGATTGAACATACTTTTCAGCATTGCACTATGAAATTTGTTCGAACGTTTCCTCCTAGTTATACTTATTCTATGGTTGTAACGGAACTTGCTTTGCAAAATGGAACCCTGGCCAGAGCATATCTACTAGCATGTACGGAATGCGTTCCGCACGTTTTTTATTCGAAAAATAGCGTTTATTATGAAATATATGCATTTGCTAATGCCGCGGTTGGGTGACAGCTGCCGGAAGCTTGTCCATAGTAGGCCGACTAAAAAATATGCAAATTGTTACAATATGGGTTTCTATCTAACGTCAGTTTTGGGCGAATTTGAGTTGATGTTCCACTCCAGTGTCAGAGCATATCTACTAAATAGCAGCTGCAATTAGAACAAATTTTCTTTCTTACGGTACTTATGGAGTAGAGAGAATTAGACTAAAAGTGCGTATGTATGGTAAACAAAAACTTGAACTTGCATGCAATTTTACCAACACAAGGTAAACTTTAATCCATCTTTTACACGTTTATTTGCCTCTCTTTTCATTTTGACAGCTCCTCGATTGCAGGTGCTAGTTAGTATATATGCTCTGCCCTGGCAGAGCCTTTGAGGAACGGAACAAATCTTGTTCCTCAAAAGGCAGAGCATGTATACCATAGTATACTCAAATAGTAGCCACACCTTTCATTTACCCTGTGTTGCACACTTTTTGAATTTTCCCAGGGGCACGTCAGCTGATCCGGGGCATGACAGCTGATCCCATGTTTCGCGCGCTCAAGAAACAACATTGAGTAATTAAATAATACTGGAGTGGACAACCACGTGACAATATGGTTGCAACAACCCCTGCGACCACTTTTCCTACTGCTACGCTCTTGTTTACAACCTTAGAGAGAGCCAAATTGCACAAGCAAACATGGCTGCTGCTCAATGTAAACAAATTTTCATACAATACCAAAAATTTGCTTTCTATTTGAAAAACCTTCAGCATTGTATGAAAAACATGCAAAACATTATTATAATAACTACTCACTTGTGAAAGGAAACACCTACAGATCCTTTTCCACTATGATTTTTTCACGAAGGCACTACACATTTCATTTTGAAATTCTAAGTTAATTACACAGTGTCACACGTTAAAGTCACTTAAATCACAAACTCCAATCGAATGTTTAAACACTTGGAACGAATTTAGATCGCGAACACTTTCCACAGTTTTAATATCGGATAAAATTCGCGACGAAACTTGCAAATTGGCCAATTTGGCGTCCAATTTGCATCAGTCAACTTGACAGTCAGTTCACACCTAGTCAGCTTTTGGGACAAGAAAGTGACCAGCAAGATGCAGACGGGGAGGAAATGACAGACTGTTCACTTGGAAGAGAGCAGAAACCGGTCGCATGCTCTCTCATGCATTTTATATGAGCTTAGCCCATCCAGTTCTTATTAATCTTAGAGAAACAAAGCAAAATGCAAATAAAATTTCCGACACACGTGTTCTTTTACGCATTTCAGAACATAGGAGTGCTGCCACATCCTAACAAAAACTAAAAGATTGCATGGAACGAATTTGTTTTTCTGCAATGTTATTGATTTTTTAGCTCTGGTAGCCCTGAAATCTCCCATCGAAGCATATGTTTATATTCGCGCCATTCCTCGCATCAGCGTTTGCCATCTACCTGCTGCCGAAGATTTATGGCTCGCTGTTCGGCTTGTGTTCGAATTTTTCCGGAGGGTTGATGGAGTGTGGTTACTAGTTGAGTATACTATGATGTATACTATCTAGCACCTGCAATCGAGGAAGCTGTCAAAATGAAAAGAGAGGCAAATAAACGTATAAAAGATGGATTAAAGTTTATCATGTGTTGGTTCAATTGCTTGCAAATTCAAGTTTTTGTTTAGCATACATATGCACTTTTAGTCTAGTTCTCTCTACTCCATAAGTACCGCACGAAATAAAATTTGTTCTAATTGCAGCTACTATTTAGTAGATACATCAACTCAAATTTGCCCAAAACTGACGTTAGATAGAAAGCAAAACTGACGATAGATACAAGCCATATGGCAGCAGCGCTTACTACCCCACACATGACCATTAGTAGGCCGACTTTGCTGGCTAACTTACATGGCGTTATATGAAGAATTGTGGAGGTGCCAACAAAAATTCGAGGTTTTGTACGGTTTAGAGACGGATTTCTACAGTGAAATCCAGATGATCCGCGGAGAACACAATAGCGCTCCTAGTGAAGTGAAAATTATTTCAGGTCTTATCCCCGTTTAGTTTTTATCGCCTTCCAAAGTGAATTTATAGGAGTTTGTTTACATCTCAACGCTGAGCTATCAGTCGAAGGTACAAAACGTGTGCTTCATTTGCTCGTCTTGGAAAGTTTAGGAGCACAATGGGCTATACGAGGTGAATTTATAGCATGCACGGAATGCGTTCGTCACGTTTTTTATTCGGAAAATAGTATATATGACGAAATATAAGCATTTGCTAATGCCGCAGTTGGGTGACAGCTACCGGAAGCTTATCCATGGTAGGCCGACTAATACATATGCAAATTGCTACCATATGGCTTGTATCTATCGTCAGTTTTGATAGAAAGCCATATTATAACAATTTGCATATTTTTTAGTCGGCCTACTATGGACAAGCTTCCGGTAGCTGTCACCCAACCGCGGCATTAGCAAATGCATATATTTCATAATAAACGCTGTTTTTCGAATAAACAACGTGCGGAACGCATTCCGTACATGCTATAAATTCACGTAGTATAGCCCACTCTACTACAAAACTTTTCAAGACAAGCATATGAAGCACACGTTTAGCACCTTCGACTGATAGCTCAGCGTTGAGATTGTTTACATCCATAAATTCACTTTGGAAGGCGATAAAAACTCAACGGGTATAAGAACTGAAATAATTTTCACTTCACTAGGAGCGCTATTGTGTTCTCCGCGGGCCATCAGGATTTCACTGCAGAAATCCGCCTCAAAAGTGCACAAAACTTCAAATTTTCGTAGGCACCTCCATAATTCTTCATATACTGCCATGTAAGTTAGCCAGCAAAGTCGGCCTACTAATGGTCATGTGTGGGGTAGTAAGCGCTGCTGCCATATGGCTTCCTATCCAACGTCAGTTTTGGATGCACCACGGCGTTCCTCTGTTGATTTAATTTTCCAAGGGTGTAGTTTAAAAAGGGATCTAATATGTAGAAAATATAGAATATGTAAAAGTTAACTGCCATTGTATAATTGATTGCTAATGTTCCTATTTCAGATTTGAAAAGTTTGCGAAACTTTATTTAGATAAAAACAAACCTCACAGCGACATTTAATAAGTAAAAACTAAATCTGTTTCTTGGATAATTACAAATTCAACTTCTACTAAAATTATAATCGTACATTCTTATATACTTTTTTACCTCCCTTTTCCTTTCATAACCAGGCTTCGGATCGTCTTCGGTGGAATTAAGGTGAAATGTATAATCGTTGAGTTTGATCTTCGCTTTGTGTGAAAGAACTACATGCCTTTAAGGTGTACTAATTTGTTGAGATATCGCTTAATAGAAATTTATTCTGATTTTTATTTCGGAATGAAATAGTATTTTGTGTTAATATATTTTTCTACTAGAAGCTTAATCAACAAGCTGAAGTTTTGTTTGTTGTTCATGTGCTCACCACATAAAACAAAGAGTTTTTAAGTATACTATTTAGAGTTATTTTAAATAGTACCATTCCGTCAGTAAAATTATGAAATGAAGCTGGCATCGAAAAAAAAGTTTCTCGTAGCTGGCAGTAAATTGCCTTATAGTTAGTATATTGCTATAGCCGAGACCTGATTGAATGGGTATAAAATAGCTTGATGTGATCTTGATTTAATTTATACGAGGGAACAAATTTAAGTATACATTGGTTATAAATATGTCGTCTATTACTGTTGAATTTCTCAATCTAGTGATAAGTCCTAAAAATCCAACGCTTCTCTTTGAATGAATTATACTGCGCCCCGATAGTAAATTTATCGCGTTGATATAGGCTATAAAATTGATCGAAAGTTTTAATACAAAATTTAAAGTATTTGTACAAAGCAAGCAAAGCTTGTTAGTATAAAGACTAATTATTTCGAGATCGTTTTTATTCATTGGAAAATTCACTAACAATATAATAAATGGAATTTATGAAATATATGTCTACAGTTATAAGAATAATATCAACAACTCCGGGATTCTGCTTTCCGCTTTCGAAGGTAAAATAGCTTCCCCATCCAGAGAAGCGCTTAAAATCAATACTGTCGCTAAACTGGTTACTTTTGCCTGCAAAAGTAAAAATATGTCTGAGATCCAGATGAGATTCATAAAAGTAAACAGTTTACCGATTGTTGTCCATTAATTATTTTTTCATCTCCATATATTCGTATGTCCAATATCATGTAACAGTCTCTTGAAAAAAGAAATTAAATTGATTTCATCAATAAAATTATTCAAGCAGTATGCTAGCAAAAAATTGCCCGCAAAATTCAGGCGGTATTGCGCGAAAACTAATCGAATAATATGGTCGCCCCGACATGTAAACATAATCATGCATGAATTGGAAGCAGTGATTTTGAGTGAAAAAGCACTTCTAAATATTATATTATGCTTTCTACATGTTATGTTGTTACTTACCTATGAAATGATACTCCTGTGGGCTGGCGGTGCGTTCTATTATTGCATATTTTCACAATGCACATGATTTTAGAAACTTTATTTGCATTTTCCTTCTTTGCCGTCGAAATATATAGTTTTCTCACTTTCAATCTAACCGATAGATATTCTCTTATTGTCTTGTTCATGAATAGCGCACAAATCACAAATTTTCACTGATTTTAACTAAAAATCCCACAGCAAACGAGTTTGTTTACGCGTTTTCACAACCGAAATTGACAGCGAATGCAAAAAAATCATATGATAATATGAAGATGTCTCCTTATCGACAGCGAGAATTGATGACAAGAAAAATCAGTGTTCCATTAGCATCAGGCCGTTCCTGTTAGCTACCTGTTCCAATGTTCCAAGGGGCTAATCCTTTGAGGAACAAGATAAAACCGGAGTGGACATCCATGTGTACACCTCGTCGCAACTACCCCTGCGACCGCCTGCCTAACTACGTGTCTTTTTGCACCTACCCCTGCGACCGTGATTCTAAAGCTAGTTAAGGGGAACCCAATGGGTTGTCACAAGAAAGTAAACAAACGCTTATGCACTCGTAAATATGGTTTTATTGCAAATAACACTGCACAGAACAAGAAAATAGCACTGAATACAAATAAAGCATTATGGCCACTTAGGATAGAAAACACTGTCGTATCGATAACCCATCGTTTTCTAGCAATAACGCACATTACACTTTTAATTGAGTTCCTCGCTCCGATTTACAATGTCACTTCTTAAAATGTTGTTATCCCTAAACCAGGTGTAATATTACTTTCACTACAGTCAAAATGTACCTCCGGACACGTTCTCGAACCGAAAAAACGACTAAATTCCGAATCGTATCTCACGCGCCAGGTAAATTTCGCGTCCATGTTTAGTCGTCAAATTGACAATCTGGCTCTCGAGAGGAGAAATTGTGGAAATTATTGGAAATGAAATGACAATCATGCTCAGAAGGTGGTCGCATCATTTTCTATGGAGCTCTTTGAGGAACAAGATAAAACCGGAGTGGACATCCATGTGTACACGTTGTCGCAACTACCCCTGCGACCGCCTGCCTAACTACGTGTCTTTTTGCACCTACCCCTGCGACCGTGATTCTAAAGCTAGTTAAGGGGAACCCAATGGGTTGTCACAAGAAAGTAAACAAACGCTTATGCACTCGTAAATATGGTTTTATTGCAAATAACACTTCACAGAACAAGAAAATAGCATTGAATACAAATAAAGCATTACGGCCACTTAGGATAGAAAACACTGTCGTATCGATAACCCATCGTTTTCTAGCAATAACGCACATTACACTTTTAATTGAGTTCCTCGCTCCGATTTACAATGTCACTCCTTAAAATGTTGTTATCCCTAAACCAGGTGTAATATTACTTTCACTACAGTCAATATGTACCTCCGGACACGTTCTCGAACCGAAAAAACGACTAAATTCCGAATCGTATCTCACGCGCCAGGTAAATTTCGCGTCCATGTTTAGTCGTCAAACTGACAATCTGGCTCTCGAAAGGAGAAATTGTGGAAATTATTGGAAATGAAATGACAATCATGCTCAGAAGGTGGTCGCATCATTTTCTATGGAGCTTATATGAGCATAGCCTCTCCATTTGTTCCGTTCCTCAAAGATGGAGCTTATATGAGCATAGCCTCTCCATTTGTTCCGTTCCTCAAAGGGCTAATCGGCGAACATCAATCTGACATTTGTCAAATGTCTTTTTCGTAATTTGCGGAAAGTTGTCTATAGCATATCCAAATTATGTTAGCTGAAATAGGTACGATCAATTTTACTTCTTAATTTTGTCTTCGAAGCTTAATGAGAAATTCAAATGCAACTAAAACTGAGCTAAACAATCAAGATTGGTCACATTAAGCTTCTATCGCCTCTCGGACACTTTCAACTTTAATAAATGCGTCAAATATGATGCCGATTTCCATTTTGATAAATGTAGTACTTGTTTAATTCTAGATTGACGTATTTCAGTATCTGTAATTGAACTCAATAAGCTTGACGCATTTTCCACATTTAAAGGAGAAAATATTTGACTTGGAACAGCATCTTTCGTGAGTGCTAATTTATCTTGTTAGGCACAAGTGATTTTAATGCGAGTCAACATTTTGTCATTAAAAAGCTAGTATATTATAGAGAAACGCTGTCAAACCAGAAGTAACATGAATAATTCAATGAATTACATCCAAAAACAACTCAACGACTGCTCCTTTCTCAATTGGTTTAAAATTTTTGAAAAAGATACAATTGCTGGCATAGCGATACCAATTCCTAGCTCTGTGTTGGAATATTTACGAGATGAGATTGTAGTGCTACCAAAGGAATGTTACCAGTACGAAACCCGTGACTCAGTCATAGGATTTAAAACTGAATGTTATCAATTAGATACCGGATCTGATGGATATGAATCTGATGATGCATGTATTATTGAACCAGAGTTTCCTGAATTTAGTAGAAGAATATCAAATGTCATTCGACAGTTACCAAATTCTTGTGCATTTTTAAAAACAAAGTGGCATTCTCCAAAGGATTCCTATTGGATAACAGCAGGGCAAACATTGAAAGTTAAAGATATAACCGATGTTTACCAATTATTGAAAGCTTCCAGTATAGTCAAGCAAGATATATTTGATGGTGGGCTGCCAGAAAATTTAATTGAATTGTATGGAAGGACTAATTTGGCATCTGAAAAATGTATTCAATACCTAGTTTTAAAAGAATGGCATGAAATTCATCCAGGGACTGAATTTCGATGTTTTGTTCGGAAGCGCAACTTAATTGCTATATCCCCAAGAGATTGGCCATCCTTCCACCAATTTATAGTAGAGCAGAAACGAGACGTTTGCAGTGACATTATATCTCTATTCAAGGAGAAAATAAAAAACCGGTTTCCACTAGAGAATTGTAAGTGTACCATTTCAACCGACTTCCAAAGTAACGAAGGCTATCATTTTCATGCGTATATTTCTTGGCTTTTTTTATTCGCTCCATCATGAAATAATCTTTATGAAGTTGTTTTCGATGTGTTTCGAGTCAAAAAAGACCACGTATTGTTGGTTGATTTTTCCCCATTTAATGAACATCTAACAGAGTCTCTTGCTTTCGATTGGAATGAATTGAATGATGAGCACAAGTTTCAAGAGGTAACGCACTTCTACTCAGTGCTATTGTACCAAATTTTTATACTGTTTAATAATTCATAGAACGATGACCCGGAGTTTAGATATTTGCCAGCTGATTGTGGAATTCAGCCCTCAAAGCGTAACAATTATGGAATTCCTTTCGATGTAGCAGAAATGTTTAATGATACTAATGCAGCAAAATGTAGTGATTTGAGTTCACTTCTCAGTAAACTTCAAAATGTAAGCTTAGTTTTAATATCCGATAAATCAGTTCTCAATATTTACTTTGATTTCAAAGAGTGCATCACATGGTTGAATACATAGGAAATATTTAATTACGCATGCCTGCTGCATTAATAATTGGTAAATTTAAGATTCTTCATATTAGAAAAATTACATCAACTTCGGTTAGTGTCAATAAAAATTACTTAACATAAATGGTTATAAAATTGACAGCTCTATCCTATACAGCATTTTTTTAATCGATCGGCAGTACAAAGCTCCAACAACGTTTATGAAACGCTTTGAACTTTCATGTAGAAGTTATAAAAGGAACTATTAAATATATTTTTGGTGTTCTGGACCAACGATTCTGAAACCTGGAACAAGGATTCTACGCGGTCTTCGCGAAATTTTTAGTTTATTGTAATAACATAAACAATCTTTTATATCTGAAAATAGAAAAAAAAAAAATTTCTTTTAATTTTGTGTATTTTATTTTTCATTTTCCTTCTCGAAATCGATTACGTTCGAAAATCGATTTCGAGAAGAAAAATATTCTATTTTCAGTTGGAGTATTTTGTGAAGGCAAAAATGAATTCGATTACAAAAATCTTTTATATGTTTTGAAAATTTCCTCTACAATAGAATACCTTGATTCCATGTAAAGCGGTCAAATTGCAACCAGAGCATTATATATCATCGCTGTTGAAAGCCAACTTTTTAACGGAGCGTCTTGGAAGGTGAAAATAGTGTGTTTTGTACCGAACCGGAGTGACATTGACAATTGACAGCAATTACCTTCTTGTAAATATAAATTGAGAACATGGTAATTTTTGCATTTAGAGTAAACGCTTGTTGCTAAACCGATACTTCTATATCTTCATTAACTTCTGCAGTTTCCTTTTCTTCATTCTTGATTCAAAACTTCTTCCAATTCCACAGATATTGATATTTACAGACGATGAATTGCGAAATTGTTAAAAAATTTGAGTATTTTACTAATTAGTTAGAAATACTATTCTTTTAAGAAGGCTTTTGAATGGAAAGGGATGCAAAAGGATTAAGAATACTTTAAACAACAGGGCAATCCGTTTTAGTCTTGATTTAACGCAAACTAAATCTTTTGATCAAATTTAGAAGCTCCAACTTTGCTGTTGTAGGTTGTTAATCCTATAATTTTTTATATACTTCCCGTATAAGATGAACACGGCTTAGACTCGAATTCATTTAATACCTTAATTCAAAGTTTAAACGAAATTTAAAATTACGGTATAATAAATGACCTATTGTTAAATGGTGAGAGGATCCAGAGGTGCAATTTATGGTACTCTTTCTAATTAACCTGTAATTTAATTTGCTGCTTGTGCGTTAGCTCTGGACACTGGTTACGTAATGTGGGACCGAATTTGGAACGTAGCCCGTGCTGAACGAAAAATTAAGGTTTAGTTTGATTCGGGAATGATTGGAATCTAACTATACACATTATGCTAACAAATTAAATTAAATATATTTGTTTATTGGTAACAGTTACATAACAAATGGTAACATTGGACTCTAGAAACAGCGCTCAAGCAAACCGCTCGATTAGTTTAACAGATACATCAATTTACTTTTATCGTAAAATATATTCCTACCGAAACAAAATACCACATTCTTTTTGCAAATCGTCAACTTTGGAACTTATTTGTCAAAAGGCCGGTTATTTACTTATTATTTAAAGGGTTTCAGCGATTAAACTCACAAAATTTTTAGTTTCCTTTATTTCAGAGGAAGTAATTGCACTTTATTTTGTTGCATACCACCTCGTTACTTATATCATTTAATGATCGAAATCTAAGCTTGGTTTATTTAATAGATACATATTGACATATTGATATGCTACTTTTGCAAAAATATATATTCATTGTGCAATTGTACTTTTCTTACAAGCACACCTCGGGACAGACATGAAAGTGAAACAATAAAAATTCAACTGAACGTTTCAGTAATAGACAACTGAGAGATGCATATTTGTTTTCGAATAGATTTTCATGATAATATCTTCCCTTCTCCCTCTCGGGCCTTCTTTTCCTGTAACAAGTGCCTCTGTCTCGGTCCTTCAATTTCGAAATCCGAGTAGACCAGCGTTTGCACGGTTACCCCACTGGTCTCCGCCCTTCAGTTCTCTCAATAAATACCTTTTTGTGTATCCGTTGTTCGTCCATACGATTCACATTGTCAGCCCATTGCAGCTTCCGCAGTCCTATAATCGTTGAGACCTCCAGCTCGTCAAAAAATTTCATACAGTTCATGGTTGTATCGGATTCGCCATTGGCGTCCGCCTATTTTCGCTCCGACTATTCGCCTCAGGGCTCGTCTTTGGAAGGTGTTCAATATGTTTGCGGATGCTCTATACTTCACATGCATAGCATAACACAGGTCTTATCACAGATTTGTATGCTTGGATGTTTGTTTTCCTGTGTATGCAGCTGGTCTTCAACATCGTCAAAACTGAATAAAATATTTTATTTATGATCGTATGCTTCGGCGTATTTGTTTCCTTTCACTTGCGGATCTCGTTATTTTGGCGCCTAAATATACAAATTCACCCACATTTTCGATATTGTATACGTGTGTGATATTTTGGGTATTTGAGGTATTTTCTCTCGAGTGCCTCATGAGGTTTGTTTTATTCTCATTGATTTGTAGCCCTACTAGTTTTGCTTCGCTGTTGTTTCAGGAAAAGTTCTTTGGTGGTTGTTATAGAGTGTGATGTCCACATAAGCTACCACTTGGCTTGATTTGTATAATAACGTATCTTTCGTATCGACAGGTAACTTTCTTACGACGTATTCCAGAGCCAACTAGTCACCCTACTTTGGACAAGCTCCCGTGAGCTGTATGCCTACTTCGGCCAAAGATATTGCTTATATGACGTTATATGTACTATGTTTCGCATGAAAAAACCACAAAACGCATTGCTTATATGCTTGAAATTCACCATGCACTGTCCAATGTACTCCTACACTTTTTAAGGCGGGTAAATGAAGCACATGTTCTGCACCTTCCATTGGTAAACAAATCCATATTGATTCACTTTGGCAGGCAATAAAAGTCAAACTGGTACAAGAACTGAAATAATTTTCACTTCAAAGAGAGCGCTATTGTTTCTCCGTGAACAATCTGGATTTCACCGTAGAAACTCTTCTCGAAACCGCACAAAACCTCGAATTTTCGTTGACACCGCCACAGCTGTTCATATAACGCCATATAAACTAGCGAGAAAAGTCTGCCTATATGCGAAGCCCTACTACACACAGCTCAGCCAACTGCGGCATAAGCATATGCTTATATCGCCTAATATATACTATTTTTCGAATGAAAAACGTACGATACGCATTCTGTGCATGCTTAAAATTCACCTTGCACTGTCCTCTGTACTCCTACACTTTTCAAGACGAGTAAATGAAGACGTGTTTTGCATCTTCCACTGATAGTTAACCTTTGAGAAGTAAACAAACTCCTATTCATTCACTTTGGAAGGCGATAAAAATTAAATGGGTACAAGAACTGAAATAATTTTCACTTCACTAGGAATGCTATTGTGTTCTCCGCGGACCATCTGGATTTCGCTGTAGAAATCCGTCTCGAAACCGTGAAGAACCTCGAATTTTCGTTGGCACCTCTACAATTCTTATATACCGCCATGTAAGCTAGCGAGCAAAGTTGGCCTACTAGTGGTCATGAGTGGGGTAGTAAGCGCTGCTCCCAATCTTACGTGAGCTTTATTTACTAAGGTTTAACAAGCCATGCACCGGAAAGCCCTTCTACCCCATGTAGGCGAACTTTGCTTGCTAGTTTATATGAAGGTATATGGTTTTCCAATAGGAGGTGTTATTTTAATATTAAAAGAAAATCGCCATTTTTTAATATGAATGATCGGATGTTTATTTCATTAGGAGGAAGGTATGCCGTTAATAGTGGGAAATAATATCAGGTAAATGACCATCACGACACGCTTACAGGACCATATCCTTTTCATGAAATTTTCCATAACCAAATTGCAAAGTGGCTGCCCTATGTCCTCGATAGCCTCACGAATTCCATCTTCGAGGTCTTGAATCGACGCTGGGCTGTTGGCGTAGACCTTCTCTTTAAGGTGGCCTCAAAGCAAGAAGTCGCAAGGCGTTAAGTGACAAGATCTATTCAAAATAACACATCTTATTGGGAAAACCTTATGTATGGAGAAATTTGGAAGTGCCAACGAAAATTCGAGGTTACGTACGTTTGTAAACAGATTTCAATTGTGGAATCCAGATGGTCCGCGGAGAATACCGTAGCGCCCCTTCTGAAGTGAATTTCATTTCAGTTCATACATTCGTTCATGTTTTATTGATTTTCAAAGTCAAAAGAATAAGAATTTGTTTAACGCCTCAAACTAGCGGTTAATGGAAGGAGTTTAACGTGTGTTTCATTTGGTTGTACAGTGATAGTGCAAGGTGAATTTTTAGCATGCAAGGAATGTGATGTGTACCTTTTTCATGTGAAATATCGCATAAATAACGCCATACAAGCATTTAGCCTACTTCGGTAAAATACCGAAGTAGGCTAACAGCTCACGCTAGCTGGCCATAAGGAGGTTGACTACTACAAATGCCAATTTCGATTGGAAGGCTAGTTACAATTGCGTTGGTGCTGCCAGCAAACCACCGCTCACCAGTTTGCACACACTCGCACGATATTTTCATATGGCTCAGTAAATTTGTCTACCCCACGCATAGATATAGAGAGTCTGGATCCGCAACCGGTCGCAAGAGCCGAAGCAATTAGCAACCTTCGCTAAAGTTGTGTGAGTTTTAGGTTTGAAGTGATGTTTTTGTTTGCACTTAATTCACTCCGAAACACGTTCACGTTTATAAAGTTTTTAATTTTGAAGATCGCTTGTACGAAATCGGCACTTTAGTTCTCTGTTTTTATCAAAAACTTGCGACTTTTCCATCGGCTTTGACACATGAGTTTTCTCGCCTCTACGAATTTCATTAGCTTTGACGTTCGAGTTTTCTGTGAGAGAACGTTTGTTGTGTTGTACTCAAACTGTTCTACGAATAATAGCGAAGGAGCGATCGTGTGTACGTGAAATAAAATTTTGTAGGTATGCGCGGGCGTCAGTGGGGGAAGTGATTCTTCTGAAGAGTGGAAATAAAAACCTGTCTGGAAACAAAGGGGAAGGAGAAGCAGAGGGAATCAGATAGTTTCAAGAGGGTAAGTTATTTATAACTTATTTATGTGATAAATTTGCTTCCCGCATGGACGAGTACACAGATTCTCGCTGCTCGACTATTTATTTATATGTCTTTGATCCTACGCCACAAAGCTTTCAAAAAAATCCTATATAATTATGAATTCATTCACCCCACTCTAAAGGCAAGGCAAATTATCTTATTTATTTCCCATTCTTCATTCGATAAACGATGCTGCGAAAGGCAGCACGTACAAAATGTGGACATGGTTAAAGTTGTTGGAATTGAATCTAGCTACTTTAGCTAGTATTTACATTTTAGGCATCTATGTAAGTATTATGCATTCAATCGTATGCCAGTCATTTGAATTGACTGGCGGTAAGAAATTCAAGCAATACGTCTCGCCATCTAGAGAAAAGGGTGCGGGATAGGACACGTGAAAAGTTTTCGTTACGGGAAACGCACACGCATTCTCACCGACGAGAAGTAAATAGGTGAATATTTCCCCAAAGCTCTATTAGGTTTCATGTAAATTCCCTAATGAATGCAAGTAGTGCATTCACTACTGTATGGTTTACTGGGTGGCTTCCTATTTTACGTGAGCTTTGTTACTACAGCTTAACAAGCCATGTACCTGAAAGCCCTACTAATGCATATATGACCAGTTGTAGGCTGACTTAACTCGCTCGTTTATATGACGATATATGGAGAAATGTAGAAGTGTCGACGAAAATCAAGGTTTTGAGGCAAATTTCCCCGGTGGAATCAAGACGGTTCACGGAAAACATCGTGGCGCTCCTTAAAAAGTGAATTTTGTTTCAGTTCATACATCCGTTCATGTTTTATTGAGATTCAAGATTAAAATATTAGGAATTTGTCTACTTTCTCAAGCTAGCTGTCTGTGGTAGAAGATGAACATGTGTTTCATTTAGCTGTTCTGAAAAGTATAGATGTACAGTGGACAATGCAAGGTGAATTTTAAACATACAAGGAATCTGATTTGCACCTTTTCCATGTGAACCATGTACTATATTCATCATCATTATCATCATCTATGGCATGGCTGCACAAGCCGGACCTTGGCCTCCAGGATTAATTTCCTCCAATTATCACGGTTCCGCAGACCTTGTCCGCCAGTTGTTTACTCCCAACAAGAATCTGCTGTCAGCGTCTATCGTGTTTTCCCGCTGAACGTCTACCTTGTTGCACTTACGTTGGAGTCGGTAACAAGCCTTCCAGTAAAAATTTGCATTTGTAGTAGTCGACCTAATTTTGATCTGTCCCTTTCCTTGCATACTAAAAGTTCACCTTGCACTGTCCACTGTACAGCTACAACATTTAGAACAGCCAAATAAGACACACATTAAATTCCTTCCATTGACAACTAGCTGAACCTCAATAAAACATGAAAAGGGGTATGAACTGAGACAAAATTCACTTCACAAGTAGCGCTACGATGTTCTCCGCAAACCATCCGGATTTCACATTTGAAACCCGTCTCGAAACCATACAAAACCTCGAATTTTCGTCGGCACTTCCCGATTTCTTCATATTAACTAGCAAGCAAAGTCTGCCTACATGTGGTCATGTATGTGGTCGTAGGACTTTCTGGTACATGGCTTGTTTAACTGTAGTAAGGCTTTGCTTACTTTCAGTTCATACATCCGTTTGTTTTATTGTTATGTTAAAAGTTAAAAGAATAGGACTTGGTTGACTTCCTCAAGCTAGCTGTCAGTGGAAGGAGTTGAGTGTGTCTTTCTATTGGTTATTCTAAATAGTGTCGGCGTATAGTGGACCATGCAAGCTTAATTTTTAGTATGCAAAGAATGTAATTTGTACCTTTTTCATGTAAAGCATCGCATATATGCCACCGCACAAATATTTGTATTCTACCGAAGCAGGCTGACAGCTCACGCCAGCTGGCTACATGTAGGCTGACTACTACAAATGCACATTTCTACTGTAAGGCTTGTTACCAACATTAAGATGTCAAATTGGACTTTGACCAAAACTGACGATAGATACAAGCCATATGGTAGCAATTTGCATATGTATTAGTCGGCCTACTATGGACAAGCTTCCGGTAGCTGTCACCCAACTGCGGCATTAGCAAATGCTTATATTACGTCATATATACTATTTTCCGAATAAAAAACGTGCGGAACGCATTCCGTGCATGCTATAAATTCACCTTGTATAGCCCATTGTGCTCCTAACCTTTCCAAGACGAGCAAATGAAGCACACGTTTTGCACCTTCGACTGATAGCTCAGCGTTGAGATGTAAACAAACTCCTATAAATTCACTTTGGAAGGCGATAAAAACTAAACGGGGATAAGACCTGAAATAATTTTCACTTCACTAGGAGCGCTATTGTGTTCTCCGCGGATCATCTATAGAAATCCGTCTCTAAACCGTACGAAACCTCGATTTTTTGTTGGCACCTCCACAATTCTTCATATAACGCCATGTAAGTTAGCCACCAAAGTCGGCCTACTAATGGTCATGTGTCTGGTAGTAAGCGCTGCTGCCATATGGCTTGTATCTATCGTCAGTTTTGACTTTGACACCAAAGAGTTTGTTGAAATAACAAGGCCTTGCAACAAGATGGAAATAAAAAGAAAATAAAAATATTTAGCATTAATAATGGATCCTACGTTTATTACTGTCCACGATGTGTTTCGCGCTTACTTACAGCATTCTCAAGTTTCAAAATGGGAATGTTACTTAATGACATTAAGTTAATCAATGCCACAAAACTCAACAGGAGAGATCGTGAGAAGGCTTGTAACTTTACTCCGACAAAATCAATAAAGATAACGGTTTTGGGTAGTACCCTCCCAGACTATATGAAAGTCGAATAATTCAATGCTAAATTTGAGCATTTCGAATTCCGACCCAGGCAGTGCAGGAGCTATGGCAGGTTCAGTCACTCCCTCACCATATGTAAACACAAAGCGCCGATATACTTAAATGCAGTTCTACTGAGTGCAGTGGAATTCACGATAACATAAAATGTTTTTATGTAACATCAAGGAGCGTGTAGCCATGGGACAAATACGAGTATGTCCTGAATAGGTTAAATACAATTATGAAGTAGAAGTCAGCTCCATATTAAATGTCATTAAAAGAGAAACACGGGCGAATATCAATAAAAACAGATATGAAGGGCTTAACCTTGAAGATATAACGCGAATGGGTTTTCCTCAATTGAAGAACAGTGTAGGAGATGTTAGGAAAGAGCTTAGTAAAACAGACCTACGCTCAAGTGGTGGCTTATCGTTAAAAAAAGCCAACATTAGAAGCAACCAAACAAATCAAAATGTTTTTCCAATCTTGGAAGCCATAAATACCCACCATAGCCATAAATAGCCCATAACCATAAATATAAACAAAACAACACATGTTAAAAGAATAATACATGAATTACAAAGAAACCTCTCGTCACTAGCGATGCAGGATGTTTTAAACATTGAGATGACTTTACTAGAAAACTTGCCCAAAAACCTTACTCAGGTTAAAATAAAACAAGTCGAGTAAGCAGGAGAGTGCTCCCACCAGAAGGTGTTTGTAACCATCCTAAGATTCGAAACAAATTTTCTAGTAGTGTAAAATCAATAATTTGAATTATTCATCCAATACTAGAAGAAGAAATCGTTCCAATTTATGCAAAAGATATAGAGTTTCTTTCATAAGCACATTGCAGCCGCCATTTTTCTGAATGCTCAGCCGATTGAACATATTTAAATTAGACACTATTCCTTAAATTTTCATAAAAATTGGAAGAAATTAAAAGTGCCTAAGTCAATTTGAATACGTATCACCCATAAACACGTGTTATTATAGGTGTAATTCAATTCAATTGAAATGGCTGTAACTCACCCAATTACGATTTTATTTCCATGAAATTTCGTGAGCATGAAGATCTTGTTCCAGTCTATATAATAACAACATTTCAAGAATTTTAAGGGTACCTTTTTGATTTTATGGGTGAAAATGTAAAATCTACAAATCATACTATTATTAACAAAGTTGAGCGAATTTTGATTTCTAAGGTATTTTTTGCCCTTGCACATATTAAGACCCACCTCTGTGATAATTTTCAGATTTTTCGGTTTAAAGGTATCCCATCGCGAGGGGGGGACAAAAATAGGTTGGTACATTTTGCCACCCCCTGGGACCCCTGATGCATAAAATGACCTTATTCTTTCAGATTCTTATAGTTATGATCAAGTCCTTTCATTATACCCAACCCGACTACCTTTGATTAAAAAAAATTTTAGGGGCTATTTCGTTATTAGGGGGGACTCCCCTTAAAAATTTCAAATTTTTGGTAAGAACTTCGCGATATATATATCTAACATGTCTTTGTAATAGATATATTATGCTTTAGAAATTTACCTCGTACGAAACTCCCGAATGTAACATACCAGAGCATTCATATCAATCATGGCGACGACATGTAAACTTAATAATAGAGTCATTTTCACTATAGGTGAGTTCCATATCTGTGTAAAAGGGCCCAATGTACAGAAGTACTAGCTATTTAAATCTACTACATTTTCATTTGTTGCTAGGCGTTTGTACTACATGCATATGGCAGCACAATTTTGACTCTATTATGGGCAACGACGACGACGCGTTGCCTACAACTTCGGCATTTTGTGGAGTTAGTAGTTGTGTTTAGTTGTTTATCAGTTGGGAAGTAATTTGTGGGAAAATTAGAATTCTTCCTTGTTTCGGCTTAAATTTTTTAAAAACCTTGTGTTTGAAAGTAAGAAGTGTCGTTTGTTGTTCTGTTTAATCTCTATAGTTGACTTAATATTGGGCTCATAAGCATCATGAAACCTCTTGGATGATTGCGTTGATTCGTGATAATCGCTTAAATTCATCCGTCGGATTGAAAAAAAATTGTTTTTGTCGGACTAAAATTATTTGAGCTTCTTGCCAAAAGTGTTTGGCATCAGATATTTTGCATGCATGCTGAAATCAATACCGATTCTCGAAGTCACAACAAACAGTGTAAGGGTAGCTGAGATGCGGTCAGGCATAGACTTATCTTAGGCGCTTGGAAGTTTCGTTTGGTTTATAGTTATAAAACTAGTGTAGCCGTGGAGGTTTCGCGGATTCGTGAGTAAAGTAGTGCATTTTTTTCTTGTGCGGATAACGTGGTTAATTATAACATTTTTGTTAATCATTTGAAGCAGTACGAAACAAGTTACCTGAAAAGGTATTCTAGTTGAAGAGACATTGTGAATAGTAAATCGGACTTTCGAACTTGTGTTCTTACAACAGTAGAGGTTAGAAGGAAATTTGCGCATGAAAAAGCCCAGATGGTGAGCTTATGCATTAGTGGTTGTTCAAAGTGAAAGAAAGGGGAAGAGTGGTGCCCAAAAGCAGTATGCCTTGATAAAGTAAGAAAGTTGATAAAAAGAGAGCAGTGTACTTGTGTTTCCATCTCTTTTTTGGAGGTGGCCATAGAAAATATACGATAGTAGCGCAACGGCACTAAGATATATCGTGGAAAAGAAAAGCAAATACTTGCTGCATATATTGGCATTAGACTCTACAGCGGAACAGTTTAAGAACATACAACCATTGTGAATATATAGATATAGTTTTGTGTAAAAGCGACACATCATTCCGATACCAGCACAATACCTCAAGATAGAGCCGAGTTTATTTTTCAAAATGGCCTCCGTAAAAGACACTGCATCATTTTTCGCCCACGGAAGTTCAAAACAATTTGATTACTGCTTGAAATTATATCCAGAAGTATTGAAATTGAAAGCAGAAAAACGAAACAAGAAGCCGGAGGAATTGATAAGATTAGATGATTGGTATGTATTCTTTGATTTTTTGTCCACGAGTTCCTTGTATACTTGTGGTAGGTAGTTCAGTCGATCGACATGCCTAGCTTTCTCCGTCTGGTAACATTGATGACTGCAACTTGCTGTCCAACGAAAACTGAATTATCGCTAAGTAGCTCTGAATTCAGGATATTCCGTGTATCGTATATTTTTTGCACGTTTGAAGCGAACTAGCATGTTAAATATGTTGGATACCTCAGGGTGTTGTTTAATATTCTACTTGCCTTCTTATTAAGCGTCTGTCAACACATAGGATTTCATTTGCATTGCTGATTCAAGTATTAAATTTTGTAGTCCTAGAATTTCTTGTCCATTGAAGTTAAAAATACGAAAGTCAACTTCTATTCTGTAATTTGATTTTCATGAATAGTTTAGAACCAACTTGGTTAGTTAGCCGAAACTTTTTAAAGCCTCTGTAATCACTATCAAAAGGGTCTGATCAAATTTAAGTTAATTCACGAGGAGAGCAAAGAGCTTAATATAAAATTCACACGAAATCAAACGTTGATTTAACATTAAGATGAACAACTAGTGTTTGAGGGATTCTTATTGTTTTATTGGCAGACCGAAGGTTGCTGTTCGTTTAGCTTTAGTGTTAGTTTTGTATGATTTTCACCTGGAAAATTAAAGCCCAGACAAATCGTGGCATGTCGTGGATTTTATGTTTATTGAGCCAAAACGCTTTAAGGATATTTTCCCATATTCTCAGGTATCAAAATGAACTACCGAAAAGAATCAAACAGCGGGGAAAGGATGCGCACATGGTTCATGAAGAGCTTGTCCAAACGATGAAATGGAAACAGTCGGTTAGTATATTTGAAATAATTTTGAATAGTATTAGTTCAACTTCAATGAGTATTTGATTCTTTAGCGAGGAAAGTTCTATCCTCAACTTTCGTATCTGGTGAAAGTGAACACTCCTCGTGCTGTAATGCAAGAAACCAAAAAGGCATTTAGAAAATTGCCAAATTTAGAACAAGCAATAACAGCATTATCAAATTTGAAGGGAGTTGGCACTACTATGGCCTCTGCGCTTCTAGCAGCTGCTGCTCCCGACAGTGCTCCTTTTATGGCGGACGAATGTCTAATGGCTATTCCAGAAATCGAAGGAATCGATTATACTACAAAAGAATATTTAAATTTTGTGCAGCACATCCAAGCCACAGTAGAACGATTGAATTCTGAAAAGGATTGCACAACATCGTGGTCACCACATCGGTGAGTTTTTAAACTGGTGCTAACTAAGATTTAATAAATTTCTGTATTATAGTGTGGAATTGGCCTTGTGGACACATTTTGTTGCGTCTGATCTAAAGCCTGAGCTACTCGAGAATTTGCCTCCGGGCTCACATCATCCATCTTCAGGTGTTATAAGTAGTACTAATGGGGTAAGCAATGTTGCAGATGAAGATTCAGGTGACCTGGCAACAAATATGCCAACCCCTCCGCCAACCAACGACTTGGCGATCGTATCGGGAACTGCTGCCGAAACAGAAACTGACGTTACACAAAATACAAATTCCTCATCAGCATCATCCACATCCTCGTCATCGATGTCACCAAAATCTAATTCAGCAAATCGACCTGTAACTAGTACAGCATCTTCTGGTATTGCAACAGCAACCGACTCACTACCGCTGGAAACGTCTGATGAGAGCAACTTAGAACCTCCGGCAGCCAACGGCAATAACGGGAATGGTGAGATCGTGTTTTGCTTTGACGACTCAAAATCAAAATTATTTCATTTTCTTCAGGAGCGCTGGATAGTTTAGATGAGAGTACTCGATCTGAAGATAGCTTAGAAAAACCTGTAACACCCATTGGCAATGATGAAACGAATGATAGCGATTCCTTGAGCAGTACGAAAAGGTGAGTCATGCATCTCAAATAATTTTCTTGTTTTTGTTGATTTAGAAAGCGAGGAAGTATCTCCCTCTTGATACGCGTTTGGAACATTTCCTAAGATGTAAGATGTTATGAAAATTATCACGTGAAAAGCTAAACAAATATTGAATCGATAAGTTCTTCCTTCACTGGAAAATACTATATTAATTCAATTCTTGCTCAACTCTAGGTGCTTCTCTATTACGCTGCGTATTTCAGTAGCCTTTTGAGTTAGCGACGCAGTGAAATATTAAGGGGTTCGAACCCTAGTCGAAATAGTCGCGCGACTATCGTGATTCACTCATGGTCAAATCGAAGCGCGCACATTGTGACTTCTCTTGCCAGGTCAATTGTCGCAAGAATTTGCGATTTTTCGTAAAAACTGGTTTACCTACCAAGTATAATAATTTTCGGGTCGCATATTTTATTTATACTCGTACATATTATTCCTGGCAAGGGCATGCTTTCAAATGAGCTTATCAGTTCTGCGCATGCTAAAAGATCCTCAGCAAGTCTTATCGCAGTGTGCTTATATTTGCGGCTAAAAATCGCTCGATACAACAGTCGTGTCGCAATATGGTCGGACCCTTAATCTCCTGGCAAACCTTTAACACATTCATTGCCGGTAGTATAAGCGAGAACAATTTTTGGGATTGACGAATCACAAATCTGCATTCAGAACGACAAAAGACATCGCACAAAATCCTTATCATGACATTCGTTTGCACTGGAACCAAACCGTCCGTTTTGACTTCGTTAACCTGCAGCCACCGCACTCCTATAATCTTACACGCGCAATTGTTGTGACAAACCAATTTGAATGTGGGTTAGAAAGCGCTCAAGTTTTCTGTTAAGGGTTCGCCCATGCGGCAAGTTGGCAATTACCAAGCAAATCGTCGCAAATTCATCTCGCACAATTGACTAATTGCTTCTTTACACACATTGTAAATAAAAGGAGACAACGTAATTAATTGCTGCGAAAATTTGATTTATTTCTGCAACTCCGGAGTATTGTCGTTAACACGATTTGCACACTCCCGTTGGTTGGCTCGGAATCCCAATTTCTCTTCACGATCCTATCGAGCTTTCAGATGATGGACAGCGACAACAGTTATGAATTTTTGCGAAAAACAAAAATATCAACGCGTCCCGACGTTGTCCCGAATATACCAAGAATAATCCACAAATGCGATTCGAGCACGGTAGAAAAAATCGCTCGGGTGTCGTTAGAATTTTCCCCCAGTCGCCTGCTAATAAATGTCACTTGATCACATCATTTTATTAAATCTTTTACCGTGTGCCTTTCAGTGACGGGTTTTGCGGCCCTGATAGCTCCGCTTAATGGATTTTGTCGACAAGCATGAAAAGTAATAAAACTAATAGAAGTACACCCGACGAATCGCAACACCAATGACCACACAAATCGATTGTCCACTCTAAATCAACTCCACCCGCAGCTAAATCAGCTGTAAAAGATTACTTCGTTTGCAACTACTTGCCAGTTATCCCGTCCTTTCAGAATTTTCGGAAATTCTGTTCCATTCTCACTTCGCGAAACATTCATCGTCGCCAGCCACAAGAACACATCACCAGTCGATCCCAATAAGAACGGCAGTTTGAAATTGATAATATCTGCACTTTTCCTTCTATTGTTTCCGTTGGATTTTGCTTTGCGTGCCTCGCGATTTTGGAGACTAATATTCCAATATTGATGGCAGGCTATTGACTCGATACTTTACAACTGGAGCTCCTTCTCGCCTCCAAAGTTAGTATTGTCGCGTATGCAAAAATATTTAAATGATCACATAAATCACGCTGGGACACACGCGGTGAACAAGCAAGTCTCGCACTAGGGAAGTCGCCTGCGGCCGTAGAGACTTGGCTAAAGCCTTCTCACTTGTATCAGCCCTTGCTTGGTGGCATTTCTTGCCTCGTTAAAATCCAGATTATCCAGGCCTGGCCGATTAATTTTCAATTTTCAGCGCTACCTGTTTCCTGTTACCTCCATGGCAGCATTCAAAATTGAAGTGTTGAGATCAACGTTGGTTGCATCGGATCGAATACAAGCAAACATTAGCTTGTTGTTTTGCCAAATGCTCTGCAGCTCGAGTCACCCGCGACTAACTATCGACGACTAACCCCGATTTTGTTTCTTGCTTCCTTATTAAGTATCATAATATTCAGTTTCATCATTGACAACATGTAAAATGTCTTCCCACGCGAGTTAACGACATCAACGAGCTTTTCAAAATTGCCGTATTAATGTCATGTGTTATTGGCGGTGCGACAAAGCGGATATTTATTTATTTCCGACGACTATTCCCCATTCGCTTCAAAATATCGTAATTTGACTATTGCTGCTCAGCGAATGATTTCTGAAGTTAAACTGGTTGTTGCTGCAGTACCAGCCGCAGATCGACTTAAATAGTTATTATTCGTGCGGTTTTACAAAATTAATTTCGTTTCATTTCCACCTATTGAAATGTTATTTGATGTTAACGACGACGATGATGTGGACAATCAAGTCATTTTACCAGTAGCCGATATATCGTTAATTCTATTGCTATTATTATTACCGCTTGTATTTTTCGTTATTTTTCTAGTATTTACAGTTACTGACTTAGCGTTATAATTTTTCTTCACATTCGTTACACTAAATTCGTAGTTGGATAGTTATTTAATTATACTTTCTCTCACTTTATTGCTATTATTACTATTCGCAAAGTTATTAATAAGCACTTTAGTTTTAATTGATGAAGATAGTGATTGTTGATCGGTTTCGGTTGTCCCTAACGTGGTCACGACAATTGAATTGAATTGTGATTACATCGAGGCGGTACTCGTAGTTGCCATAATTATTGCATTACTGCGGATGGTACTGATTGTTTAGTGTCCTTTTTGAAAACCGTGCTGCTTGTTGAAACCGCGAGGTTCAGCTCAAAAATAAAGAGTTGAACAGCCGGCAGGTTGAGAATGATGCAATCATCTGTGCTGGGTGGGTAGATATCCTATCCATTAGAGTGGTGGGCCTCATACAGTCGAGTCTACAAGTAAACAACTTTTACCCGTTGCCGCTTGTCAGAGTTCAATTCCTCACAAACAGCCTGCCATTTGTCGCATTTGCTCCTTTTGATCGTCTTGGCCAGCTCCTTCTTCGCCGCAATGTGGAGCAGATAGCTCAGCTGTTCTCGATCTTTTCCTGGTTCGCTGTGCCCTATACCTGCAAACTAATGCGCTGAATCGCAGTTCAGCGACATTCCACCAGTGGATATTTTACCTCCCATGAAACTTTCCGTGTTGGTATTGAAGCCCCTCAAGCTCTGCGATTCCATCGCATGGTGTTATCAGTATTGGCTGCAATTGCTGTTCGAGTCTCTGGTGTGGGAGGCTCTACCCCCAAACTGGATCCGTGTACTTTAACCATTTCATCCTCTTTGGGTTTCCAACCTTGCCACTTACAAGCAAATAGGAAATGTATACGAGTATATATGCCTGCTTTCCACGATCTGGAAAGTGGTGAGTTATCGCTTACGGTTAGTCTTCCGTCACGCTGCCTTAGTGATATCTGAAACAAGAGTAGATAACGGTCGGTATGTTGGTGTTCAACCAGTATCCAGCACCATTAAATAAAACCTCGATGCCATCTGAACTGCCCGATTGTTTACGGTGGGCATGCATTACTCCAATGCTATTGCTGCCGTTAATGGGAATTCTCCAGTGAGCATAGATTGTTTCCGAATCTGTCTATAGTCATTTGTGAAGTTTTCTTGAAGGGCTCTCATGTCATTCCTCTTCTTTGGCTCTTGGAATCGGAAGCATCACCTCTACCTGGCGGCCCGGATCGAATCCTGAAATTCAGTAGGATCATTGCAGCTATTAATTTCAAGTGCTTCGCCCTCGACGGTTTTTCTTATCCGGCTAACTGAAGCACATGTTTTCTCAGGAGAAACCTTATGACAGATTGTCCTCAAAATCTCCGCGTATGTCTTCCCTGGGACTGAATTGACGATGAGAGTGTCTAGTTTTTCCCCCGATGTTTCTATCTGCTGCTTCTCTTGTTCCTTTTCTGTTTCTGATGCAGTTTTTCATTTCAGCCCTTAACGTTTTTATTTTGCTCATGTAATGTGGTTTGAGTCGCATAATTTTTTTTCTTGTGCTTCTTGTGGGTGACTAGTTCCTGACGTCAGAGGCCGGAACTTTCTTGCTTACTCGGATTTCGTGAGTAGCATTTAGAATTTGATTCAGCCCCTTGTTTTTTCTGCCATAGCCCGTCAAATTCTGGAACTGGAGGTTTGGTTGTATCAGCGGATCGTTCGTCAAACAACCGCGGAGACAATTTCTACCTCCTATCAGTTCGAACGGCAGTCGAAGATGACTTCAAGTGGCTACTCCATCTCGACCATGCTGTCTTTTAGTGGCTTCGAGTTTTTCTGCCCGTTGGGAGCCTTAAACGTTCTGCTACGAAGAAAGTAGAAGCTTTGTCGATTTCACCGTTTTTTATGCAATTTTTGGGGAAATGTTTCCGCAAATTTCGCCAGCAAACCAAACCATTTGCTAGTGAATCGTTTTTGATTTATTTTTCTCGAGCATTTCGATCGTTAACAATATCGTAATTGATTCGTTAATGAATCTGTAATTATGAAATTAAGCGCCTTGCATTTCTGTTTCGATCGTTCAAACGAAGAAAATCATAACTGTCGACGTTTCATGCCAGACTGCTGACAGAAATTGTCAGAATTATGTGTCTTGCGTATTTGGGGCTCGACCGAAATTCTATTATTTATGATAAATGAAACATGTTCGGTTATAAAACACGAACTTTACTGCACACACCAAAGTCGTAACTAAGTCGTAACAGTTCCGGGCTAGGTTCTCACATTGACGCTGGAGGTGTTTAGTGGGTAGTCTAGACGTCTTGCGCGTCTGGAAGCCCCACACTCGAGGTGTAAATAGCCTTCATCTTCCAACTAAAAAAAAAGTCGTAACTGTTATGCAAAATTGCCAATTTTTTATAAATATAATATGTACAATAAGTTAATTTAAATAAAGTAGATAATATTGATGTGTACGTTACACTGTCTCCTTATACGTGTTCGTCTCGAACAGATGCTGCTACGTTCCGCTTACATCATTTTTTTGATATGACACCAGCCGATCCATAAGAAAAATGTTCATTTCCACTCTCGGCTTTTGATAATCTCAGATGCGGTACACTACATCATTTATTTGGTTGATAACTTTGTACGGTCTTCCCAGTTTTGTTGCAGGTTTGGGCAGAGTCCCTTTATCCGATGTGGATTGCACTCGTATAATCATACCAGATTTCCTTCGTTGAAATCAGAGATGTTGGCTTTCAGATCGTATTTTGTCTTCATATGGCAGTAAGGGTTTGATCAGATTGCGACACTAATGTTCTATATCATCTCTACTCGGAGCTTGTTCGAAATGCTATTATTAATGAAATATGAAACTTGCCTCTGTTATAAAACACACGAACTTTTATTGCACACAACAAAGTCATAACTATCACTTATTTTAAATTGCAATTATTATGTATAATTCACGCCTAATTATCTAATCATATTGGACAATACACAGGAACTTAGGCGTCGCAACTTTGCTGTACATATATTTGTTATTGCGCTTGCGGTGCTGCTGCGGCGACGCAGCATTAAAACACACTTGTTTGGGTCGGCGCTTAATTTTAATCGGTGTAAACCGAATAAAACATAAATTTTCGTTGATTTTTTTCACTGGTTTTTGGATCTGAAAATTTTGCGGAAACGTTTCTGCAAATCTCTCCAGCAAACCAAATTATTCGTTAGTGAACCGTTAACGATTCATTTTTCAAGAGCATTTCTATCGCTAACAGTATCGATCGTAATCGTTAGTGAATCTCTAAGCGTATTGAAATAGTTCTTGACTTCGATTTGTTTTTTGCGATACATTGACAACGCGACAGTATATTAGTAAGTACAACTGTATGGTGGATTAAGATGGCTCGGATTCCGGAGGCTATCTGAAATTTACTTCAAGAAATGTAGCGGATGGGGGTACTGTAAATATCTCGAAATCATTCTGACCCAATCCGATATTGATAATATCATCTGGAGCAATATATTAATGAACGCTATACATAAACGAATCAATATTACAGTCTCTTTTCGATAACTTACGTCATACCTTTTCGGCTTGGAATAGACTTTCCATTTGTACATTTTTCACCTTACATATCGACCCAAATAGACCATTTCCCGCATGTAGGGTAAACCACAATGGACTTTCATACTAGACTCTCAAGTTAATAATTGAAACTCCATATGAATTATCTCAAACTGGAGTAAATTCGTTTGAAAATCGGAATACATACCACTTTTTGGAAGTCGATTTACGTGGATTCGAAAAATATAACTGATCGGAGTGGCATTTGCCCACGACAAATTTTTCTACTAAATTGTTCAGGACAATCTGGAAATGATCTCCGTTGGCTGTTCCCCAATTAGACTTGGCTGTTCCCCAGATTGAAAATGTCGCTCAAAGAACATCGGTTACGACATCGGTTACGACATCGGCACGATTCAAACTACTACGATAAGTTCGGGAAAAGGCCATTCCAAATCTGAGCCCCAGGACTGTAAGCACCGATGGGAATGTGGTTTTCAAAAAAATGGGGATTACTTTTAAATATGCGAAGAGCAGGATGACGAAAAATAACGCCAGCGTGGAGAAATGAGCACAGACTTTTATAATGTAAAAACCGTATCAAGCTACATTCAACGCTGGAGTTGCCGTAAATCTCTAATGATGTCGAGTTAAATTCGACGTAAGATTGTAAAGATTTCAAAAAGAAATCACCCGATCTGCATTCAATCGACAACAGCTTACATGGAATTAGACCATGATGAAAAATACTCGTAAATTGAGCTCGAAAGTAAATGGCGAGACGAATCTTTACTACATACGAAATAAGAAACATGCCACTCTTCTGATTGTCATCCATATGCGTTTACAGTAAAATAGCCCCCTATTATCTTATACTTCTATATCTCTCCGTAATTTATTAATTTTTGAAATGTTTGTTCACATATAACTATTGGGTAAGGTTTGCTTCAAAATTGTTAAAGGCGACCTTGTTACAGCTCAAGATCTGAACGTACATGCGTCAATATCTATTTTAATGCGCGCCTGATAAGACAACGGGTACTCGAACGCTAAAAAATTCATTTTTTCTTTATTTTTATGCAATTTTGTTTGTTAAAACAACATGTGTTTGCGGCATACCAATTGGCAAATTCATGAACTATAACAACCCAAGAGGAAAATTTCATTTTTTTTTCTTGAAAATACGTCGGGCCTAGCTTTTTTGAGGGAGCAGATGCATTTCGACTCTTGAGTCATCTTCAGTGCTTGGGACATTTTTTCTTGAAAAGCCGTCGGGCCTTGCTTTTTGAGTGATGCGACGCGTTCTGACTCCTCTCAGATATCTTCAGTATCTGAGACTATTTTTCTTGAAAAGCCGTCGGGCCTTGCTTTTCTGAGTGAGCAGACGCGTTTCGACTCGTTTGAGCCATCTTCAGTGCCTGACGCTCAAGATGTCGAAAAGCGTTTGCTCAATCAAAAAAGTAAGGTCCAACAGCTTTTCAAAAAAAAGAAACTAGCTTGCGGATATCAAATAAACAAAATAATTAAGGAAAATTTCAAATCAATTTTCAGTAACAAATTTTTATTTGGTTTTTTCCTTTTTCTAATATTTCGCAGGTCACTAGACATCTACGACGATCAAAATGAGAGAACTCAACCAGAAATGAAAAAGGTACGAAGTAATTGATGGATAAACTGAGTAGCATTAGTAAAAGAAACAAAAAAGAAACAAAAAAAGTAGTGGAAACACATCTAAAGTATATAAATTAATGTAAGAGAGATTGTAACTGGAGCATGTTTGATGTTTTTAAAATTATTTTGTAAGCAAAATTTTCCCTTCATTTCACCTGCGCTTTTGCAACAGAAATTTATTAAGATGACGAAATGTATTTATGTTTAAATCAAAATGTTGCATACCATCGGAGCAACTCCCTTAGCATTTTCTAACTAGCGAAGAAGAAGTAAAAGCTTCATTTGAATCCTCTCTCCGAGTTCTAAGATGGTTTCACAATCATTAAATGCAAAGTTAATTGCTCGTGCGAAAACATTTTTAAACTTATCGTGGTTTTCATAGCTTTAAAGTTTGATTTATATGCAGGATCGGAGCTTTTCTACGATATTTTTAATCAGATTGTAGGTTTTCACATTCCTGAGATACTTATGTCGTTCTGGTGTTTCTCCTTTCAATTAATGTTTTCCATTATTAGTTACCATGTAACGATCCATTGAAAATTGCTTATTTTATTATGATCTTATGTAAGTGAATTACAATTAAAATAGAATATTTAATTTTGATACATATTTTTAAGTGAAACAATTTTGAAGTGTTTGAACTAATAAAAAGTCTCCCGTTTAATTTTGGGTGATATTTTATTTTTGAAATCGTTTTTAAACCGTTAGCGTTCGGTCTTCTTCAGTCGCTGAAGAAGACGGAACGCTAACGGTTGAAAATCGATTCCGAAAATAAAATATCACACGAAATTAAACGGAAGACTGTTTATTAGTTCAAACATATTTAGTTTTTTGTGAAAATGAAATCAATAACAAATAATTTTGATGTATTGTTTCGAGTGCTAAAAATATTTAGCTTATTAAGCTCTTCACTCTTCAGATCGCAAATTCAACAAATGAAATGTGTATCAGTTCATATTGACACTCAGTAGGAACTGGTTGCCGCGTATTCTCCATAATAAAACACCAATATTGTGAAATTTATTCCAAACATCCTTTTGTATGTAGAATCTTTCGATGCAGACAGGATCATGTAACATACTCCCTCTTGGGCTTCATTCATATAATATGTATGTTCAGTTTATTGTAGGATGAAGTATTTTTTTTTTTTTAAAGATAATCACACATAACATGTAACATGAGTTTGTTTGCTGAGCGATCTTGGTATTTCGAACTTTCCATGCTGAAGTAAATGTTTATAAGTTCACGCGTCCACAACGAAGGGGATACTCGTCGCTCTTGAGCATAGCATACTCACATAGTAGCCACTCCAGTTTGAGAAAAATAGTAATTAAACTAAAAATGTAATGATCCTAATTTTCAACTATTATCTTCATACAAATCAACTGTCCTGCCTGCACCGTAGGACGAATTGTAAGTGCTACTGACCTCGAGGGTATTAGCGAATTTAATCTTTTTTCATGTGCGTTTGGTGGATCGACGACAAAACGAGTTGTACCTATGGGTGGGCATGTATCAAAGTTAAAATACTGTCTATTTTTCTTACACTGTGGCAGCCACATTGAAACTAGGCAAACCGAACAGTGAATGTCAACTATTAACCAGCAAGGAGGTAAATGCTGACGTGAAAATGGGCACGAATGTATACATATGATTCGAGGAAAGAATTCGTCGGTGCCAGGCGCAAAAGAATTAATAATTTTTCTTATTTCAACAAAAATAAGTTAGCTCTTTATAATGTGACATGTTTTTTTATGTATAAACCATTGCAAATTTATTTTTAATGATTTCGCTATACAAATACTTTTCGTTCCTGAAATTTCCTATCAAACTTTAAAACTCGTTGGTCATGCATCTTGGAATGTTTCCATGCGAAAAAAAACGCGTTTTTTTGGGTCGTTTTATAAAGAAGACAGTAGGCCCCTCGAAAACTACTGCAAGTGGACAGCACAGGGCAAATGTAAATTGTGGCTACTGTGTGAATGTACTGTGCTCTTGAGTTGGCAATATAATTTTGAAAGAAAACAAACCTTACTTTTAGCAAGGAAATCATTCTATTTACCGATATTTCACATGATTACAATTACTTATACTACATAATTTCATAATTTGCAATTCGATGAAAATAGGAGAGGACTAGAAGAAGCTTTGTCACTTGCCTTGTTTTCAATAAAAATTGTTTGCTTTCGAATTCATACTTTTTATAATTACACTTGCGCCCAAATATGGCTTTTGGTTTAAGCAGTCTTCAAATCTCCAAGTATGTTCCACTCACCTCTTAACTCAATTTACTAAATATGCAAAATCAAAAGGTGAAAATGGGATAATCGGAAAAAATAAGGACTAAAAACTCATCTAAAGTAAAAAATTTTCCATCAGGGATAGAATGTAGAGTAGCCTTTTCAAGATAATTGCTTTAGTTTGTGGTAAGTTGACCGTAAAATTTATGTAGTAAAATGATTTAAAAGACCAACGCAACAAAATATTGTCTTGTTTAGCAGTTGTCCAAGATGGTTTAGAGCTGATTGTAAAGTTCAGATGCCAGTGTCATCAGGACCCAGCATTTATATTTTCCAGAACTTACAAAAGTGGCAATTCATATCTTTTTTTTTTTCATGTATCCTAAGAATCGATTTTTACCATCGATGATTCAGATTTGCTAATTTTATATATTTAAGTATGAACAATATTTATTGTGTCTTGTAAGTAAAAGAAAACAATATAAAAAATAAATGATCAAACAGGAAATTTCAAATGACATACGAAAACAGCTGACTTATGATTGATATGTTCGCAATATTGATTGAATGTTAATCAGTTACAAAGTCATGAGCAGAAAAGTCCCCTTTGTTTTCTCGCTATTAACAGCCTTTACAACATCCTTAAAATGGCTATAGCAACAAAGCGTCTGTAGTACTTAAATTTTGGTTTGTCCGAATTTCGTTAGTCATTCAATATTGAGACAACATTAAACATAAGTCATTTGTAAATGCTAGATACATACATACTTAACTTAATTAATTTGACAATTAAAACATATATCACAAAATTAAAAAATATAAAATGATAAGTACATTTTAAGAAGTTTAAGCATTACCTGAGAGCAGTAAGAGTAAAAAATAAAATAAGGCATTCAATTACTATTATTTAGATTTTGTAATCAATTTGGTCTCGTGCATTATACTTTTCTCCGTTTTTATACACCATTCTCCTTACATGTTTTTAGGTATCACTAATTCCGTTTGCGACGATATATCTCGCCTTATTTTTAGTTGAAACCGAACGTATTTTATATTTTGTACGCATTCACGGCAAGAGTAAATCGCATTGGATTTCTCAAATCATAATCGATATAAAAATTCAATTGCATAATAAAGAAAAGCTGAAAATTGAACTAACAACTGAAAGTAATTCCATTTTGTAATAGTGCTTTTTATTTCAATTCAAAACATTTTGTGGATAAAAAGAGGATGATATCAAAGTAATTGGTAAGTCTACTGGACAGTAATTTTTAGGTATTGTATACATATCCTGAATCTGATTTTGGCACAAACTAACTTTAAGATTTGCGGCCATTTATTTTTACCTTAAGTTTAACTAAATTCCCGTCCAGACGGTAATGAATGTAATTACGAAAATCGAAATGAATCCATAGCCGAAGAAATTTATTTCTGAAAAGGAGGACTTCGTAGAACCATTAGGTATGGAGTGGTGTAGATTCGGCTGTCACTCCACGAACAACAAAAAGAAGTATAAAGTAATAATAGAATAAACGAAGTATTAATTTAATGAGGAAAAAAATGCGTAACACAATTTTTGGTTTTCAGTTGGACGATTCAAGGCGTGAAACAGTGGAAAGTTTTATAGTAAATAGTTTCTCCAACTATTCAAAAGGATATAACCCTTCAAATATATTTTCGTCGGCTTAGGATGCCGATCCATGAGTTCAGGGGAAGAAGAAAAGCACGAAAAATGTGCTGGTTTCGCAATTCGAAATTCGAAAGGGTATGAGAAGTTTTGACGTTTTAAAATTTTTATTTAGAGATCATTAAAATGTTATCTTTCTCAAGAACGTAAGCTGAAGTCATAAGATATGAATTGAATGAGTACATCCTTGATTATTAGGGTTCTGTACAACCAAATGCAAAAACGGAAGCCTTACAGGATCACTCTTTTCGTCCGTCACAGCCCATTTGCTCCTCACCTACTGCACAGATTAATTAGACATTTGATATCCAGATGAATTCTTGCAACCAAAAAACGCTCGTGTAATTAAAAAAATTACAACTGCGAGGTCACTTTTAGGGATGGAGACACTTTTGCAAAGTATACCGTTTGAAATATCAAATGGAAAGTATTATTGTCCATTCATCTATGGGGCTACAGCCAAAGCCAGGCCTTGGCCTCTAGGATTAGTCTCTTCCGATCATCACGGCTCTCACTCCCAGTAAGGATCTGCTGTCAGCTTTTATTGTGCCTTCTCATCTAGTCCTCGGTCTTTCCGCTGGGCTTCTACCTTGTGCTCTACCCTTTAATGTTCTTTTGGGTAGGCTATTTTCTTTCATTCTTTTTACATGACCCACCCATTGGAATATGTGTAGCATTGCGCAAGTAGATACAGGTGGTTCGTCAAATATTGGGTTGTACGATAATTAATGTCGTTTTTTTTTTTCATGTTTTTCAAAGTAAATTTATTTATATTAAAACCACATTAATCAATGATATTGTATATTGACCATTTTGTTGGATGACCTTTTGCCTTGGTTTTTAGAAGCGAAGAACTGGTCCAACTCATTTTTAACAGTCTGATCGGAATCGAAAGTTTTACCATTCAAAAGGTTTTGAAGGGAGCGATGGTGCTAAGTCAAGGCTATAGGGAGGATGAGGCATCTGTTACCAATTGAGCTCCATTAATTTTTGACGGGTTATTAAAGAGGTGTGGGGTCTGGCTTTATCATGATGAAATATCACGCCTTTGCGATTGGCCAGTTCAGGGCGTTTTTTCTTGATTTCTGCGTTCAATTTCTATAGTTGACGACAGTAGACATTCGAATCAATAGTTTGGTTGCTTGGAAGTAGCTCACGGTAAACTATACCCTTATAATCCCACCACACAGATAGTATAATCCTCTTTTGGTGAATATTGGCTTTGGATGCCGATTGTGAGGGCTCATATTGCTTGGTCCATGATAGTTTTCGGAATGTGCTACTATCGTAAACAACCCATTTTTCATCACCCGTTATGATTACTTTTGGCATTGGGTTGTTTTGGTTACGATTTAGCTCGCATATGTTGATGCGTTTGGTGAGCTGGATTTCCTTTAATTCGTGAGGAACCCAAACATCCTGTTTGTCTACGTAACCAACCTGTTGTAAATGCAAGTAAACGGTTCAATTCGATATGTTGAGCTTCTCTGCCATCTGTCGAGTTGTCATAATCCGGGTAGTTTCGATTAACGCCTTTATTTTGTCGTCATCAGTAATGATGAACGACCATTATGTGGTACATCCTACACATTCAAATTTCCTGAACGAAAGCGAGCAAACCAACGTTGACACTGGCGTTCAGTAAGGCAGTCCTCACCATAAACTTAACACAATTTCTTTCAAGCTTGCACCGCATTTTTGTCCTTTCGGAAACAAAACAGTAAAATATGCCGATAATGCTCACTTTGATTGTCAATTGACGCCGGGTTTTTGACGGAAGATAGTCTAAAGTCTAATCTTTAAAATTGTGCATTATAATAGAAGCCACCCAAGCACTACTACATGAAATATGCAGCTCACGTCATCTATGAGAAAAAAAACGACATGAGTTATCGAACAACCCAATACACGTAGTTCATGCAACTCATCATTGTAGCGTAGTCTCCACTCTGTTCCTTGTTTCACCAGACCGCAGATTTCTCGGGGGACTCCATACAAATACGTCCACTGCCTTTTTGGATTCGCTCGTCAGGGTCCGTTTCACATCCATATAACAGCACAGGTTTGAATAGTGATTTGTAAATACGAAGTTTATTTAGTCTGTGTACAATTCTGAACCTTAAAATGGCAAGTACAGAGTAATATGTTTTATTTAGTAATATTGCTTCGATCATAGCCACATTTAAACTTTTTTCATAGTGACGTCATTATCATGACCCGAAAAACATGAAAATAATCAATGTAAAATCCTGTCACTGTATTTGTGTGTAAGTTGCGTCAGCTGGCTGGATGGAAACAAAAACCATACGCTCATGTGACAAATCACTTGATTACCTTAAAACTACTATTTTTTTCGAGAACTAAGACAAACTATTATAAATATAAAAAATAGGCATATAAAGTTATTTTTAAAAGTGTTTTTATTCAATTTTTGAGCACAATACACAAAATCGCTCCTGCTTCACGATGATAACTGCGTTTATTATCATTAAGTCGTATACTTGATAGTCCCGACTATTAGAATTTCGTTTATTCTGAATTTCTTTAGCTTAATTTGACTTCCCGTTAATGTGACAACGTAGTATTGGCTCTACTTAGAGATTAATTCAAATAAATTGATTGTGGCGAACCGGTCGTTTATGACCTCAAACTAACTGTCAACGAGAAATAATGGCGGTTCGTTGTGGCAAAGCATATCTACTAACTACCAGTTGCAATTAGAACAAATTTTATTTGTGACGGTACTTATAGAGTAGGATTTTGGTAGTCTTCACTTTTTAATGGGCATCATTGTGACATCACGACTAATATGGGGGCCACGTTTCAATTGTTGACATATTTTTCGGAACCAAATTAATCTTTTGAATAAAGAAGTGTGTTATTTTGTAGCCACAGTTGGAAATGCGATCGAAAAATGTAACAGTCATACCCACAAATAAGATGTCATTTCAATTTTCAATTTTGACACCGCACGCTAGCAGCAAATGTATTTTGAAGTAATTCATTGGTGCATGTTAAACATTTTTGGTATGTGGAATGCTTAAAAAATTAAGGTAGTAAATCTTTACTGATTTATTTAATGGTAAAAAGATTATATTCTTTAAGTTATCCAAAATAGGGTCTAGTAACATTCCTCAACTTCCGGTTGAGTTGAAATACTTGCTGCAACATTGGGATCACATATGGTTCCTTGAGTAGCCTCTAACACACCAGCACGTTGAATGCGAAAATTAACATCGCTGTAATCCAATTGAGCATATAAGTATACCGGTAATCTGTTGCTCAGCACCCACACGCCTTGGTTGATCTCTCGATCAACTTTAAGGTCATTAGGGAAGAATAGAGTTGTAGAATTTTGCGCTACCAAACCTAAATTATTTTTGGAATATAGTTTATTTGTATCCCAGCAGCCGACAGAGTCCTGTGAAACCAATGTATAAAACATAACACCGCGGCGATCGATTCCCACAGTTGATGACTGGCCTCGTGGACCACGATCTCCGATTGCCGTAAAAACTTTCACCGCAGCAGAGTTATCCGCTCCACTTGTCCATAGCTCTTCGTTCCTTAATGTTGCTGTGCTTACCATAAATTCCTAAACGAAAGGCGAATAAATACACAAGCACAAACTTTAGTTGATTATTTACCTTATAACTTGCCATTGGATGATACAGTAAAACTCGATCGTTAAATTCATTCACAGGCAAAAGACTGAGCCCGAAGATTCCATCTGTCCACTGAAAGTTAAGTCCATGAAGAGTGAAATCTGCAGCGAATGGGTTAGGTAGGAAGAGATGATGTCCAACTCTCCAACTGCGCATTTTATTGAGGCTAAACACTACGAGCCCATAACGCCAAACGTCCGTCACATATGCGTAAGCGTCGTTACATTCACCGTTCCTGACATCAACTATGATGTTTGTATGTAACGAATCCTCTTTTACCTTTAAAAATTTGATAGACGCTTTGAAAAGAAAATGATCTATTTTTGATATCTAACCTGGTTAGCTGGGAGTTCATATGAAAGAATTCGTTTGTCTGTAGCCAAATCGTAAACAACAATTTTCGGTGGGCAAACCTGATTTATGCGTATGGTGGCATTCACAACCCCAGCATCAATTAACCATAATCGAGAGCATTCATCGATAAATGTTCGGTATACGGACATTAGTTTGGAACAGTCCGGATTGTCTGGATCTCCATGTGCTGTCCAATCCGGATAGGGTCGCAATGGAGGGCTACGTTCCTTGGGCGGTAAGGGAAGCGAAGCTAGGCTTGCCGGCACACCACCTTTCCATCGGGGCGTCGTAATAAATAAGCGATCATTGAGAACGTCAACACCAAGGGGGAGGTTGTTATTCGGGATAAATTTTCTGAAGGGCAAAAGTTCCGTATTGGTAAAATTCAATAAGTGATTAATTCATGAGGGAAAAACTTATTTGAAAGTCATGAAAACACAACATTGAAAAGCTCACGCCATTACTACTTTAGAATGACCCATTTTCACATTTCTTAATTCATATACAAGCAATAAGCTCTTCAAATTACTAGAAAAATATATCCAGAAGCAACAGTTTGCGTTTACTTCAGGAGTGCTTTATACAATATACGAAGGTAATATATTTCTCTTACTCACTAATGAATAAAAGCATAAAATGCTTTAATTGTAAGTAAATTACTTGCATTTGAAATATTTAAAGCTTAGTGTCGCTGTTTTCAATAGTTGCTAACTTCTCGGAAGTAAGATATTTTTATGGTTGCTGATGTTCTGAAGATTTCCTAACACACGATTGAGTGCGAAAAATTAGCTGCCTTTTAAAAGCAAGCTACAGCGAACAAATGCAATAAAAGTAGAACAGTACGACGCATTTGCCTAACTCGGCGGGTGAATGGGCTGTTTCAGACGCAGCGTTAAAAGTGAGCGTTAAACAGGTTATATGGGCAAGAAGAGTGGGAGGCATTGAGGGGACCTGATGGTAAAAACAAGCCAACATTTTGTAGGGTGAACGAGCGTAACGCACATACACAAACGCATTTTGTTGATCATTTGGTGGGGGAAATTTATACACAAACGCCGGTGATCATTCCGAATTGAACATTGGGTGAAGAAGGTAGTCGTCATGAAACGATTGCCTTTCTTTAATTTGCGTGCAAAAATGGATGCGTTGACGCGAGAAGCTACGCGTTATTCAATAAATTTATAAAAGCGAAGGCCATCTTCAATTCCAGGAAACAACACGACGAATATCTCGATTTCAATAAAGTTAAATTGCCTATTGTAAATCCATAGAAAATTAACAGTACGCATAATCTTCATAGAATCGCATTATAATATGCCAGTTGACAACACAACAAGAAAAATATGCGACTTAAATGGATATTCAAATTTGGAATAAATTTTTCAGAAAGCGGAAAAACACGGAGGTTCTAATAAATCCAATAGAAGTTTGAATCGACAAACTTTAACAATCATAAAATACATTTTTCATTCCAGTTTTTGTTACCTCGTGCACAATTCAAGGCTAAAACATCAATTCTCAATCGCTTATCTCTCTGTCTTCGCTTTCATGTTGTCCGCACGACGTTTAACGATCAAATGATAGTAGTAGTAGTAGTACTTTATTGAGACTTTTCTTTTGACATATGTTACTTAACCTACTTTTAGTTACGATTCATTTGACAGTGACACTTTTGTCAAATGTCCTAAGCTTTTTTATACGACCTGAGTCTATACTTTACAGTTTTTAAAGTGCTAGTGAAATTTTTCTATACCGTTTGCTCTTACGGTTATTGACTTTAAGTTGTTTATTTACATATTAAAACCTAAACTAAACTAACCTAACTTATTCTATTCTTAGCCTAATTACATTGTCTTTTTAGTTTTGGTTGGTCGTGTGTTCTCTTCAAGCGTTACATCCAAAAATCGCGTTTCAGAAGAGGCACAGTTCCTACCGACCTGATCTTCAGGGTCTACGAAGTTATTTTTTATTTCTTTAGTCGGTTACTTGATTTTTGTATGTTTGGTTCTAATTTTCTTCCCCGATGGAAGTTCGAGTTGGTTTAGCCCCTGTAGGTGTTGGGGGACGATATATAGTAGAAGATGGGTTTTGGGGAGTTTGGTTGGGTATCGGTGTTAATCTGGAAGTCTTGGAGGATTCTTATGGGAGAGAGATAATATGGGTTTTCAGAGGTGGGGGTACTATTGAAGAGGTCCCGGATTAGATTTGACTCGTGTGTCTGCCATTTATCTATTCGCTTTTTGCTTGTTTCGAGCATGTATTGCAGGATGGGGGTAACTTTAGTTTCTTCATAAAGAACGCTGTTTTTGTAGTATTTTTTATTGGGGCGTCGGTATTTCGATAAACATTTTCTGAGTATCCTCCTCTCAAGTATTTGCAATTCCTCGGCTACTGTTGGTGAAATTGTCAGCCAGGCTGGGAAGGAGTATGTGATGATGGGGCGGATTAGGGTTTTATACATGAGAAGTTTCACATTTGGGAAGACGGATTTGGAGGATAGGAGGGGTGAGATTAGTGCAGCAGCTCCTTTGGCTTTATTTATTGCCTTCCTTGCATGTGGGTTCATTTTGAACCTGTTGTTGAGGTTCACTCCCAAATACCTGATGTTGTCTTTTGGGTTCACCGTGTCCCCTTCGATAACCGCCCTTATTCGTTTGCTTTGCTGCACTGCTAGTTTGTGCCCTTTACCACTCGCGTTACGGAAGCAAATTATTTTTGATTTAGCAGCGTTGATTTGGAGCCCCCAATCCTTTAAATAGCGTGCTATAATGTCGGCTTCTCTTTGCACCATTTCCATGGCGGAAATGGGAAGAGTGTGACTGGCTAGAATAAGGATATCATCCGCGTACATGATCATTTTCAGGTTACTGGAGATGTTTTGGGTTCTGATTGTGGAGGCGGAATGTGGGATGTCGTGTAGGAAGAAATTGAAAAGGTTTGGTCCCAATATGGATCCTTGTGGGACTCCAGACAGGATAGGTATAGGTGTTGAAGTTCTGTGGGAAATTTCAGTAGTTAAGTATCTATTTTGTAGGAAGCTATCAAGGATACGGGTGAGGGCCAGGGGGCAGTTGGAGTATATGAGTTTAAATTTTAGCCCATCGGTCCAAACGGAGTCAAACGCTTTTTGTAGATCTAGCGCGCATGCGACTGTGCATTGTTTTTTGCGCAGGTTTTTTACGACAGTGTCGTGCACAATCATAATGGCGTGCTCTGTTGATTTTTTGGGTTGGAATCCGAACTGAAACTCGGGGATTAGCTTCGTTGAGAATGCTCTAAATCTCCGTAGAATGATTCTTTCCAGTATCTTACCGATGTTAGATAGTAAGGAGATTGGCCTGAAGTTTTTTACTTCTCCGTCGCAGTTTGGTTTAGGAATAAGGATAAGGTTGCCTCGTTTCCATCTTTCTGGAAAGTAACCATTGTTTATGCAATTGTTGAAGATGACTGCTAAGCTTCTCGCGACAATTGCGCCGGATTTCCTGATTACTTTATTGGGGATACCGTCTAGGCCTGAAGAGGTTTTATTATTAAGACCGGCTATTGTATCTTCTACTTCTGACACGTAGGTGAAAAATTCCCCGAATGTTTCGTGTTGCGGAGATACTGCCTTGTTGGTATCAGAGAATATTATAAGGTATGACCCTTGGTAACCAATGTTTCTCTCTCTTACAGCCGATATCATTTCCTGTGCTCTTTCATTCTCTGGGGCTCTCTCTCGGTACAGGTTTCCGTAGAATGAAGAGATCGCTTGCAGCTTTTCTTCAGGTGTGGAGAAGGGTATCCCTCTGTGCTTGATGTTGTCCCTGTCGATGTTGAAATTATATGACCGTCGGCCCGTTAGTTTATTGATTTCTCTAAAGACGTCTGAGGATGGTTTGAGTAAACTCAATCTTCTTTTATAGTCTTCGTTCATCTCACGTCTTATTTGCCACCTTATGCGTTTGTTGAGTTCATTGATTTCCGCTTTAAGAGTGAGGTACGATCAAATGATCTTTTTGACACATACACTCGCAAGACGTGTATCGTATACAAAAATAGGTTGGCTGAACCTTTGAGGAACAAGATAAAACCGGAGTGGACATCCATGTGTACACGTTGTCGCAACTACCCCTGCGACCGCCTGCCTAACTACGTGTCTTTTTGCACCTACCCCTGCGACCGTGATTCTAAAGCTAGTTAAGGGGAACCCAATGGGTTGTCACAAGAAAGTAAACAAACGCTTATGCACTCGTAAATATGGTTTTATTGCAAATAACACTTCACAGAACAAAAAAATAGCATTGAATACAAATACAGCATTATGGCCACTTAGGATAGAAAACACTTTCTTATCGATAACCCATCGTTTTCTAGCAATAACGCACATTACACTTTTAATTGAGTTCCTCGCTCCGATTTACAATGTCACTCCGTAAAATGTTGTTATTCCTAAACCAGGTGTAATATTACTTTCACTACAGTCAATATGTACCTCCGAACACGTTCTCGAACCGAAAAAACGACTAAATTCCGAATCGTATCTTACGCGCCAGGTAAATTTCGCGTCCATGTTTAGTCGTCAAATTGACAATCTGGCTCTCGAGAGGAGAAATTGTGGAAATTATTGGAAATGAAATGACAATCATGCTCAGAAGGTGGTCGTATCATTTTCTATGGAGCTTATATGAGCATAGCCTCTCCACTTGTTCCGTTCCTCAAAGGGCTGAACTATGCAACGTGTAAACATAAGGGCGTAAGCGCGAGACCTGTTTGGATATGGGTTTTTACCAAAACTGACGTAAGATAGGAAGCCATATGGTAGCAATTTGCATATGTATTAGTCGGCCTACTATGGACAAGCTTCCGGTAGCTGTCACCCAACTGCGGCATTAGCAAATGCTTATATTTCGTCATATAAACTATTTTCCGAATAAAAAACGTGCCGAACGCATTCCGTGCATGCTATAAATTCACCTTGTATGGCCCATTGTGCTCCTAAACTTTCCAAGACGAGCAAATGAAGCACACGTTTTGCACCTTTGACTGATAGCTCAGCGTTGAGATGTAAACAAACTCGTATAAATTCACTTTGGAAGGCGATAAAAACTAAACTAAATAATTTTCACTTCACTAGGAGTGCTATTGTGTTCTCCGCGGACGATCTGGATTTCACTGTAGAAATCCGTCTCTAAACCGTACAAAACCTCGAATTTTCGTTGACACCTCCACAATTCTTCATATAACGCCATGTAAGTAATGGTCATGTGTGTGGTAGTAAGCGCTGCTGCCATATGGCTTGTATCTATCGTCAGTTTTGGTTTTTACCATTCCCGTGTGAAAGAGCCCAATGGGCTTTTTCAGACGCAGCGTTAAAAGTGAGCGTTAAACAGGTTATATGAGCAAGAAGAGTGAGAGGCATTGAGGGGACCTGATGGTAAAAACAAGCCAATATTTTGTAGGGTGAACGAGCGTAACGCACATACACAAACGCATTTTGTTGATCATTTGGTGGGGGAAATTTATACAAACGCCGGTAATCATTCCGAATTGAACATTCGGTGAAGAAGGTAGTCGTAATGAAACGATTGCCTTTCTTTAATTTGCGTGCAAAAATGGATGCGTGGACGCGAGAAGCTACGCGTTATTCAATAAACTTATAAAAGCGGAGGCCATGTTCAATTTCAGGAAACAACACGACGAATATCTCGATTTCAATTAAGTTAAATTGCCTATTGTAAATCCATAGAAAATTAACAGTACGCATAATCTTTATAGAATCGCATTATAATATGCCAGTTGACAACACAACAAGAAAAATATGCAACTTAAAAGGATATTCAAATTTGGAATATATTTTTCAGAAAGCGGAAAAACACGGAGGTTCTAATAAATCCAATAGAAGTTTGAATCGACAAACTTTAACGATCATAAAATACATTTTTCATTCCAGTTTTTGTTACCTCGTGCACAATTCAAGGCTAAAACATCAATTCTCAATCGCTTATCGCTCTGTCTTCGCTTTCATGTTGTCCGCACGACGTTTAACGATCAAATGATCCTTTTGACACATACACTCGCAAGACGTGTATCCTATACAAAAATAGGTTGGCTGAACTATGCAACGTGTAAACATAAGGGCGTAAGCGCGAAACCTGTTTGGATATGGGTTTTTACCATTCCCGTGTGAAAGAGCCCAATAAGTGCAATAGGTACATCAATCTCGATAATGCACTACTCGTATATGGCAATACTTTTTTAAGCGCCAGGTGTTTGAAAGTTTCCGTAAATTCATTCTACAAGTATAATGCACTGCAAAATTTGTATTTCAGTCACTTTTGGAGTATGTAATTCATCGCCGATAATATTGTCGAACTGTTCCGGAGCTTTAGAAATATAAATAAAAATAGCAGTTACAGCTTTCTTAATCCTAATTAATACACTAATATTACGTTTGCATAAAATCTTACTGAAGCAGGAAATTTAAACTACAAATTTTACCAGTTTGAATCCTATTTTACGAGTATCAACCATCGGATCATCCACCTTGAATGAATGAAAGTTCACCGATTTCGCATGTTTTAAACGTTTTGAAGCAGTGGCGGTGGATGATAATATGCTGGTGGCTGACTGGTGGATCCGACAGAAGGGATTCCTGGTGCTGGAAAGACTTCGCCTGCGGTGGCGGATGACGGTAGGTGAACGGTTGACGACTGATTAATGTTACGTTTGCATAAAATCCAACTGACCCGCACAATTTGAGCAACAAATTTTAAATCAGTTTAAATTCTATTTTATCAATCATTTTAATAAAAAGTAAGAAATAAAAAAATGCATTTTTAAAAAAACCGCAAAGATTATTTACAGAATTTTATTTGAAACTGCGTTTTTGGCAAAGAAAATAATCGTTGAGCTACGGTAAGTATCTTTTTGTGTAAACACCCTGGAGGAATGAAAAACGGAATTACACTTTATAATACAATACCACACAAGATGGTACTGCTTTCTCATTCGAAAAGAATATTGAAGATTTTGTTTAATGATCAATGTTTTAAATATATAGTATTGTCGCGTGTTATGGTTCGCGGCCAATAATTTTAATGTTCCGGGAAAGTGAAAACGCAATGTCTTTAAATTTAAGTTAAAAGAGTTTATTTTATTACAAAAATGCACAATAATCAGTTTAACACTTTCACTAATTTTAATTTTCACTATTAAAAATCTAACACTTGTCCATAAATTTCTTATCACAATTGTCTTCTAAATCACTTCACTATTACGAAAATCACTTTTCTATTACTCGAACAATATCGCTTCCCACACACTATCGCAGTTCTTATCGCGGTCGAAATGAATGATCCCCCCATTCATTCAGCTCGCCTTTATATAGAGTCTCTAATCATTCAACTCAGTTCTCGTACATTGGTGAATTAGCGGGAACATTCCAGCAGTGAATGAATGGAGCAGTGACTCACTTTCAGATGTTGATAATGCTTGTTGGGTTCCCGTGGTTTCGAGTAAATTCATTTGTTGATGTTCTTAATGGTTGTGAAAACAATTGCGACAGTAGCTCGCAGAATTATTTGTACATGTAACACTGCCCCCACCTCAGTTCTTTTCGCCCCGAAAAGATGTGTCGCTATTTGTAGTCAATTCTCTCTGGGTGTAATATGGGGCAAGACGGTCCAGATGCACGATTTTCATTTTGGCTCTCGGCTAACGATGTTCCTGTATTCGGTATACGACGTCGTTGATTCGCTTTGTAACTCGGTATGGTCCCTCCCAATTATGTTGCAACTTTGGAGACCTACCCTTTCGCCGTTGCGGGTTATAAGGCCACACCAAGTCATCTTGCTGGAAGCCAGTAGAATTCGCCTTTAGATCATACCTGGTCTTTATGCGGTCAGTAGCCGATTCGAGGTGTTTTCGCGCTGTCCGATGTATCTGGTTCAACCGTTGTCTTAGCTCACTTGCGTACTCCGAGATCGTTTGGGGTTTCTCAGGGGGTGTTCCGAACTTTATATCGGCTGGCAGACGAATAGTCTTTCCAAAAAGGACTTTGGCTGGGGCTTGACCCGTCGATGCATGTTTGGCAGCTCTGTACGCCATCAAAAATAGTGGGATATGTCGGTCCCAGTCCTTTTGGTTCTCGTCAACCATCTTGGCCAGATGTTTGTTGAGCGTGCCGTTGAACCGTTCGACCATTCCGTTGGATTGGGGATGCAGCGGTGTTGTCCTCGTTTTCCGTATTCCCAGTAGTTCACAAATTTCGACAAAAACTAGTGACTCAAAGTTTCGGCCTTGATCTGAATGTAATTCGCAAGGTACGCCGTACCTACTGACCCAATTTAACACTAGCTGTTCAGCTACGGTAGTTGCTTCCTGGTTGGGAATCAGGTAGACCTAGGGCCACTTGCTGAAATAATCGGCTACAACCAGCGTGTATCGATTTCCCCAATCGGATTCAGGAAAGGGTCCTGCGATGTCAACAGCAATCCTTTCGAATCTCACGTCTACGTTATAGGTATGCATTTGTCCTCTCAGTCGTCGCTTTGGGCCTTTGACGGAAGCGCAAATTGTGCATCTGCGACACCAGTCCTCTACGTCTTCTCGAGCGTGGAGCCAGTAAAACCTTTCCCGCAATTTCGCTAAGGTCTTGTTAACACCAAGGTGGCCTCCCGAGGATCCCTCATGCATTTCCTTAATCACATCGTAGATTCGGCTTTTGGGTAGTATAGTTTGCATCTTATAGGAGCTGCCATCCGCCGTTTCCCGTTTCCGCTTGAGTACGCCACCCTCCACCTGAAGGGAGTTCCATTGTGCCCAATAGCTTTTCAGGGTTGCGCCATGCATTGAAACGTCCTTCCACTCAGGTCGCCCAGTCGTCTCCTTCCATACAAACAATGGTCCGATGTCTTCATCGGCTACCTGGGCTTTTTGAATCTCCTCCGCTGACCAACCTTCATCGAATTCGGCCGTTATCACTCGCAGATCAACGGGCGGCTCCTTTTCCTCAATCCGCCGGCAATGCTTGCAGTTAGCTGGACATGGATGACGAGATACGGCGTCAGATACAGTCAACCTCGATTATAACGCACCGGTTTATAACGAACCCTCGCATATAATGAACAAACTTAGCAGGTTCCATCTAATTTCCACTATTTTCCTTAGAAATAGTACTGGTTATAATGAACTCGGCTATAATGAACATTCGCTTATAATGAACGTGATATTCGCACAATTGGGTCATAATTATCGGATATAACGAACTTCTGGGTAATCATTATCGGATATAACGAACTTCTGGGTCATCATTTGGTCAAACAATTAGCGGAATACCGTTGCCTTCTTACTCAGGCCCGAAAACGGAAACACCGCGTCACGGCGCGAACTAACCTCTTGGAGCAACCTAATCAGCGCCATCTAGTGCTGTTTACATCAAACAAATTTTATACAGATTTTTGACAGTACATATGACAGTAATTTGAAATTTTATCAGTACTATGTCACCGATTTGTTTTAAATATGAGACGTCGAAGACATTAGCGTGCAAATATATGTATTTCGATCCCGTTTGTATCATTTCTGCTAAATTTCATCTGAGAAATGTCATATTTGACAATCTCAAAAGTAGCTGTTTATCGAAATTTAGAGCAACTGATCAGCTATTTCCGGTACGGGAAGTGACGTCAGTACGCTAATTGTTTTCCTTATGGGCCACATACCAATAATTCAGCGCTGGTTTATATGCTTGCATAATTTGGGATTTCCCATTATGCATAGTTGGATTTCAGATTTCAGATTGCTATCGGTAATTTTCGCAAGGCTGAATGAATCTGGCACCTCACAGTTAATACCGCCGTTGTTTTAGTGTTATATCTTCGCGATCGCCTTTTTTATTTTACAGTGGCACCAAATAAATACAAAGCATGAGTGAAAAGCGGATTGCGTTTTCCCTAAAAGAAAAAGTTAACATAATCCGCGAAATTCAAAGTGGAAAAAAATAAAGCGATGTGTGTCCTGAGAAAAATATAAGCAAGTCGACAATTGCAACAATGTGGAAAAAAGAGGACGAATTGCTTCTTGCCTTTGAAAGTGTAGATAGTGGGACAAAAAACATGCGTAAATCGTTGTGGATAAAATTACTCCTGAAATGATTCACACAACAAACATTGTGTAATGCAACAACTAGTGGGGCTGTCTTAAGGGCAAAAGCAGAAGAATTTGGTCGAAAAATTAATGACGAATTTGTCTGCAGTGAAGGCTGGATTGATAGGTGGAAGACACGCCATAATGTTTGTAGCAGCCAAATTGTTGGTGAATCCGGATCCGTAGACACAAACGTTGCGAACAATTGGATAAGCACTGTTTGGTCTGCAATTGAAGAGAGGTTTGGCGATGATGACATTTTTAACGCTGACGGAGCTGGTATTTTCTACAAGTTGACGCCCGATAAAACTTTGAAATTCAAAGGCGAAAAGTGCCAAGCTGGCAAATTGGCGAAGGAAAGGGTTACTGTTTTAGTGTGTGCCAACATGTCCGGGACGGAAAACGAAAAATACTCGTTATCGGGAAGTAACAAAGGCCCCGGTGTTTCAAAACAATTAAAAGGTTGCCTGTTGATTATTGCGCAAATAATCGAGCTTGAATAACATGCGAAAAAACGGAAAATCGCACTAGTAATTGACAACTGTCCTGTGCATCCAAAAATTGGCCAGCTGAATTCCGTAAGGCTGGTGTTTATGCCACCGAACACCAATTCAAAATTACAACTCATGGATCAGGGTGTCATCCGTTCGTTGAAAAGTCATTATGGAAGCACACTTTTGATGAATATTGTACAAAGCATTGATGCTGGTATATGCCTTAATGTCACATTCCTTGATGCGGTCAATCTTTTGCACAAATCTTGGCACAAAGTATCTACTGAAACAATAAAAAATGCATATAAACATGCAGGACTATTGGCGACCAACAGTAATGATGAATTTGATGAGGAGGATTAAGAAGCATTCCAAGCAGCAATACATATGAACAACCTCAAAATTTCCATGTCCTATTAGATTACCTCACTGCAGATGACAGCCTTTTAACCTCGACATATTTAACGGATGAGGAGTTAGTTGCTGATATTCCAGTCATGGAGAATAATGGAAGCTCTGATAGTGAAACTGAGGACGAGTTAAGTGAGGGTCCAGTTGCAACTACAACATTAAGAGTCAAAACTGACGTAAGATAGGAAGCCATATGGTAGCAATTTGCATATGTATTAGTCGGCCTACTATGGACAAGCTTCCGTGTGCTGTAAGCAAGCTGCGGCATAAGCAAATGCTTACGAGTATATTGCGTATTTTCCGAATGAAAACGTACGAAACGTATCCCGCGCATGCTTAAAATTCACCTTGCACTGTCTACTGTACTCCTAAACTTTTCAAGACCAGCAAATGAAGCACATGTTTTGCACCTTCCGCTGAAAGCTCAGCGTTGAGAAGTAAACAAATTTCTATTCATTCACTTTGGAAGGCAATAAAAATTAAACGACAATATGAACTGAAACTAGGAGCGCTATTGTGTTCTCCGCGGACCATCTGGATTTCACTGTAGAAATCCGTGTTTAAACCGTACAAAACCTCGAATTTTCGTTGGCGCCTTCACAATTCTTCATATAACACCATGCAATTTAACCAGCAAAGTCGGCCTATTAATGGTTATGTGTGTGGGAGTAAGCGCTGCTGCCATATGGCTTCCTATCTAACGTCAGTTTTGTCAAGAGTGCAATAACTAACAGATGTTCGTCGATTTTTCCAGCTTCATTGTGTACCAAAAAATATTTTAAATAAATTACTAGAAATTGAAGCTTATACAGACACGTTGAAAATTCAAGAGCTTCAAACAAAAATAACAGACTATTTTAAGCAACGAATTTACGTATTCATGGAGATTTGATATTATATTTCGGATTAATTGGAAATTGAGTTTGCGTTTTGGTGTTATATTGAAGTACATACATTCATTAATGAAAATATCATTATTTTGCTTTAAATAAACTTAGGGAAAAAATATTTCTTGGTTTTTGGTGCAATATTTGGATATAATGAACTTCGGTATAACGAACCAATTCTCACGGTACCTAGAGGTTCGTTAAAACCGAGTTTGACTGTATTTATATATGCATGTATATACATATATATTTATGTACGTACATATGTATATATATATATGTATACAATATATATATATATATATATATATATATATATATATATATATATATATATATATATATATATATATATATATATATATATATACATGTTTAGATGCATATATATTGTCGCGTGTTTTAGTTCGCGGCCAATAATTTTAATGTTCCGGGAAAGTGAAAACGCAATGTCTTTTAATTTAAGTTAAAATAGTTTATTTAATTACAAAAATGCACAATAATAACTTATTTTACTATTTCACAATTTTAACTAGAATCTAACTTTCACTATTAAAAATCTAACACTTGTCCATAAATTTCTTATCGCAATTGTCTTCTAAAGCACTTTACTATTACGAAAATCACTTTTCTATTACTCGAACAATATCGCTTCCCACACACTATCGCAGCTCTTATCGCGGTCGAATGAATGATTCCCCCCATTCATTCAGCTGGCCTTTATATAGGGTCTGTGATCATTCAACTCAGTTCTCGTACATTGGTGAATTAGCGGGAACATTCCAGCAGCGTAATGAATGGAGCGTGCTTGTTGGGTTCTCGTTGTTTCGAGTAAATTCATTTGTTGATGTTCTTAATGGTTGTGAAAACAATTGCGACAGTAGCTCGCAGAATTATTTGTACATGTAACACTGCCCCCACCTCAGTTCTTTTCGCCCCGAAAAGATGTGTCGCCATTTGTAGTCAATTCTCCCTGGGTGTAATATGGGGCAAGACGGTCCAGATGCACGATTTTCATTTTGGCTTTCGGGTTACGGTGTTCCTGTATGCGATAAACGACATCGTTGATTCGCTTTGTAACTCGGTATGGTCCTTCCCAATTATGTTGCAACTTTGGAGACCTACCCTTCCGTTGCTGTGGGTTATATAGCCATACCAAGTCATCTTGCTGGAAGCCAGTAGAATTTGCCTTGAGATCATACCTAGTCTTCATGCGGTCAGTAGCCGATTCGAGGTGTTTTCGCACTATCCGGTGTATCTGGTTCAACCGTTGCCTTAGCTCACTCGCGTACTCCGGGATCATTTGGGGTTTCTCAGGGGGTGTTCCGAACTTTATATCGGCTGGCAAACGAATAGTCTTTCCAAAAAGGACTTTGGCTGGCGCTTGGCCCGTCGATGCATGTTCGGCAGCTCTGTACGCCATCAAAAAGAGTGGGATATGTCGGTCCCAGTCCCTTTGGTTCTCGTCAACCATCTTGGCCAGATGTTTATTGAGCGTGCCGGGGATGCAGCAGTGTTGTCCTCGTTTTCCGTATACCCAGCAGCTCGCACATTTCGCCAAAAACTAGTGACTCAAAGTTTCGGCCTTGATCCAAATGTAGTTCGCAAGGTACGCCGTACCTACTGACCCAATTTAACACTAGCTGTTCGGCTACAGTAGTTGCTTCCTGGTTGGGGATGGGGTAGACCTAGGGCCTCTTGCTGAAATAATCGGCTACAACCAGCGTGTATCGATTTTCCCATTCGGATTCAGGAAAGGGTCCTGCGATGTCAACATCAATCCTTTGCATTTGTCCTCTCAGTCGTCGCTTTGGGCCTTTGACGGAAGCGCAAATTGTGCATCTGCGACACCAGTCCTCTACGTCTTCTCGACCATGGAGCCAGTAAAACCTTTCCCGCAATTTCGCTAAGGTCTTGTTAACACCAAGGTGGCCTCCCGAGGATCCTTCGTGCATCTCCTTAACCACATCGTGGATTCGGCTTTTGGGAAGTATAGTTTGCATCCTATAGGAGCTGCCATCCGCCATTTCCCATTTCCGCTTGAGTATGCCACCCTCCACCTGAAGGGAGTTCCATTGTGCCCAATAGCTTTTCAGGATTGCGCCATGCATTGAAACGTCCTTCCACTCAGGTCGCCCAGTCGTCTCCTTCCATACGAGCAATGGTCGGATGTCTTCATCGGCTAACTGGGCATTTCGAATCTCCTCCGTTGACCAACCTTCATCAAATTCGCCCATTTTCACTCGCAGATCAACGGGCGGCTCCTTTTCCTCAATCCGCCGGCAATGCTTGCAGTTAGCTGGACATGGACGACGAAATAGGGCGTCAGCATTTCCATGAACTCTGCCCTTGTGAAGTAGTTGGGGCCTCACTACGTCGGGTCGGATCGTCGATCGGGTTGCACTAGTGTCGTTTGTTATGATGCAATGTTCTTCATCAACTTGACCAGTAAAGGCATTTGTCTGCTGAGGTGCTGAGGATGTCGATCCTCCTAGCCAACGTTCGCCCCACGAAGTTGGCCCTTGCAGTTTGATGGGCCTCCATTCTAGGCTCCTGACACGGTCTGGATCTCCACCATCCTGGACAATACCTCCGTTTTCTTCGCTTCTTGCAGTCTCTTTGCAGGTGCCCCTTCTCACCGTAATCCCAGCATCTAGGCGCACCATTCACTTGCGGCTCTCGCTCATTTTCCACGCGCTTACACCTGCACTCGTCCGCCACTACTTCACGGACCCGGGCAGTGGTACGAGTCGCATTTTTCGCTGCCTCAAAGTTCAGACTATAAACCAATGCGTCCTTAACCGTTTGCTTTTGGGCTAAACGCACGGCTTGTTGCAATTCCTGGTCCTTTAACGCACTGATGAATGCTTCTGTTGCTGCATCATCTCGATGTTCTGGGTCGTAAGCTGGATAAGCCAAAAGTGCCAGGCGCTCAATGTCTTGGGCTAGCTGCTGTAGGGTTTCACCAGACTTTTGCATCCGATGCCTTAGCTGTGCCCGGTAAATCTGCTTCAGATGATCGTCTTCATAACGCATGCCGAGCGCATTCATTATAGCAGTCGGGTTTGGATGCAACTCAACGGGGATAGTCTGCAAAAGCTCGGCAGCTGGGCCCCTTAGAGCAAGAATTAATGCAGTTGCTCGTTCCTGCTCATTCCAGTGATTTATCCTAGCGGCGGCTTCAAACTGGATTTTGTAAATACTCCAGACCGTTTGCCCGTCGAAAATTGGTGCTTGCACATTTCTGGATGTGCTTTGCGCTGCGGTTATAAGCGGGGCTGGTGAGGTGGTTACTACTGCCTTCGCTGCTTCCAATTCTTTTTTCACTTTTTCCATCCCATGGTTGATTCTCTCTTCGACCTGGCTGATCTCAAGGTTAATTCTCTCCTCGGCCTGGTATACCTTTTCCTCGACGCATTTAATTTGGCTGTTGAGACTGCTGAGCTCCGCTTTTATTTCGGTTGACTGTTTTTCCAGCTTCTGTGTGATGTCTGCCTTGATTTCGAACGCTTGTTGGTCTAGCTTCACTGATTGTTCATTTAGCTTCACAGCTAAACTGGATGTCTGTTCATTTAGCTGTGCTGATTGTTCATTTAGCTTCACAGCTAAACTGGATGTCTGTTCATTTAGCTGCGCTGATTGTTCATCTAGCTTCGTAGTTAAATTGGACGACTGTTCATTGAGCTTCGCTGATTGTTCATCTAGCTTCGCAGTCAGACTGGATGACATCAGCATTAACATTTGCATTAGCGCATTTTCTGGCTCCTTTGATTTTGGTGTTGCTGCTTCACCATTTTCTGCATCTGAGGGCTCACCCAAATCCAGATTTCCGCCTTCCGACTCGATCGCGTCACGCAAGCGTGCAATCAGTGTGGCCTTTGTACCTTGCGTAGCCAGGTTTCGCTGTTCCAACTCTTCCTTAAGCTCCGACATGGTCAATTCCTTAATTTTTAAGTTTAGGCTTCGTGGCATTTTTAATGTTTCTTTAAATTTTACTACTGAGCACTATAAAAATGTTCAAATTTTCACTTTCAAAATTTTAATCTCACTTCTCGACACAATTGTCGCGTGTTTTGGTTCGCGGCAAATAATTTTAATGTTCCGGGAAAGTGAAAACGCAATGTCTTTTAATTTAAGTTAAAAGAGTTTGTTTAATTACAAAAATGCACAATAATCACTTATTTTACTATTTCAAAATTTTAACTAGAATCTAACTTTCACTATTAAAAATCTAACACTTGTCCATAAATTTCTTATCGCAATTGTCTTCTAAATCACTTCACTATTACGAAAATCACTTTTCTATTACTCGAACAATATCGCTTCCCACACACTATCGCAGCTCTTATCGCGGTCGAATGAATGATTCCCCGCATTCATTCAGCTGGCCTTTATATAGGGTCTCAGTTCTCGTACATTGGTGAATTAGCGGGAACATTCCAGCAGCGTAATGAATGAAGCATGCTTGTTGGGTTCTCGTGGTTTCGAGTAAATTCGTTTTGATTATGTTCTTAATGGTTGTGAAAACAATTGCGACAGTAGCTCGCAGAATTATTTGTACATGTAATAATATATATATATATATATATATATATATATATATATATATATATATATATATATATATATATACATATATATGTATATATATATATATATATATATATATATATATATATATATATATATATATATATATATATATATATGTATGTATGCATACAATATATATATATATATATATATATATATATATATATATATATATGTATACAGAGGTGGCCAAAAGTGATCGGACAATACAAGAAACAAGCAATAAAATACTTTTACGAGCATAAGCTTTGAAATGAAATAAAAATTTTTCCCTTATATAAAAGTTACTTGTATTCTCAATTAATTGCACAAAAAAATAAAACAGAATTAAAAAGATTTTCACAAGAAAATTAACAACTAATTCAAATTCACATTGCATCAAGTGGAGAAAAGTAATCGGACATTTTGAAAAGTGTGAAATTAGTCATTGAAGTTTGGAGCAATTCTTTTCTTTTCATTTCCGAGTTTAAAAGGGAATTCCCCTAATTATATGTTGATATGTGTTTTTCTGATATCAGTCATTTACTTGTCAGTTTTAAGTGAAGAAAGTTAAACATGGCTAAGAATCGCAAAGAAACCTGTATACATGAAGGAAAAGTTATAATAAAGTTGTATAAAGAGAATAAATCCTTTTCTGAAATATCAAAAATAATTGGAAGAAGTCGTTCGATAGTTTTCGATATCGTGAAACGGTTCAGAAAAAATAATCAGGTGGAAAACGAAATTAGGAGTGGTCGACCATGTAAACTAACAGAGACAGACGCACGAAAAATCTTAAGAATTGTTAAAAAGAATCCGACTACAACGTCCAGAAGTATGAGGGATCAATTAGCAGATGTAAATGGTACCAATGTTAGTGCCCGGACTATTCGTAGAGCTCTCAGCCGTGCTGGTTATCAAGCGAGAGTACCTCGAAAGAAACCACTAATTAGCAAAGTTAATAAGAAGAAAAGATTATGCTTTGCAAAAGAATTTAAAAGCAAGCCGCTCGACTTATGGACTCGTATAATATTCTCTGATGAGAGTAAGTTTAATATCTACCACTCCGACGGCAGGTTGTTGGTGTGGAGAACTCAAAATAGTGAGCTTCATCCCAAAAACATTCAACATACAGTAAAACACGGAGGGGGCTGTGTAATGGTCTGGGGTTGCATGGCTGCCAACGGTGTAGGAGAACTTGTTTTCATTGACGAACCTATGGACAAACTAGGTTACTTGTCGATTTTGAAAGAAAATTTGAAAAAAAGTGCACAAAAATTGGGTCTTGATGGTCATTATTTGTTCCAGCAAGATAATGACCCAAAGCATACAGCTCATGATGTTCGTATGTGGCTCCTTTTCAACACTCCTGGTCAATTAAAAACACCACCGCAATCCCCAGACCTAAATCCCATCGAACATCTTTGGGATCATCTGGATAAAAAAATAAGGAACCATCACATTACTGATAAAAGTCAACTGAAGACGGTGTTATTAGAAGAATGGGACAACATTACTCCGGACGTTACCCGTAAGTTGGTACAGTCTATGCCCAATAGGTTAACAGAAGTTATAAAACAAAAAGGATACGCAACTAGATATTAAAAGCCTATGTTCTAATGGAATCATCAGAAAGAAAAGTATTACAATTGAATGTCCGATTACTTTTGTCCACTTGATGCAATGTGAATTTGAATTAGTTGTTAATTTTCTTGTGAAAATCTTTTTATTTCTGTTTTATTTTTTTGTGCAATTAATTGAGAATACAAGTGACTTTTGTATAAGGGAAAAATTTTTATTTCATTTCAAAGCTTATGCTCGTAAAAGTATTTTATTGCTTGTTTCTTGTATTGTCCGATCACTTTTGGCCACCTCTGTATACACATACTCAAAAAAGTCTGCGTACATCTCATTAGTACAAACTGAATTATGTTGGAATCGTATGAATCAATAATGTGATCTTGATTTAATCATTTCGATAAAAGAGCCTAAACTGCAAGGAATGTATTGAAGCAGGTTTGTTTAAAAAATTCCCTAAATTATCGAACATATAGTAATTTCAATACTTGGAAGTCTGTGAGCAGCCCCAAAAAGTCTGCGTACACATCACAAAATTTGGGGATTCCCCGAAATGTGCAATGTTGATGCCTTCATTTTTTTATTGGTCTGCGTGACAGTACTTCATTGGAAAATTGTCAGTGTGTTTTGCTTGAATAAAAGACTATTCTTTAATATGGAAGTAAAAAATAAGGAAATCAGTGTTAGTGAGCGTAAAGTCATAGTAAAATTGCGTGAAAACGGGAAAAGTTTGATTATTTCACGGCATCGGTCAGGACGTCCACCCAAACTTACAGCACGTGAACGTAGGAGTATTATTAATGCTGTGAAATAAAATCCCCGATTAACCGCGTTCCAAATTGCGCAGGATATAAGAAAGAAATACAATAAAACAATAAGCGATGAAACAGTGCGCATAATTCTCAGAAAAGGCGGTTACCATGGTCGAGTCGCACGTAAAAAGCCGTTCATATCGGAACGGAATCGCCGAAAGAGAGTGGAATTCGCCAAAAATTATGTAAATATGCGAAAAGAATTTTGGGAAAGCGTTCTTTTCTCGGACGAAAGTAAGTTTTGTATATTTGGGATAAAAGGACGCAAATTAGTATGCAGAAAACGCTCGACAGAATTCAATAAAGAAAATTTGATTCCCACTGTAAAGCATGGTGGCGGCGGTGTGATGGTTTGGGGGTGTATGGCAGCCAGTGGAGTGGTGCAACTCGTTTTCATAGAATCTACAATGGATAAATACGGGTACCTTAATATTTAAAAAAATAATATTAAGCAAAGTGTCGAGAAATCGCGGCTGGGGAACGCATTTTTCTTTCAGCACGATAATGACCCCAAACATACAGCTGAAATAAATAGGCTTTGGTTGGCCTACAACGTCCCAAAACTCTTAGGTACACCTCCTCAACCAGAAGATTTAAACCCAATTGAAAGAAAAACATAACTAGCAAAGAGTCATTAAAAAATGTTATTTTGAACGAGTGGAACAAAATAACGGCCGAAGAAACATCAAAACTTGTTCATGTTTGCAAAATAGGCTAAAGGACGTCATTTATAGGAAAGGCTATGCTACTAGATATTAAGGTTCAAAATCTGAAAGCTAATATAGTGGGTTTCAAATAAAATGAATAAATTTTTCAGGTGTACGCAGACTTTTTTGGATGGATTTTCATGACTTTTTGGAAGAAACTTTTTTATTTTGGTTATTCTAAACAGCGAACGAGTGATCAGTTATATATTTATGTACCATATAGTTTAATGAATATAATAAAGAAAAGATTTTAAGTTATAAACAAATGGCAAAGGTTTTTATGTTGATATATTTGCTACGACCAGCAAGTGTACGCAGACTTTTTTGAGTATGTGTATATATGTACATATATTATATATATATTTATACATAAACGAGTGCATATATATAAATATATATATGTATATGTATAAATATATTTGTATACAATATATATATATATATATATATATATATATATATATATATATATATATATATATATGTATATATATATATATATATATATATATATATATGTATATATATATATATATATATATATATATATATATATATGGATATACATATAAATATATGTATATCTACTTTTATACATAAATATGTGCATGCATATAATATATATATACATATATATATATATATATATATATATATATATATATATATATATATATATATATATATATATATATATATGTATATATATATATATATATTTATATATATATATATATATATATATATATATATCTATATATATATATATATATATATATATATATATATATATATATATATACTCGTATGTGTGTGTGTGTATGTATATACTGCCAATTGAAAAGTCCCCGGTGTGATACACAGATGGCGGTGCTAGCATTAAATCCATATGATTTTTACCTTCAAATGATACGTGTCAAAATTTGACAGCACTCTGACCATAAGTTTGTGAGATATTGCGTTGTGAGTGTACATAGCTACTTTTGTTATTTGAAAAAAGATGGAAAAAAAAGAATTTCGTGTGCTGATAAAATATTACTTTTTAAAGGGAAAAATACAGTTGAAGCAAAATCTTGGCTTGATGAAGAGTTTCCAGGGTCTCAACCAGGAAAATCAACTAACATTGATTGGTATGCTAAGTTTAAACGTGATGAAATGAGCACCGAAAACGGCGAACGCAGTGGCCGCTCAAAAGAAGCTGTCACCGACGAAAACATCAAAAAAGTTCACAAAATAATTTTGAATGACCATAAAGTGAAGTTGATCGAGATAGCAAACATTGTGAAGATATCATCTGAACGGGTACATCATATCATTCACGAATATTTGTGCATGAGAAAGCTGTGTGCAAAATGGGTGCCGCTCGAGCTCACAATCGATCAAAAGCAACAACGTGTTAATGATTCTGAGCAGTATTTAAGTGCAATAAACCTGAATTTTTGCGTCGATATGTGACAATGGATGAAACATGGCTCCATTATTTCACTCCGCAGTCTAATCGACAATCAGCTGGGTGGACTGCACACGATTAACCGAATCCAAAGCGAGAAAAACACAACAGTCAGCTGACAAGGTTATGGCATCAGTATTCTGGGATGCGCAAGGTATAATATTCATTGATTACCTCCAAAAAGGTCAGACCATCAACAGCGATTATTATATAGCGTTATTGGATCGTTTAAAGGATGAATCGTTAAAAACCGGCCCCATTTGACCGGGGACTTTTTATTTGGCCTGTTACATATATATATATATATATATATATATATATATATATATATATATATATATATATACACTTGCCAGAGAAAGTATCCGTACATGCAAGATAACAAAGTTATATTTGTATTAAAAAGCAAATGTCCACTTAATTGGAATGCTTTCTTTTATAATATAAAATCTACACTTCTGCATGATTCCCAATATGTTTTATAATACTTACCACTTAAAAATACTTGGAACTCAAACAAAATCAATTTATGGCAACATAATAGACCAGAAAAAGTATCCGTACAGAACAAACCGGGGGATTCCCCGTGTTACACGATGACATATGCAGATGCATATTAATGTTTTTAGGTTCGATAACAGTCCTACTTTCAGTTGTGATAGGTTTAAAATTGAGTGCAGTTTTTTTTTAATTTTTTGTGCACTAGAATACATAATGACGCTCAAAATTAGCGAAACCAGTGCCGAGGAGAGGAAAGTTATGCTGAAACTTAAGAGTGAAGGGAAAATTTACCACGAAATTGGTCAACTAGTAGCCAGAACTCACTCCTCTGTCCAATATGTGGTGAAAACATTTAATACAACTGGTTCAATTTTGTTCAAGCTTCGTTGTGGTCGACCCTCCATACTGACTGAACGCGAAAAAAGAAACGTTTTCCAGGCAGTTTAAAAGAATTCTCGAGTAACTGCTTCCCAAATTGTTGCAAATATAAAAGACTCTTTTGGCAAGGTTCTCCGAGAACATAACATACGAAAAATACTAAAGAGAGATGGATATCGCTCACGTACAGCACGTAAGAAGCCATACATTTCGGAAGTGATCAGGAAGAAACTTTTGGATTCCGCAAAAAATTATATAAACAAGCCACCAGAGTTTTGATAACAGGTCCTATTTTCTGACGAAAGCAAATTTTGCATATTTGGCATTAAAGGAAGAAAGTTAGTGTTTCGGAAGAGCGGTACTGCTCTCGAAAATGAAAATCTCGTACCAACTGTGAAACATGGTGGAGGTGGTGTGATGGTCTGGGGGTGTATGGCGCCAGAAGGAGTTGGCCAACTTGTGTTAATAGAATCAACTATGGATCAATACGAGAAGTTTTGCCGTTGGCCGACGCCACTTCAAACGTCACCCAAGCGATAGAAGCAAAAGGGCTAGGAAACGGGGGCCTCTCCCAAGAGGTGGCACCAAATAACACAATTGCCCTTGACCGCGCTGAAGAGGAGCGGCTTACTCGGAAAGCGGGGACTATCGTCAAACAACTGAGGGCTGCCTGCGAAGTGCAGAAAAACATAGGCAAGAGTGTCAGGAATGGCATTCTTGAACTGGAGGAGCTTTTTGGCCGCATAACGCACTACAGGCGGAGGTGGCTTGCAACCGAAAAGCACCAAAAAGACACGCTCTCCCTCGAGGCATCAGTGGGTCCTAGCAACAGCAAAAGAATGGCCGGTAGCCCAATTGAAGGCGACCGTGAGAAAAGAAGGAAGGACGAGACCATAAACGAAGTTGTCACTCCAGGCGAGGAGTTTCATGTGGTGCGAAACAAGGCAGCGAAAAAAGCGGCCAAAAAGCTACTCCTAGAAAAAACAGACAAAGAGCTCAATCACGAAAAGAAGAACAAAGAACCCCCCGATATACCGCAGAAAACAAAAAGCAAACCGCGGCCCACTAAGGGCCGAACCTACGCAGATGTCCTCCGTGAAATTAAAGGAGCGGTCAAGCCAAACGACACCAAAACTGCCATCAAAGCAGTTCGACCAACCCGGACCAGTGGCCTGCTGGTGGAATTCGGGCCAGAGGCCACAAACAAAGATGCATTCCGTGACGCGGTTCAAAAGGTTCTTGGAGATCCGGCAACCGTTGCCTCGCTCGAACCAATGGCCACCCTGGATGCTAAGCTAGCACCCGGCGACCTCAAACATGAGCCGGGGACAGGGAGTTGCTGGGTTTTCAAGGAGGCCCTAACTAAAGCCAAATCGATACTCAAATGATCCGTATCCTGCAGGTCAATTTGCACCGAAGCACAAACGCCCAGGACCTACTTGAGCAGTTTGCGAGGGATAAGAAAGCTGACCTGCTGTTGCTGAGCGAGCAATATCATAACAAGGACTCGCAAGCGTGGTACCCTGACGAATCTAGTAACTCGGCCATCTGGGTTCGAGACAGCGCCCGCCTTCAGGTGCAGGGCCATGGACGCGGGGATGGTTTTATGTGGGTGCGGTGTTCAGGGATAACATATTTCAGTGTTTATCAGACGCCTAACGAGGCAATGCGATCCTTTCGAACCAAACTCGATGCCCTGGAGGACGCTGTCTCGAACACAGAGGGCCACATACTGGTCGGGGGAGACTTCAACGCTAGAGCCATTGAATGGGGTATGCCACAATCCGACTCAAGGGGAAAGCAAATCTTGGACATGGCGGCCAGAACAGCGCTTCTTGTCCTAAATACTGGTAACACCCCTACTTTCCGCCACCATACCCGATGTGGCACTCGCTTCGGAGTCCCTGGTACCTAGAGTACACAACTGGCGAGTACCAGAGGACTACTCGGCTAGTGATCACCAGTATATAGCGGTTGAGATTCACGACGGTGCCACTCTGCGTGCATATGCCCAAACTCAATCCTCGGATGGAGGACTGGGAGGATGGACGTTGAGAGGTTCGCTGACACGCTTACGGCAGGCGCACCGTTGCTGGGAGCTCCGCCAGGGAGTGGAGGGCAGCCAAGGACTTGGTGAACTCAACTATGAGTACCATCATAACTGCTTGAGTCTTCCATGCCCCGTCGGAGACCCCGACCCGGTAAGCCTCCAGTATACTGGTGGGCAAACGAGATCGCCGAGCAAAGAAGCGAGTGTCACAAACTTCGGCGAGAGGCCCAGCGTGCGCGAGCACAGGAGGAGGCAGACACTAGGCTAGCAGCATACAGGTCCAGCAGGAAATATCTGCGCAGGATTATTAACAAGAGCAAGGCCCGATGCTGGCAAGACCTCGTGGACGATGTAAATAGGGATCCGTGGGGCCTAGGTTACAAGCTGGTCATACGAAAACTTGGTGCCCAACGGAAGCCCTGCTTATATGAAGCAGAGAAGATGGACGAGATCGTTCGGGCACTATTCCCCACGCACCCTGTCCGTGTCGATCCAGCTCACGCACAAACACCATTAGAATGCTCACCTTTTACAATGATGACTGGAGCAGGCAATTATATCCATGAAAGCAAGGACGGCACCGGGACCAGATGGCGTTCCTGCTGAGGTTTTGCAGCTTGTCTACAAGCTTTGTCCTGACTTGTTGCTCAGTATGTTCAACGCTTGCCTTTACGAAGGTGTATTTCCGGAACGCTGGAAAGTGGCGAGGCTTGTACTGATCAGCAAGGGGAAGGGAAATTCCGAGTTAGCGTCTGCATACCGCCCGTTATGTATGCTAGACACGGCTGGGAAAGTGCTCGAGAAACTCATCAAGGGAAGACTCACTGACGCGGTCCGTTCTGCCGGGGACCTATCTCCACGGCAGTATGGTTTTAGAGCAGGTCGCTCCACTATTGACGCGATAGCGGAAGTAGTGAGCGCGGTCCGAAGAGCGGAGGCTTACTGCCAGTCAAACAAAAGGGTTGTGTTGCTCGTGACGCTTGACGTCAGAAACACCTTCAATTCCGCTAGATGGGCGGATATTCTGGAAGCACTGGAAAACTCTTTTCAAGTTCCAGAATATCTGATGCGGATTTTGAAGAACTACCTGACAGACCGGAGCCTGCTCTATGAGACGAAGGAGGGTCGGCGGAGGATGGAAGTTACATCGGTTGTTGCACAAGGCTCCATCCTTGGCCCAGACCTGTGGAACATCACGTACGATGGGCTACTGAGAATCGAGCTGCCGGATGAGTCGCGCTTGATCGGCTATGCAGATGATGTCATGGCGCTAGTTGCGGGACGCACTGTTGAACAAGCGCAACTCAGACTGAGTATGCTAATGCACCGAGTGAGGGACTGGATGACTGCTCGCGGGTTCAGCCTAGCTTTGGAGAAAACCGAAGTAGTCATCTTGACAAAAAAGAGAATCCCTAGAGTAAGGATGATCAACATTGGGGAAGCACTCGTTGAGACTAAACTAGCAGTAAAGTACCTGGGCATTTTGATCGACTCGAAGATGCGTTTCTCCGGCAAATCAGGGCAATAGCTGACAAGGCTGCAGCGAGTGTTTCGGCTCTCAGCCGACTAATGGCCAACATAGGGGGTCCCACCTCATCAAGAAGGAGACTTCTGATGAGTGCAGTACAATCTGTGCTGTTGTACGGATCGGAAATATGGTGTGAGGCTCTCAACAAGGAGCTGTATCGAAAGCGCTTGGCACAGGTGCAGCGACGAGGAGCGCTGCGGATTGCATCTGCATATTGGATTGTCTCGGAGCCGGCAGTGCTGGTCATCACAGGAGTGATACCCATTGCCCTCCTTGCCAAGGAGCGCCGCAGAATCTACTTGCGGAGGAACGAATGCGACAGAGATGCTGTCGCCCACGAAGAACGAGAACGCTCACTCAATGATTGGCAACAGTCCTGGGTGAGCGATACAAAAGGTAGGTGGACCGCACGCCTTATTGGTGACCTGAGGCCGTGGCTCAATCGAAGGCATGGTGAGACTGACTTCTATCTAACTCAGCTACTGAGTGGACATGGATACTTTCGGTCTTACCTGCACAAGATTGGTAAGTCACGGTCTCCTGACTGCATATTCTGTGCTGGAGAGGTCGATGATGCCTACCACACATTTTTTGTATGCAAGAGGTGGGAAAGGCAGCGCGGTGACCTCATTAGAGAAATGGGAGATCTCTCTCCGGATGAACTCACTGGAGAGATGCTCACATCCGTTGACAAATGGAACTGTGTGGCACATTACGCTCGGGCAGTCCTTAATATAAAAGGGAACATATTTGAGCGCCTGGAGGCGTCCAGGGCGGAGGGGTCTCTTTTCTAGAAATCCCTCTCCCTTCCCCTCCATCCGCTGGAAAAGGGATCCCTGTAGCCCGGTGGCGCCTAAACGCGTAGAGAATCGAGGCTTAGCCCGAAGTAATGTGTCAGATTGACAGGGGAGGTGTTTAGTGGGTAGTCCAAGGGTATCCTCCATGGGAGTCCCCCACTGCCAGACTCGGCGAGCGTAAATGCCTTCACCTCCCTACCACAAAAAAAAATATTGTCATGTACGGATACTTTTTCTGGTTCGTTTAAGTGAGGTTTTTTCGTTTTTATTTTGTAAAATCTAGTTTTCGTTTTTATTTTGTAAAATCTAGTTTTCAAAGGAATACCAAAGGGAAAATTTATAGAAAAGATAGTTTCATTAAGGAATAAATTTTGTTGCTTGAATATTTAAATGGCAGCCTTCTTTAGCATAAATTCTCTAATATATTGCTTTCTTTTGATGTTGTACGGATACTTTTTCTGCCAAGTATATATATATATATATATATATATATATATATATATATATATATATATATATATATATATATATATATATATGCACACACATTATGCTTTCGTCAATGACACGAAAAGAAAACTAAAAATTATTTACTGTTCAAGATATCTGCGCGATCATTTAACACAAAAAAATAGAAAATATGGAGCAAAATGAGAAGAAATACGAAGGATATAACAAAACACTAAAAAAACAGACGTCCCAAAAAGGTCGGCACAAGCATAAAGCTTGAGTAAACGCGTGCATTTTTATGCAATATAAACGCATGTGAGAGACTTGTTTATCTAATATTGGCTTCAGTGATAAAGTCGTAATGGGTCCGGGTGACATCATATCTAATATTTTCTTGAAACCGCGCATTTTTGGTAGCTTCAAAAAATTTATGCTTGCGCTAATGCAAAATGGGCAAATACACATCCGTGGGTTTTAATCATGAGGAAGTTAAAACTGTGCCAGAAATATGTTCGAAACTATAAATTGGGTGCTCCAAAAATTGTAAGTTAAGTTTTCGCAGACTTTAAAAAGAAGTGGGACGTGAAACAGTGCGCTGAGTTTTGAGAAATGCTCAATATAAATGGACGTGTTGCACGCAAAAACCCATTCATCAGCCAAGTGAATAGAAAAAACCGTTTCAATTTCGCTAAGGAATATATTTTGAATGATGCTGATTAATGGAATAACGAAATTTTTGCCGATGAAAGCAAATTTAATATCTTTGGCTCGGATGGACGTGTTATCGGGTAGCGCAAGCCCAACGACGAATTGAGTTGAAAGAACCTCAGGCCTACTCGTACCGTGAAGCACAAGAGCGTCAGTTTAATGGTTTGGGGATGCATATCTAGCCGCGGTGTTGGCGAATTAGTGTATATTGATGGTATCATGGATTCTCGTTGATACTTAGACCTCTAGAAAGAAAATCTGCGAAAAAGGACCGCGGAAATGGGCATTTTAAATACGTTTAAATATTACGAAGACAATGACCCCAAACATAAGGTCCGCATTGTTCAAGAATGGCAGCTGTATAATTGCCCGGTTCATCCTCCTCTTCCTCTCGGATGAATTGGACAGTAGAATTCATAGCACGCCGTTTCTTCTAATGGGGAGCTCGAGAAAAATACTTGCGAAAAATCATCTTTAGTATGCGAAATAAAATGTGTTATTCAAGAAAAAGAATATGCAAAAAATACTAGTATAATAAAATTTTTGTTTATTATTACAATTAAGCCTATGTGCGGATCTTTTTGAGAGGTGCAATATTTTGTTTCTTTTACGAAATTTCCTATTTGTTGGTATCGATCAAGTCAAAAACTTTAGTATTTGTGTGATATGCAAGGCTATTATGTTGTGCTCATAATATTTATTCTTTTCAATTTTTCCCGTTTTTATTGACTTATAAAATGCGAAAGAAGGAACATTTCTTACTTGTGCGGATCATTTTGGGAGTCACAGTGTATATATATATATATATATATATATATATATATATATATATATATATATATATATATATATATATATATATATAACTTTTTCAATAAGCCGTCAATGTCAAAACGTTATTTAAAGTCATCATTTTCATCATGATAAAGTTCATGAACCAGCAAAGTTTGGAAGTTATTAAAAATTACAACCGGGATTCTGAGTCGGTGCTCGCAACTTTAAGAGCGATTAATCCAATTTCCGGTCGTAATAATCGTCCCACCCGACAGGCTGTGGGAGCTATAGTGAAAAAATTTGAGTCCAAATTTTCAGTATTGGACGTTCCGGTGCCAAAAAGACGTCGTACCGCTCGAATCGAAAGAAATATTGCATCCGTAAGTGCATCGATTCAAAATGAGCCAAATCAGTCGACTCCATGTCGCCCTCAAGAATTGGGCATTGTTCAAACGACACTGTGGCGTTAATTGGGTTCAAAAGAATCGACCGCTGTAAACGGGC
>OZ017743.1:7030716-7070716 GCA_963969285.1 Odontomyia ornata | reverse complement strand
AAGTTCAATCCCAAAATCTCTAACAACAGTCGAACTGATCGGATGCATTTCTGTTCAGCTTTGAAATAATTTAATTTGATCGTGTAATCATTATTCAAGTACGCGATTTATCGACCTAATTACTTAGTGTAAATAGATGAAACAAATGTAGTGGCATGTTAAATGGTGACTAATAATTTGCATAACTGCTAATGTGTGCAAAAAAATAACAGTGACCTACGAGAATTTAAATTAAAAATAAATACAAATGAAAAGTGCAAATCCATGCAAGAAGAATAAACAATTATATCGACATGCTAGCTGGTAACTAATAATGAAGTGCGAATGTGTGCAAAATCATTATTTAGTAGCACTCGCTCGTCATACTAAATACCGAAAATGCGCCGACTTTCTACCGTATTTGCTGTGAAGGAACCCTACCGGACGTGACATTCGCTTCAGAGTCCTACGAACTCGGGCTATTCAGCCAATGATCATCAGTGAGATCAGTGATGTTGTCTCCCAACGTCCGTGCTCTCGACTTTCTATGATTGTTTAGAACATCGGAAGGATGGACGTCGAGAGGTTCATCGAGGTGTTCATGGCAGGCGCTCCTGGCAAGAACAGGCAGAATGATCAGTATTGGAGACATACCGATCGAATCGAGGCCAGCGGTGAAGTACCTGGGGCTACTGAACAACTCAAAGATGAGTTTCTCTGAGCAAATCAGGCTGCTTTGGGAGTATTGGCTCTGAGTCGTGGCCAGAGTAGGGGGACTCAGCCCATCAAGAAGACGCCTCTTGATGAGTGCTGTAGGGTCAGTACTACTGTACGGAGCAGAAGTATAGGGCGACGCTCTCAGTAAGGAGGCATACCGAAAACACCTGGCACAGGTACAGAGAAGAAGAGCACTGAGGATTGCATCTTCGTATCCGACAGTCTCTGATTCGGCGGTGAGAGTTATTGCAGGTGAATACCTGTTATCCCCCCTGCTAGAGAGCGCCGCGCTATTTAACTGCGTCGAAATGAGGACGCGAGGGAGATGGTTGTCCACAAGAAGAGACAGCGCTTATCCAACGATTGGCAGCAGTCTTGGGTGAACTGCATGAAGGGAAGGGGGACTGCGTGCCTCATTCTGGATCTGAGACCGTACCGATGCTAAATCGAAGGCATGGTGAGAATGACTTCTATCTGACCTAGCTTTTGAGCGGGTATAGGTGTTTTAAGTCTTACCTGCACAAAATTGGTAAGTTACGGTCCTCCAACAGTCAGTTTTGCCCAGGAGAGGAAAATAATGCCCGCCACACATTTTTTGCGTGTACAAAAAATGGGACAGGCAGTGACGGGTCCTCTACAGAGACACAAGAGAGCTCACCCCGGATAATATAGTCGCAGGGATGCTTGAATCGGTTGACAAATGGAACCAGGTGGCACATCATATTCGGGCAGTCCTAAAAGATAAAAGGGACTCACAGCAGCCAGAGTCTGGGGATGGCTTGTCTGGCAATTCTTATTCCCCTTTCTCCTCCCGCTAGAAGAGGGATCCCCCAACTTGAAGGCACCTCACGGCGTAACAAAACGAGACCTGGCCCGAAGGAATGTGTCAAACGATCCCAGGCTATGTTCTCATGTTGGCAGGGGAAGTGTTTAGTGGGTAGTCCAGTCGCCTTCTTGCGAGCATGGGGGTTCCACACTCTGTGCGTAAATGACATTCACCTCCCAACCACAAAAAATCCCCGTTGGTAGCACCAGCCGGAAAGGTAAGTTTCTCGGATTTAGCGTAAGATTTCGAAAAAGAATTTGGCTTCCCTGTTATTAGAGTTCTTACTGCAATTTTTGGAGCACCACATCGGTATTTATTTTACTACCATAAAAAGAATCCGCCAACGTTCGTATTTAGAGACCCTTTGTAGAGGCCCAAATACTTTGCTAATAAAATTAAGATGCACACTTATGGATTACTAATTGAAAATCTGCAGATAATCAATTGTTATAAACATATAAATAGAGGTTTCGTCCTTCTCACATTTGCTGTTTACACATTCCTCAGTGGTTACTTGACTGATTGGTAACTTGTCGGCTTAAATAGCTCAAATAATTTACTTTAAAAGATTTTCATAAAAGTTTAGTCAACACTTGCGTTGTCATGAATGCATTCATTTTTAATTCTTTTCTGAACGATCACGGGCCGCCATTTTGAACTTGATCGTTTGCTTTTTGATTATTTTCACAAATATCAGTCGATGAGTCTCAACTGCTGTGCTGAATCTTATTCGAATTGGAGTTTCACTCTGAACAGCACAAAAACCGACTGACGGACAGACAGGTTGGGATTTTACAATTTTTAAGGGTATTGTAAAATTATTTTACAATATCCTAGCAATGGTCTGCTTTATAAGTTAAGCCATTTAAAAACTTTCCATGAAAAACATTCATTATTTCAGTTGCTACTAAAATACCGAATTGCGCTTACTTTCTGACCCAGTGGGTCCACCGTTTTGAATGCATGCATTTGATTTTGGATTTTTTTAAATCTTTGTGTGCTAGGACCTCATCAATCAATGTGCCAAATCTCGTTCAAATCGGAGTTTCACTCTTGACAGGGCAAAAATATTAAATTTTTAGTGAAAATGGCAATAAATATTAGCTTTGAAATTTTCGACTTCTTTATTTGTCATTCGATTTTGAAAATTTTTTTCACAATACAAGAAGTTAGTACAAACATCTATAATGCCAAGTTACGTCAAAATCCATTGGAATCTACGAAAGTCTGAAAAAATAGCATATTTTAACCACCGCCATTTTGAACTTGCACATGCATGATCACCAAAATGACAAAGCCTCTAGTTCTGATTAATTTCCATTTTAAAACCATTCATCGGATTAAAATTACGACTTTTAAAAGCCTTTGAAGTTTTGAGTTTCAGCTAGCCACCATTTTGTATTTTGTGACTTGACTTTCAGTTTTTTACATATTTCTTTAGATACTTATAGTACTTATACCCTGAGAGATTGGCACCATCCATACATGGACATGCATTTTATTTGCTCCGATTGTCAAGGCTTCGAAAATACTTTTAAAGCATGTATGATAAGTTGATCAGTAGCATAGAGGGCATAAATGAAGTGAAAAATCAGCTTATTTCAAGGCAGCATTCTCAGTCGAGAGCTAAGACTTTTGTGGAGCTACCAAATTATCTGACAGCATTAAAAAATCATGTATAGCACTCGAATCATTGGAAAATCAAAACAGACAGTTACTAGCATTCAACCATCGCAAAATAATCACACTTGTAAAAATAATACATCATCATTAATTAAAAATAATACCTCAATCTCCCTGGAAAATCTTCGTGAACAATTTTGGCAAATATCTCCACATTCTGGCAATTCAAGCGGCTGAGAGGAATTGGCACATATTCTCATTAGATTGATCAATCTCGAGGAGATGTGCACCAAGATTCTAAACCAGCAACAAAATACTCAGTGGGCACCGCAGACATTGCGCTCGACGGACACACAGCTTGCTAGTTCACTACCATCAAACACAAACTCCTAGCTTCATCTACAAGTTTGGCAACTTCTGGACAAGAGAAGAATGGAAGAATCGAATCAAAAGATTACACAAATCAAACATTCATTCCATCCCATCTCTCGCAAATATCGACCCAACTCACAATGCGCTGTACAGTATCTTTTTTACGAAAGGGAAAAATTTAAATTTAGCTCCTGTCAGAAAAAATATTGAAAATATACTCCACATCGACAGCTGCAAAGTCGAAGAACTACCTTCTCAGGGTGCCCGAAGGAATAGTTTTAAAGTATACATTCCACCACGGTATTCTTGGTTCTTCATAAACAACAGGAAAAAGGACGGCAACTACATTTGAAACGGCATGAAATTTAAATTATGAAAGGAATGTAATGGAGACTGAAAACCTAAGGACAACCGTAATAAATGTAGTTCTAAGAATGTGTGTATTCTCAATTCTATTACTAATACCTTAACATCATCTAACCCCCTTTACAAGCCACCTTCATTTTTACCTCCTCCAATATTATTGAATGATAAGTTAAATGAATCTATTGTCAATACCACTGAGGAAATTTGTGGCCAACCGCCCCAATTTTCAGGACAAACGGTATCGAGTTTCTATGAGTCGACTATAGCTTCCGAAAAATACGTTTGCCCAACTGCGTACATTAATTTCGTGCGTGGTGAAGACCCAATATCACCAGCTACGGGATCATTAGGACTACCCACATTACTTCTTCTATCTTAAACAATAGCAAATCATTTTTAGATCCACTCTTCCCACCCACAGTTAAGGCCACTATCATCTCGAGTAATGGGCTAGAGAAAAGGTAACTCATTTCAAGGTCCAGAGAATACAAAGTTTATGATTGTGTTCGTCTTTACCTCCCTACAAGCATAAGGCCCCCGAAACAACCTGTTTTGAAGGACTAGCGTTAACATTTTAATCCAAAGAGAAGGCCTTCCGATCGATCTTGACACCCTTCGGAGCCTCTGTTGTCGCTATCACGAAGAGATTGATGACCATAGACCAAGCGAAAAAAGATCTTGAGACGTATCCTTCCTTTGTTAGTTCCAGTTATATTTCTTCACTACAAATGACGAGAGAAAATCAATGCAAGTTTTTCCGTCCCCTTTCATTAGTCTATTCAACATAGTCTTAAATTGTTTTACCAAACCTGTAGTAGTATACGTAGAAAACTACCCCAACTACCTTGATTGAAACCTGGTTAAATTAATCTCATAAAAATGAGGAGATTCTGGAGAATAATTGGTCCATTTACAGATACGATAGAGATTACCTCAGGAGTGGATAAAAACGTGGAGGTGGTATTGGACAAACACTTGGTACACAACTCCTTCTCTAGTGAGCCCATCAACACCCTGCCAAATTCATTATTTCAGCATAGAATAATGCAAATATAGTTTTCTGTGTATATTGGCGTTTTCTATGTCCCTCCAAAATCAGACAAGGTTTCGGAACCATGGCTGGGTAGTGAAATCACACGTTTGCAAAACCAAAGAAACAAATTTCATTAAAATATTTAAAACCAGTTGAAGTAGCGGGAGAGTGTTCCTGCCAGAAGGGTCTTGCAAAACTATTAGTAAATCAATCAATATATTCTGCATGTCAAAACTTGACCAATATACAGGCTCCATAAATTGAGTTCGAAAAATGATTATAGTTATTATATTTGTATATTCGCTGCCATTTTGTTTCAAGTGTTTTCACCCCATCGCTTAATTAGTCATGATAACACATCAATATTACAAACCATTTCTAAAATTTTCATCACAATTCCTACATATTTATAGTGTCTAGGTCCGTTGAAAACGTGTATCTCCCTAGTATCACGTGTTAACGTTGTTGTAATTGTTAAATATTCAATCGGCTATAACTTAGCTGTTCATAGGTCGATTATTGTGAAATTTTCAGAACACGTACGATTGCTTTCAAAAAGCTTCAATTACAGTTTTTGGGAAATTTAAGGGTCCCATTTTGATTTTATAGGCAAAAATGTAAAATTTATAAAATGTACTATTATTAACAAAGTTGATTGAATTTTGACTTCTAAGGTATTTTTTGCCCTTGTGATCTTAAGGCTCAACCCCTATAACTTTTTCAGATTTTTCGTATGAAAGGTGTCCAATCGCAAGGGGGACACCAAATTTTCGTACATTTCCCCTTCCCCTGCACCCCTCAAAGCAAAACTCATCGTTTTAAGACCTGTTTTAAAAAGTTCTCATCAAGACCTTTCATTTGATACCCATATTGCCTACATGCGATGAAATTTTTTTTTTCGTGGGCAACTCCCCTATATGGGGAGACCCCCCTTAAAAACCTTATAAATTTCCATTTGTGATGAAACTTTGAAGAGGGCATCACTTTACACCTACTTACAAAATCTCGTGTTTCTTGCTTATGTACTTTGCGAGAAAAAGTGGTGTGACACACGGACGGACGACGGACGGACGACGGACGGACAGACAGGACATGATTTTAGTAGGGTATTGTAATATGATTTTACAATACCCTAAAAAGTAATAACGTTTGTGACGACATTCAGAGAAATTATGAAGAGCTTGCTAATGAGTTTAAAATTAAAGCACGAGAAGCATATTAATCCTATGTAAATAGTTTAGGTGAAGAAGTCACTTTGAATCCAATAAAGTTTTGTTACGTATGGTTACTTCAGTAATGTCATAGAATGATTCCGTCTCTTCTTCTGCAGATCAGATCAGTGAGTATTTTGCTGAATATTTTCAAGGAATCTACTGCGATTCCGGAAACTCTCAAACCTCCTGTCCTTTGAATCAGCATCAAGAACTCAAATCGATAGTATTTTAATATCTGAAGAGGAAATTCGTCATGACATCGAGGTTCTTGACTTGAATGAGTACCTGGCCCTGATTTGATTCCCCTTGTTTTTTTGCCCTGTGCAAAGATAATTTGATCCGCCCTTTTTTCATCATTTTCAATAAATCGCTTTAATGTGGTATCTTCACCTCGGACTAGAAACCATCTTACATAGTACCAATCCATAAAAAACGCGAAAAGCGGTCTGTTGAAAATTATAGGAGAATTGCTGCATTATCTACCATACCGAAGCTTTTTGAAAAGATTATATGCAATAAAATTTCGCCACTTATTGAGCCGTATGTCAACGACGAACAACATGGTTTCCAAAAATGCAGATCTACTACCACAAAACTTGTTGTGTCGACATCAGACATTCTTTGTGAGAATGAAAAAGGTAATCAAATCGACACTAACATATAGTATATACTCGTACACCGATTTCAGTAAAGCGTTTAATAGTGTGGATCATGAAATATTGATAAAGAAACTACATAGCTTTGGAATTACCGGCCCACCCCTTAGCTGGATTCATTCTTATTTGAAGAGCCGCACACTATATGTCAAGTTTCAAGGTCGTTTATCCAAGAAAATTAATGCCCTCTCTGGGGTTCCTCAAGGTAGTCATCTTGATCCACTGCTTTTCAATATTTTCATATCAGATCTTTTGGTATCACTATCAGATATACCCCACTTTTTTATGCCGATGACCTGAAGGTGTAGCACATTATAAAATCTCATACTGACGCTTTCTTTCTTCAACCCAAATAGAATATTTAGCTCCAATGGTGCAACGTTTCACTCAATTTGGATAAATGCCATGTTATAAGTTTTTTCTAGACGAACGAATACCATCCTGAACGACTACCAAATCAATAACACGAATTTGAGCCGAGTCGAGAGTATAGTAGATCTAGGCGTAGTCGTAGACACGCAGGTTCTGTCAATCTTCTATACGACGAAGGCCTTTCTAAAGCTAATAGGATGCTAGGTTTCATCAAAAGAAGAGCTACTGAGTTGGAGAAAATTTTTGTCACAAATTCTCGAATACGCTTGTGTGATCGGGGACCCTGTTTTTGACATTCACAACAATAGGTTGGAGTCGGTGCAAAAGCAATTTTTACTCTTTGCGCGAAGATCCCTCTATGCACCCAGAGATTTCCATAGCCTTCCATCCTACGATAACCGACTCCAAGCATTCTAGGCGGATTGCGTTGTCCTCATGTCTAATTTTCGATGTCCTTAGGGGTAATAGTCGAGAAAGTACGGCTAAATAACACTTCTAGAACTACCAGGAATACTACCATGCTTACCACAAGTACCCACCGTACCATATATGAGGATAATGACCCAATTAATAGATGTAGCAGGGCATTTAACAAATTCAGCAATCATGTAATGAGTCGACCCTACGCAACTGCCGGCTCGCACACATGCCCATCGCTGCCATATGGCTTTCGAGCGAACGTCAGCTTTGGATGACATTCCCATCCTATGTCAGTTTGTGTCGAGGAATGTCACCCAAAGCTGACGGCAGTTGGAGTCGGTAACTGACAGACGGGCCAAGGCAGTGTCGTCAAGTGGTAGCCGAAGACAACCAAAAAGGAAAAAAGGTCGTTGCAAGTTAAGTGCACGACTCGCAACAAGATAAGGAATCCTTCTACAACACCAACATAATTCGCTAAGAGGGAAATGTCATCAGGCAAATCTTTTTCAGCAGCTGAAAACAGCGAACCAACTGGAACATCCCTCGACCGGCAAGTGGACATAACCCCAATTGGAGTTTATGCGAATTGCCGATCAGAGGAATTTGGAGCAAGAAATTCACCTCATGCAACAAAATAAAGAGGGTTTCTTCGAGAGAAGATGTGGACCTATCCACACAACCACTTTCGCAGGAGGAAATAGGCGAGCGAGTGAACCACGACCAGAAGGGTGCAACACAGGATAAATGGAAGGTGCGTTACAGTTAAGCCGTGCATCATGTGCGCTGGTGCTCTTTGTTATTTAGATGTCAAGAAAGTTATTAACGATGCTTCTAATGATCGTTTCGGTGGCAAAACAATTTTAAATGTAGCATAATTATTAAACTACAAAAGACTATGCACACGTGGTAATAGAAAATCAGAAGCAATGAATTAGTTGAACAAATTTCATAAAGGTGTCAATCAAACTGCGCCAATTTCTAAAGTGAAGAAAGTCAAGGATTGAAATTTGTGTGTAAGAGCTCAAACAATATGATCGAGAACTAGAGACTGACGTGTTAGCATTATCAAATAGGAATACCGTAATTTGTTTTCGTTGTACGCCAGCTTAATATTACGTGTCAAGATCACATCTACGAAATGAAGAAATCAATATCAGTATAAACTTTTTTATCCTTTTGCATTTTATCGATGCAAAGTTAATATGACTCAATTTTATTAAGAATCGTGAACACTTCCAATTTCTAATTTTTCTTTTTGAATTTTCGTGATACATTTGTGTAACTTTTCAAATGAGACAAATGCAGTCTCAGTATAATTATGTACCCTTGAACTGAAGCTGAATCTTTTACATAGAGTTTTAAATGCATATATTTGAACTAAATGTAATATAGTTATGTACGCGTTCTACCACTCAGTCGGTGGAGCTGACAGATAAGGAGAGATAAGGAAACGTTGCATTTTACTTTTTCAATCTTGATTAAAGTGAAAAAGTTACGAGCAATAAATGCAAGGCGAGCAGAATAGAAAAAATTACCTTTCTCCTGGTCCTATCGCACAAGTAAAATCTGTACTGTTTCACTGTGTTTTTCCAAAAATCAAATTCTAGACCTCATGCTTCTCCAAAACATGTCTAAGGTGAGCTTGCAAAAATCGCAGAGCAAATTGTGTAAGCCATGGACTGAACTGAATTTCGATAAAGACGGTAATCTACGTGCGATTTTATGCTATGAAAATATTTTTCGATAAAGTTCATTAAAATAAGATTAAATTATGTGCGATATTAATAGATTTATAATTTCAATTTAGTTTTTACAATGAATTTCCATTTAGTGTAAATGATAAATTAAAGGCCAATGCAAACAAGTTAAAGAGGAAAATATCGAGGAGTGCATTTCAAAGCCAACTACAACGACGTGTACTTTAAAGTGTTTTGCCACAATGTCCTGAATTAAAGCAAATGAGAATTCATTACGTCGTGTCGGGAGTGAAGCAAATAACTTAATTTAGCGAATTGGTGATGAAAAGATTGCCGGCGTGAACGAATTGTAACGTCGAACACTGAGCATCAAACTTTCTAGTAACTCTAGCTGTAAAGAATACAATAATGACTAAAAACTAAGCCTAAGTAAGAATCAAATTGAAAATAATGAAAGCAACGCGCGTGATTTGGTCAGAAAAACAATCCAAAGTCTGAGTAAATTATAGGGTAAAATCATCTAATCCCATTTTTCGAATTTCTAATCCTATTTTTCGAGTTTGCTGGTTTCGGTTACGGAAGTCATTGAATGGGCGTTGATAAAATCACGAGATGTATATATGGAATCGATTCCTAGTTTTGGATTTTGGAAATTCTCGATGTTTGCACGATCAGAAAAACAAAAGCAGTAGCATAACATTTTGTGTTTGTTTTTTTTTGCCATTACTTCATACTTTTCCAAAACGTTTCCACTGCAAATTCTCCTTTGAAGAAGAACTTGCGCAAATCTAACAAAAAGTATTCCATACAAACTGTAGATCCGATAGCATGCAAAACCATTAATCGAATTAACATAGACACGTAGTTGTGTGTACACTAAAACCAACCAATATTTATTTCGGCAGAGATTGCATGACCAACAGCCATATTTGATTCTTCGATTCGAATTTTCTTTTCTCGCATCCCTTCTGTTTCAAAAATTAACGTATGAATTTTTCCAAACACTTATCAGCATCAGCAAAACCCCGTCGAATATTCCTTGGCAAAAATAACTAACTTGACATTTTTTTTCTTGATTTCCTTGTTCCATAACTACAAATTCAAATCTTATTGAGCGAAAAGAGAAATGCTATACCTAATTATAACATGTTTAAGACAAACAAAATTTTATTAGTACATTCTTAACCGCTTAGGCATAAAGTTAAACCAGAGGAAATGGCGAAAACCAGAATTGTATACAGATTTTTTTTTGTGTTTAAGCAAATTCATAAAATTAATGATTATTACTGTATCTATACATGATTGAAAGAAAAAAAAAACACACCTTACAACAATAAAACGGTTAAACCAAGAAATATCACACGTAAATATAAAAATGAAATTGATTTGAACGTTTAATCTAAATAATATTAAAATAAACGAATCCTATATACATATGATTTATATAATTGTGAATTCTAAACCAGATAAATAAAACAAAAGAGGTGAAGTAAACAAACAGATAAGTAATTTGCGATGCTACAGTTATTGATAATAATTGCTTAATCGAAACGTTTCCGAAGATTAATTCTCTTTATTGTGTGATCCGTATTTTTTAAAACGAAAAAAAGAAACCCTTTAAACAATTTGTTGTAATGCATAAATTATCAAATTTGAATTTTATTAAAATTTTATATGTATTTGTGCGATTTCAATATTTATCCTTTTAAGATTAAAACTAGTAAATCAAATTTTAAAAATTTTTTGAATAAAAGATGATGGAGTGCTAGATAATCCGCGACTGTTCCTTTCCAGTGGCCCTGCTTTTTCAGAGGCAGTGGGAGTGCATGATAAGTATGCCGGTAAGAGAGTAGGGTTTTGAAAAATCCACGGATGGCCGGTTTCGCGTCGCGTGCGGTACGCGGTACCTTAGTTTGTCTTGCCTTTTTTTTCTTAGCGTAGATTTCTTCGGGATTGAATTAACGTAGTGTATTTTTCAGTACCGCGTCGGTAAAATTCGGGAACGCGAAATTGAAATTAGATTTTTGTAATTGACTGGAATGATGAATGAATATGGAATAAAGTAAAGTAGGTTTTCCTTCCGTATGTTTGTGTTTTCGACGCGGTTGAAACGGGCATTCAATGGTGGCTGAAATATGTAATTGAGCGTAATTCATTTAAAGACTTGCGACCGAAATCCTCTCCGATCTAGCTGGCCGACAAGCAGCCACCGCGAAATGGATTACGGTGCACGGACTGGTTGGCCGGTTGGTACCATTCGTTGGCACAACTCAGACTTCACCGATGAGAGGTCGGTTCCGACTCGTTCGTACGAATTTAGACGGGAAAATCATTACAATCATTATGCCTCAACTACTTCGCACTCTCTTTTCAAATCCAAAATTATAAAATCTTTCTCTTTCCGGATACAGCAGATCGCAAATTTACAAAATTTAAATTGGCATACATTTTAATTTTTAATTTTTTATACTGTACCTTGTTTTGCAATAAATAAATAAAAAATAAGCACGTGCTTGGTGGCCTTTAATTATATTTATTTGAAGCACTTATTTTCGCAATAGACTGATATTTTCAGGCTTTATGAGATACTCAAAAAATTGTTTACAGTTTAAGTCACCAAAATTGAATTTGATTGAGAGAAGGTCGCGAACAGTTTTTACGGAAAGTCTGTTTCGCTCATCAGTATATTGTGAATTTACGAGAGAAAATATTCGTTCGCAATTTGCGCTGTTGTGCAGGTATTGAAAAGAAAAACGCGGTTATTTTTAATATTTCGGAGTACGAATCAGTATTGTTATTTTTAGCAAACAAAGAACGAATCATTTTATTACATAATTCCTCGAAAAAAGAAGTATCTTCTTTTTGTTTTCCTTTGATAAATCTCACTAGATTCTTCGTTTGATCAAATAGTTTGGACTAATCGAAAATAATTTTCTTGCAAATATTGGATGGATTCGTCCGGACAATCAGTTGTGAATGGACACGTTGCTTTGGAAGTCCAGCCACCGAAAGACAAAAGTTTTCTATGTAACGTTAAGAGAACATACCGAGAATTCAGAGAGTGAAGCTATCCATTCTTACAAATACTCCTGTGCATCTTCGTAAACGATCATGCACTGTTTACTTCCCAATCTAAAGTCCAGAGTTGTACACAGCAAAATAACCTCCGTATTTACAAATCACTAGTCAAACCTTTGCTGTTATACGAGTATGCAAGTGAAATGTGGACCCTGGCGAGCGAATCCGAAAAGGCAGTGGACGTATTTGAACGCAAAATGCTTCGGAAAATCTACGGCACAGGGCAACAAGGAACAGAGTGGAGACCACGTTACAACGATGAGTTGCATGAAATATTTGACGACCCACCTGTTTCCTCTTGTGTAAAGTTACGTAAATTGCAATGGGCGGCCCATGTAATAAGAATGGAAGAAAACCGGCTACCCAAAAGAACATTGACAGGTAGAGCACAAGGTAGACGTCCAGGGGGAAGACCGAGGACTGGATGGGAATAGAAGCTTGTCTGCTGTCCCAGATCCTTGTTGAGAGTAAACAACTGGTGGACAAGGTCGCGGAAACGCGATGATTGGAGAAGATTAATTCTGGAGGCGTCATAGATGATTATAAATAAAATTTCTATGCATCAAATTAAATTGATTTTTGACTAATCGAACCATTTTTCCTGTAAATATTTATAAATTTATCATTTGCTGTCATTTCATTTTGACATCTGACTTCACTTAAGAGTTCATGCCAGGTTTATACTACATTTACATGTGTGTCGTGGTTACCTAGTATACTGATGCCAGGTTTCGTTTTATACCACATGTCTGTCTAGGCTTTAACTTGGATCAATCATGCAATCGAAGTGCTGTTTTAAAACCTTCTGTTTGGGAATCAAAAAGCAAATAACATTTTTTTCGAAGTAACAATAATAAATATTTGTGGTTTCATTTCATTTAAACCCAGATAAGTTTCACGAGGGCCATGTTTGTTTTATGATTAGCTTTCAATAAGCCATTCACAGCACATTTGGGACAAGAGCAAACGTTCAGGGTATTTTCCTGTCCACAAAAAAAGAAAATAAAACACCCGGTTTGCGGTGCGTTAACTACAGATGCATATGACTTCAAATCAAATATAAAATATTAACAAAAATTGTAAAAAAGATATGAGTTTAAGAAGAACTTTGTTGAAAAGTATCGAGCTGGCAAGTCAACTATGGACTAAATGTCTACGGTCAAGCAAGCACCTAAGAAATAGTGTGTTCAACATAAGAACATCCACATGGGCCGCAAATAAGCATGGAAACAATGGCGGTAATCGAATTAATAATAATAATCCATCGCACAACCGTACTGAAGTGCGTGAAAAGATTTACAGGAAAAAGGGCGAACATAATTTCATTATTCTCCCTCGATGGAAATAGTTTTTTTTTGGCTTAGCACTATAGCTCCTTTCGGGCCTTTGCTTAGAAATAGTTAGAGCATCTAATTATCTTGATCGAATATATCGGCACTCGAGAAGGCGATATGGTCAGTACCACGCTTTGGATACGTTCTAATGGAAGAAGGTGATAGTGATTAAGAACATGACGAAAACATAAACTAGGATATTTTAGAGGATAAGAACAGTCAATATGCCGAAGAGAGTGAAAGTGACATTGAAGGTGACTCAAATGAAGATAGTGAGAATTGATTTCTGACGGTAAATTTCATGAAATCGGACATTCCAGGTTTGCAAAAGCTTCCTAAAGGGGAACAACCTTACGATTTTTTCGAACTTTTATTCGATGATGCCTTTTTCAATATGATGGATAGAGAAACAAGTAGGGCGAAATGTTTCTTGGAAAGAAATGGAAGGATCTATTGCGGAGTTTAATCTTTTTATTGCATAATTACTGGAATAAAAGCAACCACTTTAGTTTAGAATCCTTTTGGCGGCATATGAGTAAAGAAAGATTCCAGATTTATTAAGGTCATTGCATTTTTCATCAGATACTGAAAGTGATAATTGAATTAGAAAAAAAGTTCCAGTCATCACCTATTTTAACGATAAAATGAAAGAAATCTATTACCCGCATAAAGAGTTGTGATTGGATGAACCTTTAGTTCCTTGGAAGGGATGATTGGTTTTCAAGTAGTAATTTGCAGGCAAAAAGCACAAGCACGGTATAAAGTTATGTATATTATATTAAAGTTCGGGAACAGTGTTACGAATAAAAGTTTATAGCGCGAGTGGTGATGAAATAAGTGGAAAAGGCCATGTGAATATAGTTGTTTTTCATTGGATGAACGATTTTTACATCAAGGACATCCAGCGTTCATAGATGATTTTGAATTAGTGCGGAAAAAATTACCTTTCTCCTGGTCCTATCGCACAAGTAAAATCTGTACTGTTTCACTGTGTTTTTCCAAAAATCAAATTCTAGACCTCATGCTTCTCCAAAACATGTCTAAGGTGAGCTTGCAAAAATCGCAGAGCAAATTGTGTAAGCCATGGACTGAACTGAATTTCGATAAAGACGGTAATCTACGTGCGATTTTATGCTATGAAAATATTTTTCGATAAAGTTCATTAAAATAAGATTAAATTATGTGCGATATTAATAGATTTATAATTTCAATTTAGTTTTTACAATGAATTTCCATTTAGTGTAAATGATAAATTAAAGGCCAATGCAAACAAGTTAAAGAGGAAAATATCGAGGAGTGCATTTCAAAGCCAACTACAACGACGTGTACTTTAAAGTGTTTTGCCACAATGTCCTGAATTAAAGCAAATGAGAATTCATTACGTCGTGTCGGGAGTGAAGCAAATAACTTAATTTAGCGAATTGGTGATGAAAAGATTGCCGGCGTGAACGAATTGTAACGTCGAACACTGAGCATCAAACTTTCTAGTAACTCTAGCTGTAAAGAATACAATAATGACTAAAAACTAAGCCTAAGTAAGAATCAAATTGAAAATAATGAAAGCAACGCGCGTGATTTGGTCAGAAAAACAATCCAAAGTCTGAGTAAATTATAGGGTAAAATCATCTAATCCCATTTTTCGAATTTCTAATCCTATTTTTCGAGTTTGCTGGTTTCGGTTACGGAAGTCATTGAATGGGCGTTGATAAAATCACGAGATGTATATATGGAATCGATTCCTAGTTTTGGATTTTGGAAATTCTCGATGTTTGCACGATCAGAAAAACAAAAGCAGTAGCATAACATTTTGTGTTTGTTTTTTTTTGCCATTACTTCATACTTTTCCAAAACGTTTCCACTGCAAATTCTCCTTTGAAGAAGAACTTGCGCAAATCTAACAAAAAGTATTCCATACAAACTGTAGATCCGATAGCATGCAAAACCATTAATCGAATTAACATAGACACGTAGTTGTGTGTACACTAAAACCAACCAATATTTATTTCGGCAGAGATTGCATGACCAACAGCCATATTTGATTCTTCGATTCGAATTTTCTTTTCTCGCATCCCTTCTGTTTCAAAAATTAACGTATGAATTTTTCCAAACACTTATCAGCATCAGCAAAACCCCGTCGAATATTCCTTGGCAAAAATAACTAACTTGACATTTTTTTTCTTGATTTCCTTGTTCCATAACTACAAATTCAAATCTTATTGAGCGAAAAGAGAAATGCTATACCTAATTATAACATGTTTAAGACAAACAAAATTTTATTAGTACATTCTTAACCGCTTAGGCATGAAGTTAAACCAGAGGAAATGGCGAAAACCAGAATTGTATACAGATTTTTTTTTGTGTTTAAGCAAATTCATAAAATTAATGATTATTACTGTATCTATACATGATTGAAAGAAAAAAAAACACACCTTATAACAATAAAACGGTTAAACCAAGAAATATCACACGTAAATATAAAAATGAAATTGATTTGAACGTTTAATCTAAATAATATTAAAATAAACGAATCCTATATACATATGATTTATATAATTGTGAATTCTAAACCAGATAAATAAAACAAAAGAGGTGAAGTAAACAAACAGATAAGTAATTTGCGATGCTACAGTTATTGATAATAATTGCTTAATCGAAACGTTTCCGAAGATTAATTCTCTTTATTGTGTGATCCGTATTTTTTAAAACGAAAAAAAGAAACCCTTTAAACAATTTGTTGTAATGCATAAATTATCAAATTTGAATTTTATTAAAATTTTATATGTATTTGTGCGATTTCAATATTTATCCTTTTAAGATTAAAACTAGTAAATCAAATTTTAAAAATTTTTTGAATAAAAGATGATGGAGTGCTAGATAATCCGCGACTGTTCCTTTCCAGTGGCCCTGCTTTTTCAGAGGCAGTGGGAGTGCATGATAAGTATGCCGGTAAGAGGGTAGGGTTTTGAAAAATCCACGGATGGCCGGTTTCGCGTCGCGTGCGGTACGCGGTACCTTAGTTTGTCTTGCCTTTTTTTTCTTAGCGTAGATTTCTTCGGGATTGAATTAACGTAGTGTATTTTTCAGTACCGCGTCGGTAAAATTCGGGAACGCGAAATTGAAATTAGATTTTTGTAATTGACTGGAATGATGAATGAATATGGAATAAAGTAAAGTAGGTTTTCCTTCCGTATGTTTGTGTTTTCGACGCGGTTGAAACGGGCATTCAATGGTGGCTGAAATATGTAATTGAGCGTAATTCATTTAAAAACTTGCGACCGAAATCCTCTCCGATCTAGCTGGCCGACAAGCAGCCACCGCGAAATGGATTACGGTGCACGGACTGGTTGGCCGGTTGGTACCATTCGTTGGCACAACTCAGACTTCACCGATGAGAGGTCGGTTCCGACTCGTTCGTACGAATTTAGACGGGAAAATCATTACAATCATTATGCCTCAACTACTTCGCACTCTCTTTTCAAATCCAAAATTATAAAATCTTTCTCTTTCCGGATACAGCAGATCGCAAATTTACAAAATTTAAATTGGCATACATTTTAATTTTTAATTTTTTATACTGTACCTTGTTTTGCAATAAATAAATAAAAAATAAGCACGTGCTTGGTGGCCTTTAATTATATTTATTTGAAGCACTTATTTTCGCAATAGACTGATATTTTCAGGCTTTATGAGATACTCAAAAAATTGTTTACAGTTTAAGTCACCAAAATTGAATTTGATTGAGAGAAGGTCGCGAACAGTTTTTACGGAAAGTCTGTTTCGCTCATCAGTATATTGTGAATTTACGAGAGAAAATATTCGTTCGCAATTTGCGCTGTGTGCAGGTATTGAAAAGAAAAACGCGGTTATTTTTAATATTTCGGAGTACGAATCAGTATTGTTATTTTTAGCAAACAAAGAACGAATCATTTTATTACATAATTCCTCGAAAAAAGAAGTATCTTCTTTTTGTTTTCCTTTGATAAATCTCACTAGATTCTTCGTTTGATCAAATAGTTTGGACTAATCGAAAATAATTTTCTTGCAAATATTGGATGGATTCGTCCGGACAATCAGTTGTGAATGGACACGTTGCTTTGGAAGTCCAGCCACCGAAAGACAAAAGTTTTCTATGTAACGTTAAGAGAACATACCGAGAATTCAGAGAGTGAAGCTGTCCATTCTTACAAATACTCCTGTGCATCTTCGTAAACGATCATGCACTGTTTACTTCCCAATCTAAAGTCCAGAGTTGTACACAGCAAAATAACCTCCGTATTTACAAATCACTAGTCAAACCTTTGCTGTTATACGAGTATGCAAGTGAAATGTGGACCCTGGCGAGCGAATCCGAAAAGGCAGTGGACGTATTTGAACGCAAAATGCTTCGGAAAATCTACGGCACAGGGCAACAAGGCACAGAGTGGAGACCACGTTACAACGATGAGTTGCATGAAATATTTGACGACCCACCTGTTTCCTCTTGTGTAAAGTTACGTAAATTGCAATGGGCGGCCCATGTAATAAGAATGGAAGAAAACCGGCTACCCAAAAGAACATTGACAGGTAGAGCACAAGGTAGACGTCCAGGGGGAAGACCGAGGACTGGATGGGAATAGAAGCTTGTCTGCTGTCCCAGATCCTTGTTGAGAGTAAACAACTGGTGGACAAGGTCGCGGAAACGCGATGATTGGAGAAGATTAATTCTGGAGGCGTCATAGATGATTATAAATAAAATTTCTATGCATCAAATTAAATTGATTTTTGACTAATCGAACCATTTTTCCTGTAAATATTTATAAATTTATCATTTGCTGTCATTTCATTTTGACATCTGACTTCACTTAAGAGTTCATGCCAGGTTTATACTACATTTACATGTGTGTCGTGGTTACCTAGTATACTGATGCCAGGTTTCGTTTTATACCACATGTCTGTCTAGGCTTTAACTTGGATCAATCATGCAATCGAAGTGCTGTTTTAAAACCTTCTGTTTGGGAATCAAAAAGCAAATAACATTTTTTTCGAAGTAACAATAATAAATATTTGTGGTTTCATTTCATTTAAACCCAGATAAGTTTCACGAGGGCCATGTTTGTTTTATGATTAGCTTTCAATAAGCCATTCACAGCACATTTGGGACAAGAGCAAACGTTCAGGGTATTTTCCTGTCCACAAAAAAAGAAAATAAAACACCCGGTTTGCGGTGCGTTAACTACAGATGCATATGACTTCAAATCAAATATAAAATATTAACAAAAATTGTAAAAAAGATATGAGTTTAAGAAGAACTTTGTTGAAAAGTATCGAGCTGGCAAGTCATCTATGGACTAAATGTCTACGGTCAAGCAAGCACCTAAGAAATAGTGTGTTCAACATAAGAACATCCACATGGGCCGCAAATAAGCATGGAAACAATGGCGGTAATCGAATTAATAATAATAATCCATCGCACAACCGTACTGAAGTGCGTGAAAAGATTTACAGGAAAAAGGGCGAACATAATTTCATTATTCTCCCTCGATGGAAATAGTTTTTTTTTGGCTTAGCACTATAGCTCCTTTCGGGCCTTTGCTTAGAAATAGTTAGAGCATCTAATTATCTTGATCGAATATATCGGCACTCGAGAAGGCGATATGGTCAGTACCACGCTTTGGATACGTTCTAATGGAAGAAGGTGATAGTGATTAAGAACATGACGAAAACATAAACTAGGATATTTTAGAGGATAAGAACAGTCAATATGCCGAAGAGAGTGAAAGTGACATTGAAGGTGACTCAAATGAAGATAGTGAGAATTGATTTCTGACGGTAAATTTCATGAAATCGGACATTCCAGGTTTGCAAAAGCTTCCTAAAGGGGAACAACCTTACGATTTTTTCGAACTTTTATTCGATGATGCCTTTTTCAATATGATGGATAGAGAAACAAGTAGGGCGAAATGTTTCTTGGAAAGAAATGGAAGGATCTATTGCGGAGTTTAATCTTTTTATTGCATAATTACTGGAATAAAAGCAACCACTTTAGTTTAGAATCCTTTTGGCGGCATATGAGTAAAGAAAGATTCCAGATTTATTAAGGTCATTGCATTTTTCATCAGATACTGAAAGTGATAATTGAATTAGAAAAAAAGTTCCAGTCATCACCTATTTTAACGATAAAATGAAAGAAATCTATTACCCGCATAAAGAGTTGTGATTGGATGAACCTTTAGTTCCTTGGAAGGGATGATTGGTTTTCAAGTAGTAATTTGCAGGCAAAAAGCACAAGCACGGTATAAAGTTATGTATATTATATTAAAGTTCGGGAACAGTGTTACGAATAAAAGTTTATAGCGCGAGTGGTGATGAAATAAGTGGAAAAGGCCATGTGAATATAGTTGTTTTTCATTGGATGAACGATTTTTACATCAAGGACATCCAGCGTTCATGGATGATTTTGAATTAGTGCGGAAATCACTAGTGTAGAACTTATTACACTGTAACTCTGAGAAGAACAAGAAAAGAAAACAATTTTGTGGCCAACGCAAAACTTTTTAAAAACGACTTAGTATCACGATTTAACAGCAATACTCTTATCAGTAAATTTAGAGACAAAAGAGACGTTGTATTTATTTCAAGTCTACATAAAGTAACTTAAAAAGAATACGAAAGCAAAAGGAAATTCAAAGTTTTTAAGCCTGTCGTCCTACATTACTACAACAAGCATACGAATGGAATCGATCGTAAAGATCATATAAATAATAATACATAAATTGTAGCACTACAGGCCCTTTCTGGCCTTCGCTCAGAGATAGTTAGAGTAGCTCATTATTATGATCGATTGTATCGGCACTCAGCTGTGTACGTTCTGATTTTAAACCAGCACGTATCATAACTGAACGGGCTTAAAGTCCGTCGGAAGAATCACTCGAGCTAAATCTCGTTGGCGCCAATGAGACTCGAACCAGAGACCTTCAGTTTACGGGTTCAGTGCGCTAACCGCTAAACCACGCAGACTACGTAAAGATCATATGCTATCGTATTATTCTTGTACAAGAAGAACTTTCAAATGGTACGTTGGATAAATTTGGTAGAAACTTTGCTGTTGAACTCGTTCAACCTTTATAAAAATTATGCAGTATCAACAAAAAAAAGTAATTTTTATTGAAAATTCTCGAGATCAGTAACCTGCGACACCAGTATCATTCAATCATCAGCCTGAAGTTCTGCAAAGGAATAAGAACAGAAAAGTGATACGAAAGATTTGTATGTGTTCTCAAGCAGATAAATATCTGCGAACCAATTATTGCTGTCTTGCCTGAGTCGGCAATCCCGGGCTGTTTATTGTGAATGTTTCAAATGATACCATCATGCTCGACAAAACTAAAGATTATCTTTTTCACTTATCTTAACCAATGTTATAGTTATTTTATTACGTTGGAATACATTTTCTTGATTGGTGAAAAGGTTCAATGCTAGGTTATGATTTCCACAATAAATTTTCACACGATTTCTCACATACTTTGTTTTAAATCCTATGGATCGTTCTTTCTTGCATTTGCTCATCATAGGGTCTTTTGAATGGCCAATCTTGTTTTCATTATTTATGAGTATGAAATTTTAATTTCATGTGGCTTCGTTGGTCTGAAATAAATATTCTTTCGTTTAACAAAGGTTTTTTTTTTTATTTTTGAATTTCTTGCATATATGGTATGCCTCCTTCTTCGTAGCACTAGACTCCGGCCTTTAATTCACCCAAAGAATACCTTTTTGGGTATTCGTTGTGCGTCCGTACGATTCACGTGGCCAGCCCATTGTAGTTTCCCCAGTCTTACAATCGTTGATACCTCCGAGGCCTTAGGATACTGACCAAAAAATGATCAAAATGATTGGTTCGACGAAGAATGTCAAGATGCGATCAACAGAAGAAACCAGGCACACAAAGGTCAACTTGGGCGAAAAAGGAGCAATGCATCACCTAATGCCAAGAATGCTGTGCCGACAGAAGAAGGACGGGTCATTAACCGGAAGATAGAGAAAACTAACGAACACATGACGCTAAATGAAGCTAGATCAGCTTACACCTCAACCAGCTTCAGGGGGGAGCGCACATAACGGACGAACCTCTGCAAAGTCACACAAGGTTCAATATTAGGCAGCCCAATCGATATTTTAAAAAAAGGTGCGAGCAATATTTCCAAAAACTCACAGCAACCATAGCATCTACCGAAGCTGTGATTCCAGGGGCTGAAGAAAATGTCATGGCAACGCTGCCAACAGCAGAAGAGGTATAGGCAGCCATTCATGGTCTCAAAAAGAATAAAGCTCCGGGAATTGCTGGAATACCGACAGAACTGCTCCAAGCCGGAGGAACACACATACACAACCTCCTGCATCGGTTAATATGTAGTATATAGACAGAGGAGCAGCTACCAGATGAGTGGCGGAAAGCATCATATATCCATTACATAACAACGGAGTGGCTACGCTTTGATTATTTCAGAAGGATTGCTCTGTTCAGCACATCATATAAGGTGCTGTCTAAAGTCATTGAACGAAGACTGCCGCCCTTTTATGAAAATATCATTGGAGAGTACCCACGTGTTTTTCAAAGTGGAAGTTCTACGATCGACCAGATGTTTTCAGTAAAAATGGTGCTGGAAAAGCGTTGGGAGTATAATATTGATATAAACCAGCTCTTTGTAGAGATCAAGAATGCACAAAATAATGCTTGACTTTGGTGTTGCAACTACACTCGTCCGCATGACCAAGGTTACATGCTTAACACCGGGCCTCAGTTCAAAGTTAATGGAGATTTGATTGAAAGCTTCCCAACGAACTCAGGCCTAAAACAAGGGGATGGGCTTGCCCCATGTTGTTCAATATTGCTCTGGACCACGTGATCAGGAAAACGCCAGCACACACGACGGGCAAGCTACTCTACAAGTCCACGAAACTAGCAGCGTATGCAGACGACGTTAAAATGATGTCCCGATCAATTCTATATGCGAAGGACGCGTTCATATGGCTGCAATTTGAATCAGATCATTGAACCTAAAACTAAACTCATGGCACGTATGCGCAAAGCTACGCAAACTGCAATTTGCAGGATATCTGGAGAGAAAGGAAGAGCACATACTTTCCAGACAAATGTTGAAGGATTAAAGCGCAAAGGAAACGTCCAGTTGGGAAACTGAAGAAACTGTAGGAAGATCCAATCCATGCTAGCAGTAGATCCCTGCTTGCGATTTCCAATTCGGGGTGGAGGTAACAGAGGGCCCGAGTTGGAGCTATGCTATAAAAGATGATGATTAACCCTATATCCAACAACGCCAATACCCGATGTGGAAGCAATAATACAGGAACTACAGAAAAATCTTTCGTCTCTACCACCAACGAATAAAGGAGCGTACACCTTTGACATTTAGAATTCATACCAGCTTTTATTTGATTTGACACTAATTCTTGAGAAACTATCGACAATCAGTAGTAGCTGCTTGGCGTTTTTATATTTGTTCTAAACTCTAGCAATCTTAAAGAGGATCACATGGTCCTTACCGCATAAATGATGCTCAAACCAAATTATTAACTTTCCCTACCTAAATAAATCTAACAAATTAAAAACGCAGCGGACTGTTGCATGTACCAGTCTCTTGCACGACTTTTTTAAGATTTTCGTATCGCGAATCGCTAGTCAGTGTATGTTTAATACTGAAAATAGAAAATGTTTAATAGCCTAGCCAATATATGTGTAGACTTCGGTTGAATACCGAATCTCTAAACAAAAAGAAAATAGTGTGATGCGCTAATACCATTTTGAAATTACAGTTAAATCTGGAGCTGTTTTTCATTCCGAGTGAGGTGATAGTATTCGAAGTCAAGTAATTCAGTAAAATATCTGATATTTCTATTAATTTTTCTTTATTGGATACTTTTTTCATTTTCTCGGTTGCCATTGGAGAAATATGGAGGTATTAAAAAGAAATTTGTAGGATTTTAAGATCAGAAATTATGCTTGGAAAATGACAATGATAAAAGGTTTTTAATAACTATTAGGCATATGTGAGTGGCGACAAAAAAGGGAAACATTTCTTATACACTTTTATACACAGATATAGATACAATACATTTATTTTTATTATAGTACTTCATGCAGCATTTCCCTGCTAATCTCTGATACACTACGTTAGCGTTACCTGCCTGTGTTTAAATTTTTAGCCTGGGTTTCAAAATTGATATTCAAATAAATTCTTATCATTTCCGAAGTTCAAGCTTAAATTGCTTTTTTTTAATTTCATTTTGGATTCCTTTAAGTATTCTTGGTACTTGTGTAATTTTCTTTTGCAAATAAGTATATTTACAGAATGATATTGAATTGATTTGAATTTTCTTTAATTCGTCATTGAATGTTCCTTTTCACTATTCGCGTTAAAAGGATATGTATAACCGAAGTGTTTTGATCTTGGTGTATTGTTTGCTTCTTCTCTTTTTCTATAGTTTACTTTAATCTTGTGATAACTTTTTCAATTATTAGGAAGACAACATTTCTTTCATTTAAAAAGACCTTATAGAAAAGAAAGCAACGAGGTGTTTTTTTTCAAGCTGCTAGCTTTATATTGTGAATGATTGTAATTGGATTGTAAAGAAAAGTTTAGGGAACCTGCTAAAATCCATTTCGGAAAGCTTCTAAATATTTCCTTTTCGTATCTTCACGATCACATCAATATTTACGTTCGAGTTTTTTTATAAGGATTACAGGGCCTAACTGTAACTTTTTTAGAGCTCAGGCTTAATTGGTGTAGGCGGAACGTGGAGTATGGGCTTAAGAGACTAAGATTATGCTTCTGTTACTTCGTAGCCTAGAATGGAAAGTGAACCAGATTTGGGGGCATTTAATTTTTCAAGTAAAGCCTGAAGGTTTCCCGTTGATTAAACGCTTAACACCAGCGACTGTTTCTCATAGGAATATTCGAAAGTATTGACAAATTTGTGTTTTTTCAGTTGAGTTTTGTCTTCACTTCAAAATACCTTATGGGATGTTACTAATAACTTCACTCTTTCACGCTATACAACACTCTTTTGCTAGGCGACACGCACATGGCGACGCGATATGCTGGCTTAGCTGCAGCTATGTCGTATTGAATATTGTACTAGAAAGTTGAGTGAAGTTGGCACAGCGATTAGTTCGACGGTGAAATTAAACTGAGATTGCAGATACTGCGAAAAAGTTTACATTTGGCAAAACTTCCTTTCGTGAACCGATGACGATGATCAGCGCATAATATATACTAAATAGCACTTGCAATTAAGTGGTTGTTAGAATGAAGGAGAGACAAATAAACATTTAAAAAACTGAATGCCTTCTTCCAGGTATTTGTTTGACACTTCCAGTTTCAAATTTAAATTGTTTGAATATACAAGTATAGCCCATTGAGTTAGAATTAAACTTATTAAATTGCAGGTGCCATTTAATATATGTGCTCTGAAGTGATTCTGATAAAGCACTGAAATTTATGTATATATCTATGTATTTCAATTTTACATTTAGAAAGAAAATGCCTCAATCTCTTGTACCTTAACTTGAGCAAAATACATGCTGTCGGTCGTTGATCCCTTTTCTATGAGTTTTTATTCGACAATGAAATATGAGCGTCTTCAATGGTTAAATATGGTTTCTGAAAACACGCGACATGCGGGCAAGTTTAACATTTAATTTTCAATTATACATCGAATTCTCCTGATAATTGATATAAGTTTTTGAGCATGTTGTTCTTTTAATTACTGCTTCATTAGATAGAATTGCAATTTATCTTCAGTAAATGTTTTATTTGTAAGGTTTCTTAAATTAAATTAGACATAAAACAGCCACACGGTCAGCAAAAAATCATAGGGAATATGATTATAATTAATAATTCACTATCTACAATATGAAGAGAACACACAACCCTGATAGCTTTTCGTGATGATCTTAACTAAATGAAAAATTATATAAATGGGTAGTGGTGTGAGGAACAATTTATTTACTTTTCATTTTTTATGTTAATCTTAGAGTTTCAGCATTTTCCTATCATTCAACGCAGATAATCTTAATGTGACTTTTTTAATTAACCTAGTACACCAATTCGATCAGTCTAACCTATTAGGTAAAATGTACAAATCTATATTTGAAGGTTTTATAATTGAATTCTCTTTCACCATCGTCTACACCCTGTATTTACAATGGTTTCTTTTCGCATAGACTAAACAAATACTTACATGTCAGATTTATCTACTTTTCTCCCAAATATGTTGCTACTTTGTACGCATACACCTTTAGAGCTCTTAAGATTATCGCTATTTAATTTACAAACACGCTTTCACCATGAAAATAATGCAAAATATAGAATACTCAGACCCCTCAATGTTGAGTTCATTTTCTGTGATAAAAATCAAAATTCGTGTTGTTTAGAAAGACAGAAAAATAACCGATTTAATAAAAATTACAACATTATCGATTTCGCTCTTATGCTCAAATGTTTTGACATCTTATTTAAAAAGGAAAACCATTATATTTCTTGTGGAATTTGCACAGCATATGAAATCAGTCTTGCAAGAAATTCGCGCATTTGATATTAAGAAGATCGCAAAATTTTCAAACGTGATATTAATTAAGTAGTCATAAATTTTCCAAAAGGTGAAATAAATAGAATGTAGTTCAAATGGTCTGCCGTAAGTTAAGCACTTCGTTTTCTAGGTGACATTACTTAGGGATTTAAATGCGGCAATGTGTTTTAAGAATGCACCACAAAGAGGGACTATGAGCGCAAATAGTGTTGAAACTTATGGTTATCAAAAATAATGTTGCTATTTGATAATATAATGATTGTGAGTATGGTATTTGCCAATGACGATGAGATCTAACATGATGGATGCAAACTAAGTTTTATTCGAATTTCATTTTGAATCTCAATTGCTTTTTATTCATTAAAATAGCAGTCACTTGAGTCTATTTGATTGTTGACTTTTTTCTGTTCCATAAGTTCAATATAAATGCAATATTTATAAAAAGTTTATTAATGAATTGGGAAGACCCCAAACTATAGATTTGCAGGCTTTGTGTTATATCCTTAAAAAATGAATATCGTATCATTTGTTTCTTTATTTAAAACAAAATACACGTTTACCTAACCTTATCATTGCGGATTGTTTTTAGTACAGACATACGTCAGTATTCATAGTTTTCATAAATTTTTATTTTGTTTATAAAACATTTTAAAAATGTATAAAAAAATATATTACATCAGTCAGAGGCGTTGAAAACAAAAATAATATTAAAATTAAAATCAACTTATAAGGTTAACACTATGATGAGATAATAGCAGACAATTTACAGTTTTATTTTGTTTCATAAATATGCAAATTAAATTTAAAGCATAGTAGCCTTAAAATTTTAACTTGGCATTTAATTATCAGTTATCTTTAAATCTACGTAATTCTTTTTACAACAAATATCGTTGAATTACACAGCGGTCAATGAGAATTATTTTCATAGTATTCGTTCGAATAAAATATTGATATATATTCCAATTGCTGTTATATATTTCGCAATATTTAGAAAATTATTTATCAAGTGAGTTAAGGCTAAAATAATATAACATGTAAAAACTCGAAGAGGCAGTCACTGAAGAATGCAGTCGGATTCCACAAAATGTTAATTTAGTTCTCGAACGAAAAAAGGAAAGGCAAAATAAAAAATGACCCGTTTTTCTTTCGAATATACGCCAGGTTTTTGACTTGCATTCCAAAGAAAATTTGCATTTATCTGATAGTATGGTTGAAAAGGAAAATCGCTTGCATTTAACTATCACTTTATCATGAATGTCTGTCTTGCCTATTGATTTCGTTTAATCTTTATACAAATGTTTTCTGTCATACAATTTGGAAGTTATGTTTGCCAACTTGATAGATTTTTGCACTACAGATTTGTTTTAAAACTATTTTAGAAAAATACATAAATAATTTGTATTCTAATTTTTATCAGTTTATGCAATGGTGATGCACTTCCTGGTCTTTGAGTGGAGATTTTGGTGTCTTAACTGTTGCCCACATTTAATAGTCATTTCCAATGTTAACTTTAAAACTGCTTAAGGAAGTCAATAATTACCATCCACATCATTTCCGGAATAACTCAATGTTTTTGATACTGATCTTTCTAATATTCGAATTTAAAATTATTAAATAAACAGTAAAAATGAGTACAGATTAGAGCATATCAATTAACGTTTTTTCCTTTAATATTGCAATGTTTAAATACTTCGTAATAATCGTGATATTTGTGTATGTGTCCATTTCTTACCTGTTGATTCAATGGGATCGACATACAAAGCACTTAAAAATTATTATAATTGCATTATTATGCCAGACTTTTTCTCCCTAAACTAGTTCAGTCGGTGTCATGATATTATGCACCTGTTCTAACTTGAAAGCAAGCCTCTGCTTTTGTGAAAACTCGTCCTCTTCTAATGTAACGGTCAATTGCTCGTTGTATTTTACAGCATATGTATATAACTCGTGAAGGGCACAGTTCGTATTAAATTCTGTTGTGTGCAACTATATTGTTAGGTAAGAAAATAAAATATTTGCATGATATGAGAAAATACCGTTATGCACTACAGGGAGAAGAAATGCAAAATTTTTCTTTAAAAGTTTAGTTTCCATGCAGATAAGCATGGGATAAGGATTAATTCGTTTTGCAAATTTACATTTAACTTTCATTTAAGGTGAAACTGCCTAAAGATTACATACCCTAGATTCCTCGGCTAACATTGCATTCATGTCTTGATCTGATATGGCTGGCATGTCCCTGATATCAGCATAATACTTCTCAACCCACCGACGGTAAGAAGGTATGTCCTTGGCATATAATAGTTTGGAACTTGGAGAATCTTTACCTGTTAGGAAGTTGTGATAAATGTAATTTGCTCGCAGATGAAAGATTAATCAGCAAAAACATACCTAATCTATGATCTGACGTTGAACATGAATCCATAAATGTTTGAGCGACAACTGATAAACACGAGTCCACAATATTTGATTTATGAATATCGAATACAAAATTAGGATTTTTAATTAAATTTACCCAGAACCTATAGAAAACAACAGAAATAATAAATCTGAAGCCAATAATTTTCTTTGCAAAATGTAGAAGCTTACCTTAGTGGTAGACTATTACTCTTCCAAGTATGTACGACTTCTGGATCGTTTATACCATGCAGTAGTGCTTGATCATCCAAGAAATCGAACATATATTTAATAGCTAATGGCAGTGCAGAGCCTCGATGCGCAGTGCTGAAGATAGTCTCAAACAGGTCATCTACGAATTTTTGGAGTGTACCTTTGGTGGCTAAAAGTCGTGTCAAATAAATTTCAGACACCATTTTATTAACACGTTCGCCCTCCTTCTGCAAATCCGTATCATGATGTTTTACTAAATGCCAATACTTCACGCCATTTTCGTGAATATCATTGTTTAGTGGACTACCAGCACGGCTAAACGTAGGAGAGGATGACGTATATTTTGAAAGATTCAATGTTTCATATCTGGAAATGGGTGATAAATCAATTTCGAGATTAAAGGAAAAAATTTCACCATACTTATGAGACTTGTCATTTTTATCTGACAATATGGAAAAGTTGTAAATTGAGCTTTGCTTTGGGACCAGACTGAGACATGCACCGTCGGGAACGTGATAATGATGTAAAGTATTGACCTTTTTCCATTCATTTTCTAATTTAGATGTTGAATCTTCATCATAGAGTATAACACGTCCTGAGCTCCCAGTTCGCCACTCTATATAAAAAAAGTTTATTTTATGAATAGTTCCTTTTAAAAGCAAATAAACAAACCAAGGTCTAAATCATCCCTTCTAGGCCGTTGACTTGATGGAATGTTGCGATAAATTGTATCTATACATTTTTCCTTAACCTGGCCGATTGTATCGCAATCGAGTACCTTTACAGGCACGTTTTCTGTGTTAGTTGGCATCATTTCAATGTTATTACAAAATATTGGTTGCTGTGTAATACTGGCGTAAACAGTCATTGATTTGAACTCTATCAATTGTCGAATTAATTTTTCCTCGCTAAGTGAGTAGCGTGCTTCATGGGTAATTGCATCTACTGGGCCCTTATCAACTTGGCCTTTGACTGCACGAAATAGCATATAAAGTGGTTCGCCCGCACATTCTTTTAAAAATTTGTACAAAAGAAAAGTGAACCATGCGCTTAACATTTTCTCCGCTACGCTTTCAGTTCGCCGTAAAAGTAATTTAGGATGACTTTTGCCTTCAATGCATTTTTCAATTAGTTCAGCAAGAAGTGTTTTCAAAATGTCTGTACAATACTCAAGTTTCGATTGAAGGGTAACCATGATCAGCGAAGCCACATTAACGCGTTCTCGCATTGAGAAATATCTATTACTTTCAAGCGTTCTAATAAACAGCAAAAGAAATGTTTTGTTCATAATCAGCTGGCCAAACAATCGCAAGCCTTTCTCCTGTCTAAGTAACTCTGGCTTTTCCCATTGAAGGACAATATGGTCTTCGTGATTCGGGAAAAGAATCTTCATTGCATAGGTACGATAGTCGAGGAATGGTATACCACCCGAAGTTAAATCACCAGTGAGATCTGTCATTTCTGTTTGCAGTTCAGCAAACGCTTCCTTGCATTCAGCCGCCACTCGTAATTCCAGAATATCCATTTGTTCCTGCATATTCTTCAAGACACGGTTAGATTCACTGGTTTTCTTTCGATAAGCAATAAGGAGCCCAACGAATATCAAAAGGATAATAATAACACCTAAATGAATCAAAAATTTATTTAAAATTATAAAGTTGCCATTATTTAACTGTGGTTTACCTGCAATTACTGCCATTTTAGCATCCTTGCTGAGACTTGTCATGATATTGGGTGATACATAACTCAGCACGCCTATTTCGTAAACAAGCGATTGACCTACCTTGACAATTACCGCAGGAGCTCTTGAAAAATATTGATGAAATTTTTTTTTAATTTATCTTTTTTCTAACTTACTCGTTTGAATCAGACACTTCAACTGGAGGCCTGCATGTTAACTGCTGTCGACTTAAAGAAGTAATGTTACAAACTCCGTTTCCAATCAGGACCATCACATCCGATTCTTTACATGCTCGGTCTAAGTTTTTCCCATTGATTGTTAGATATTCGCTTTTATAATATTTTACATTTTCTTCAAATGCCAAATATATTGGGTTTGGATACAGTTCGAAGTAATTTTTATGCTTTGCGGAAAGATTTTGCACCGCAGCAACATTATCCATCATAAATCCATATTCAAGTAATTCTGGTTTATCAGCATCTAGACTACCACTATCTGCGTCAATTGTCGGCGAATTACAGATCATTTCTGTATTCGAAAGCACCTCACATTGGCTGAGAAACATTTTTCCCTCATAATATACATACATCCTTGGATCTTGGATGTAATCAAATTGATTGCCAGTCACTGCAATTTTAATGCCTCCAGCTGGTATTCCTTTGGGCACTTTTAATTGACCACTTGGACCTGAGGTAACGTAGTCTATAGTGGGATCTTCAACATAGCGAAATAAATGGTCATTGAATTCACGCACTCCGTTATCGAAATGCATTTTTAATTTGCCTTCTATTGGCCCCGGTGATGGGCTGGTCGTGCAAAGTGCTTGGTTTGTGTCTGTGCTTAAAATTTCACAAGGAAGGATATTGTCAATAAAAGCAGACTTACGACTACCAGCATTCAAATATTTTCCCAAAATTGTTATTTTAGTTCCGCCTGAGACTGGGCCGAATTTGGGGTTGAATTCATCGATTTGCGGATCAACAAATTCGAAATCAGTTTTTGATTCACCTCGATAATCAGCAACTTGTACTACAATCTTTCCCGATCGATAAATTTGCACTCCCGGACTGTCTACGTTGCACACAATTTGCTTTGTATCAATATATAAGTGTTGATACGGCATGCAAGAAATACCAACAATTTTTACACCGGAATATATATCAGAGAAATTCTTCCCCAAATTTATTCCACGAATGGTAATGTTGGTCCCACCTTCCCAGGGACCTGTTTTAGGGAAGAAAGAGAGTATTTCTGGGTTCGGACATATTTCATTTCTGTTAAGCCAATCGGTTTTTCCTTCAGCCTGTTTGCTACACTGCTTTTCTACTTCACATGAATTCGTCGAAGAGCACCATCCGCATTGGTATTTATCAGGTAGCGCCAAACACATCCCACAACTGTCTGACATATCACGACAACGATAGATGACGACTAATGCATGCAAAAAAAAACAGCTACAGTATTGCACCAACCGACCAATCAATTTGTTCAAATACTTACCATGAATATTGTGTGGGTTATCAAGAGGTTTAGAACCGCCCCATATAACGGCAAAAGTCGCTGTGAGATTTGGAGCTCGTGATGTATAAACGAATTCCATTTCATCACAGTAGATTGTATCAGCTAAGAGTTGTGCGTTTAAACTAGTAACGCGTCCTTCAATATTGAATTGGCATACAAAGCGTGTTTGAACAATAAATTGACCAATGATATGCACTCTAACACGAATAGACTTTTTCGTTCCTGCTGCAACTAAAACTTCGCTTCCCTCGTCTGTTGCATTAATGGTTGGGCAGAAACCCGGTCCGGAACGATAGCTTGGGCCAATCCGGCTAACACCAGTAACAAGAATATCATTTCTACAGTTTTCCGCTGTATCATGTGTACAGCGATGTGCTTCCACACACCAATCGCAAGGAAATTTTGAGGATACACAGCGAGTGCATGAAGAATGTGTCGAACAATCAAAAAATGTAAAGTTCGTTGATACCAGATCAGGACCATTTTTAGTGCGCACAGACAACTTAGCCGTGAAATGATCTATAAACATTAAAATAAAAGATCATAAGAAGAAATTTGCCTTCATATATTTTTTATTCGTTATTTTTTCTTATCGAAGTAAAATGAATGAAATCCTGAAAACGTTTCAACTTACGTTCGCCTTGCTCGATTTGAGGGAGCATGTCGGTGCGCGGAGTTGTACAGTTGACACCATTGCGTTTTTTAGTAGCTTCCGTATATAGAGTTTTTTCAGCAGTAGTAAATGCACAAACCAAGTTTTCCTTCAGTTGGGGCAGGTGATCGATGATGAGTTCAAGCTTCAATTTATATAAGCATAACGTTAAAATCCTTCGAAACTATAATTATGTGAAAATCTTACGGTTCTCGCAGTTGTCCTTTGTAGCTCCTTTGGTGTAACGCTGGTAATTGTTGTACATTTGCCCATTTTATAGCTGACCCAGTACAGAGGATCATTTTGATCGTCCTGGCAATTCGTTCGAAGGCTACATTTATTTTCTAAGGAGCACCATCCGCAATACGGATCCTTTGCACCTAAGCATTCACCACATGTTTTGTACAAGGAACAATCGTGTACTTTTACTTTGGAAACGCGTCGCGTGGACATTACATAAACATGCATTCGCTCATTGTCAAAGTGCATATCCGCATTTATAGGCGAGCCATTATCTACAGCGATATCAGCATATTCCGTAGCCAAATTTGCGGATTCAACCACAACTTTTTTCAAATGTCCTTCGGCTGTTCCAATAAAAACAACAGTGTAACCACTAGTTCTCGTGGCCGCTACAGCAGTTAGTCGGACATTGAATAAACTAACGGGAACAGCAGCAATTGGTTGTTCGCCACCCAATGGCGAGTTTACGTCGAGACCACAGAAGTCTTCGCCGATTGTTTGCAGCTTCTATTTAGATATGGAAGTTATTGTATCATGAAAAACCCACAAGTAGAAACATTGACTTACAGTTGACACGCACTGCATGTTTGGAGAAATAAAATCCAGTCCTCGCATGCCATTACCATTGAAACAAGCCTTTATGTTTTGCATAAATTTCCTTCGTATAGCTTTTAGTGAATAAATGCATAGAGCTGAAGATCTTTTTATAGGAGAAACCAGTTTTATAATTACCCATAATTTGAGTACAGAACCAAAATTCGAACTTACTTATTTGTAGGCTTGTCTCCAATTCCTTCCGAGAACACTGCGTATAACACATCATCCTGCTCAGTGATTCCCAAGTTTTCCGCCAAATCCGATCCTGGTTTTCCCAAATACGCAGCCTGAACCAAGTTATATTTCTTCCCACCTTGCGAATCGCTTATACAATCAATTGGTATTTCCGTGTATGAATAGTAATTTGAATCCTCCTGACAGATTCGCACGAGCTTACTGATATATTCCTTTGAAGTTGGCTGATTGTTATGCTTAAGTTGAGTTGTCAAAAAATAGGAAAATTTCTCTGAGTTGAACCCATAAATATAATTGACCAAATATGATTCACGAGCATAAGAATTGATAAATATTCGTGTGCCAGTTGTTACCGCGGATGACGCAATTTGGAATAGACGGTCGTTGTCCAAACTACGCGATGCTATCGCCGGAATTTCACTTCGATATAACGAATTTTTCGTATATGTGACGCCTACGTACATCACATTCGATACAGGAGGTTGTGGTGGTCCAGGTGCAATGAAAGCTACGGTAGACGAATGTTCATCATTTGCGACGACAGCCTCTTGAACTTCCTTCTCAACAATGCTGGCATTTTGTAAATTTCTTATGGTACAAATACCTTGAAAGAGCGAACCACAAACAATAAGACGTGAGGTTGCTCGGTCGATTAGTAATGCTTTGTTAACGTTGTCCTTTAGATGCCGCTGCGTTTGAACTGGGCATTCCAGAACACGACATTCATCTGAATCGTTCTTTGGTCCCGTTATTACCGCCGCCTCAACACTAAGATCGGGCGATAGTTGGTAAAGTCTGTTGATACCACCGATGAACACCTACTTGCCGAATAGATACATGGGATATTTTAAAATAACTGCAGTGATATAAATACTATGGAATGGGATGTGGTAAAGGTTAAGCTATACAAAAACTCATTTTGTTTTTTTTTATATACAGTGCCCGAAAAATGTATTCAACATAGTTGAGAATTTTACGATTAAAACGCTATAATCCAACTTTTTGAAAACATTTTTTGTTAGATCCAAAAATATTTATTAATAATTCAAGTGTTTTTCATATAAAAGTGTAAAAAAATAAATATTTCAACAGATTTAATTTAAAAAATATATAAACTTAATTTAACTCCGTTTTTGCCGCGAAAAAAGTTTAACACAATGATGTTTATCGGGGAAAGAATTTCCTAATTGTTTCGTTGCAACGTATTACTCAACCCTGGTGGTAACATACACATACTCGAAAAAAACTGCGTACATCTAATTAGTACAAACTGAATTATGTTGGAATCGTATGAATCAATAATATGATCTTGATTTAATCATTTCGATAAAAGAGCCTAAACTGCAAGAAATTTATTGAAGCAGGATTGTTTAAAAAATTCCCAAAATTATCGAACATATAGTAATTTCAATACTTGGGAGTCTGTGAGCAGCCCCAAAAAAGTCTGCGTACACATCACAAAATTTGGGGATTCCCCGAAATGTGCAATGTTGATTCCTTCATTTTTTCATTATTCTGCGTGACAGTACTTCATTGGAAAATTGTCTGTGTGTTTTGCGTGAATAAAAGACTATTCTTTAATATGGAAGTAAAAAATAAGGAAATCAGTGTTAGTGAGCGTAAAGTCAAAGTAAAATTGCGTGAAAACGGGAAAAGTTTTCGTGAAATCGCAAAATTAGTTGGGAGAACCCATTCCTCGGTCCAAAGGGTTGTTGCTAATTACAAAGAAAGCGGTTTGATTATTTCACCGCATCGGTCAGGACGTCCTCCCAAACTTACAGCACGTGAACGTAGGAGTATTATTAATGCTGTGAAACAAAATCCCCGATTAACCGCGTTCCAAATTGCGCAGGATATAAGAAAAAAATACAATAAAACAATAAGCGATGAAACAGTGCGCATAATTCTCAGAAAAGGCAGTTACCATGGTCGAGTCGCACGTAAAAAGCCGTTCATATCGGAACGGAATCGCCGAAAGAGAGTGGAACTCGCCAAAAATTATGTACATATGCGAAAAGAATTTTGGGAAAGCGTTCTTTTGTTTGGACGAAAGTAAGTTTTGTATATTTGGGATAAAAGGACGCAAATTAGTATGGAGAAAACCCTCGACAGAATTCAATAAAGAAAATTTGATTCCCACTGTAAAGCATGGTGGCGGCGGTGTGATGGTTTGGGGATGTATGGCAGCTAGCGGAGTGGGGCAACTCGTTTTCATAGAATCTACAATGGATAAATACGGGTACCTTAATATTAAAAAAAATAATATTAAGCAAAGTGCCGAGAAATCGCGGCTGGGGAACGCATTTTTCTTTCAGCACGATAATGACCCCAAACATACAGCTGAAATAAATAGGCTTTGGTTGGCCTACAACATCCCAAAACTCTTAGGTACACCTCCTCAATCACCAGATTTAAACCCAATTGAGCATTTGTGGGATTTACTTGAAAGAAAAATTCGAGAGCATGACATAACCAGCAAAGAGTCATTAAAAATGTTATTTTGAACGAGTGCAACAAAATAACGGTCGAAGAAACATCAAAACTTGTTCAATCCATGCAAAATAGGCTAAAGGACGTCATTTATAGGAAAGGCTATGCTACTAGATATTAAGGTTCAAAATCTGAAAGCTAATATAGTGGTTTTCAAATAAAATGAATAAATTTTTTCAGGTGTACGCAGACTTTTTTGGATGGATTTTCATGACTTTTTGGAAGAAACTTTTTTATTTTGGTTATTCTAAACAGCGAACGGGTGATCAGTTACATATTTATGTACCATATAGTTTAATGAATATAATAAAGAAAAGATTTTAAGTTATAAACAAATGGCAAAAGTTTTTATCTTGATATATTTGCTACGACCAGCAAGTGTACGCAGACTTTTTTGAGTATGTGTATGTTATTTAGGGGAATCCTCAGAAAATCATTTGCTATTTGTATCGAAAGACTGAGCAGTAAACTTTTTTGCATATGGGTAGTCATGGTATAAAGAATAACAGGGTGTGCTCACTCACGAAAGCTCGACATCATATGGATCGAATCGGATGGATCGGCAATGTTAATATCATAAAGTACCCGGATATATTCAGAATTTAATAACTTAATCTATGAGTACCAATATTGATTTTAGTAGTAAAGCCCAAGGAGTGTTTCATAGATGCAAAACATATTTTCGACTCAAACTGAGGTTAAACATACGCAAGATTAAATATAAAGAAAAATATAAAAGTGAGGAAAACATCTCCATGATAGCTATGCGATGTTTATAATATGTAGTAAAACCGAATTACCTTTATAAAATTAAATTGCATGCAATTTATTCTTGCAATATTTGAATTCGTAAAAAAATCCATAGAATTTGTCAATAGGAACGTTACGTATCTCGTGATTGTCCTTGAATTCGAATTATATAAAATTTTAAAATTAACGATCCCCTGAAAATCGTTTATGCTTGCTGAAAAAGGTCACATTGACTAAAACGTTTCAGTCTCACAATTCAAGAATTGCAAAATATTCATTGTTCTACATTTGTACTAATCAGTTACTTTGTTGCTTATAAATAAATTAAAATGAATGGAAAATTAAAGATAATGCCTTGATGTTCCAGAGAAGAAAACTAGTTAATGTATTTAAAATATTTGCTAAAAGTGTACCTTAATCAGATCAGATAACAATGTATTCAACATTTTATTAGCTGAAAATGCGCACCTATAACGTAGCAGAGCAATTGCTTTTATCATATGTATTCCTCGAGCTTCAAGATTTATTTATATTAGTATGAACATAAAATTAATTACAAAGGTAAAAATTAAGTTAGAAAATGGATTTTTATGTGAGTTCTCTGATTTTATTTCAAACAAGTCCTCAAATCCATATAAAATTCATTAACAAATGCATTCTATCTAAAAGCCCCCGTCCATGTGACGTCACATAAAAAGCTCTTCGTGAGCGAGCATACCTTTTGATTCTTTATACCATGATGGGTAGTGAAGTGTACGTATGGCTAGTAAAGCGTGAATAAAATAAAATGAGTCGAAAATAAAAGGAGACAACTTTAGCTGAAAGGGAAATAATTTTAAGTTTTCGCCCACAAGGAAAATCCTTTGACGAAATAATGAATAAAGGCCGATATACAGTTGCTAGTGTTGTGAAGCGGTGGGAAGATAGAAAACATGTTGAAAACAAAGCGAGAAGTGGACGACCAGAAAACGATCAGATAAATAGGAAAGGTTTGTTCTAGAAACTATTAAGGACCTACAAACAACTTCGTCAGAGATTTCATCGGAGTTGTAGACTAATTTTAACAAAACTGTAACATCTAGAACAGTACAAAAAGGAATACAAATAAACTGGTTACAATGCGAGAAGACCCAGGAAAGACCTTTTATAAATAAAATTAACAAGCAGAAGAGTCTACCGTCCTCAAAAGACAAAGACAAAAATATAGACTTTTGGGACAAAATTTTATTTTCAGATGAGAGCAAATTTAATATTTATCGGTGCGATGGAAGAATATTGTGGCGAAGGCCCAATACTGAAATGGATATAAAAAGTATGATATCCTCTGTGAAGCATGGTAGCGGTGAAGTGATAGTGTGGAGTAGCATGGCAGCTTCGGGTGTCGGCAAGCTTGTTTTTATCGAAGAAATAATTGATAAAATGGATTATTTAAATATTTAAAAAAATAATTTGTGGCGAAAACTTGGGTCTTGGAAACGATTACTATTTTCAATAAGATAATGACCCCAAACACACCGCTGATGTCGTTCAGATTTATTTTATAGAATACCCCACACACTCTCAAGACACCGCCACAATCGTCTGACTTGAATCCAATCGAGCATTTGTGGGAACATCTCGATAAGATGATCAGAGAAAATAGTGTCAACAATAAGGTGCAATAAAAGGTAGTCATCCCAGAAAAATGGCGAAATATCACCTCTGAAGTGACGCGTAACCTAGTGTCGTTGATGCCAAGACGGCTAGAAGAAGATATTCAGAGCAAAGGTGCTCGAACATCCTATTAACACCAAGTTTAATGGTTGCAAAAACTGAGTTAAATTTAGTCTATTTTTTAAAATTGAATCTTTTGAAATATTGTTTTTTTAGCACTTTTAAACGAAAAACACTTGAATAAATAAAATATTTCTGCAAAAAATGTTTTCAAAATTTTGAATTACAGCATACTCATACAGTTGACAATTTTGCGATTAAATTGTCAACTGTTTGAATACTTTTTTCTGACACTTTGTAAAAGAAAATTTAATTACAGTCGCCTAAAGAAGAATTATGTTTTGCTAACGACTTTATCATTTGTTAACATCATAAATATGATTATAAAATATCAAAGTATAACAGAATAACATAAACTTAAAATGTTTGAAAATTTTTTTCTTAGATTTAAGTGGACGTTAAAAATGGTTCATTGTGAATTTCTTCAGGAAAGGTTATCTGCGTTAGAAGACAGATTTCCAAAATTAAATTCTTATTTATTTCCTGGAAAATAGACAAATTGTAGCAGGTAGATATTGTTTCCTTTGTTTTTTTTTGACATATTGGCAGACCTTATCAATAAGGAAACAATATTGGTGCTTACGACATATTTGTTAAAACTAATATTCATCATTAAAAAGTTTGAGATTTAAATGTAAATATTCTATATCTATACAAAATTTTATTATTCAACTCACCCTCCCAGTTATTGAGTCTACAACTAGATGATTTAACTTGGTGTCAAATTCCGTTTGTTGTGTTATGATATTGCTGAGATTTTGTGTAATTTTGGTGAAACGAGCGACATCGGCCGTACCCCCACCATCGCTAACACTGCTGGCAACATGCTGATCAAGCGCAATGAACAACAGTATGCTAAATATTATCTTCATGTTTTACGACATATGACCTGTAATAAAAATTGAGCTGCTGCAAGAACATTTTTATAACATAAAAATTAGATTGATTTATAAAAAAGCTGCTTACAAACATATAATGGTTGAACAGAAAGAAGTCAATGATTACAGCACAGGCAACACTTCAATCGAATCTTATGTTATTTACAACTTCTCCTGGGTAGAGCCGTATAAAAACATTAAGAAACCTCAGATACTCACCAGAACGAAAGTGCAACTCTTGTAGGTCCTCAACAGTCTCGCAGCTTATTTTTTTGAGAATAGGGTTCGTTTAAAAACCCAAGTAGATATAAATTTTTCGTAGCAAATTTATGTGGGGTAAA
>OZ017743.1:6985716-7025716 GCA_963969285.1 Odontomyia ornata | reverse complement strand
AGGGGATGTAAGGTACCTCGGTACAAGAGTCTCATGGACAGAAGCAGCAGAGTTGTGTGAGACACATCTTGAGTCACTTTACCTGAGTTGTAGCTTCCACTCTCTTTTGTTTTTTTCTCTTGCGAAAGAGTTCCTTCCGATTTTTGACGGGTAAAACCTGTAAGGACCTTCTATTGTCTTGATTGGAACTATCATCTTATCTGCCTGGACTCTCAAGAGAATAGAAGGCTATCTTGCCTTTATGTTGCGGAAGGACTCTACACATCTTTTTATGCGTGATAGATGAGTGATTGGTGATCGAGTTACGATGGCGTATGCTGGAATTACGAAGACCGGAATGCTTCCACGCGGCGGGATTTTGACCGCATATAATATTATTACGGTAACGCTATCACTCGTCTCGTCGAATCAATTAATGTAGCTTAGAAACGGGTTTGTAATGTACTTGGAGTGGGATAAGTTTAAAAATCGATCAGGAAAACCTTCTCCTCGGCAGACTACCACCCGTTTTTGTTTCCCGATGGGAAACTCGTCTTTGCTTTTTTTTTACTTAACTTTAACGTCCTTAGTGGTAGTCCGCGTGGTCTAGTGGTTAGAGCACTCATCACGTAAGCCGACAATTTCTGAGTTTAGTTTAAGTGATTCTTCGGACGAGCTATAAGCCCGTTCAGTTATGATACGTGCTTGTTTAAAAATCAGAGCCTATCGCAGCTGGGTTTACGGACACACAACCAAAGCGTGATACTGACCATATCACCTTGTGGAGTGCCGACACATTCGATCATGATAATGAGATACTCTCTAAGCGAAGGTCCGAAAGGGGCTATAGTGCTACAATTTCAGGCCCCTACTTAGATTTATTCGTAGATTTTTGTGCTTACTCAACTAGTTACTTATATTCAATGAGTTACCTATATTCAATTACTTCCCGATACACAAACAAACTCACACACACACTCTCTCTCTCACACACACACACACACACACACACACACACACACACACACACACACACACACACACACACACACACACACATATATATATATATATATATATATATATATATATATATATATATATATATATATATATATATATATACATACATAGTTACATGCACGAATAATTTTGCGAGTTACTGTCGCAATTATTTTCACAATCGTTAAGAAGATCATGATCAACACGACGAACGTACTCGAAAACCCATTAATCTTGATCAACAAAACGAACGTACTCGAAAACCCACCAAGCATCAACATCTGAAAGTGAGCCTCTGCTCCATTCATTACGCTGCTCGAATGTTCCCGCTAGTTCGGCAATGTACGAGAAATGGATTGAGTAACTAGAGACCCTATACAAAAGCGAGCTGAATGAATGGGGGGATCATTCATTCATGAGAACTGCGATAGTGTGGCGCGAATAGAAAAGCGATATTGATCGAGTAATAGAAAAGTGATTTTCGTTGATTGTGAAGTGATTTTAGAAGACAATTGCGATAGAAATTTATGGACAAGTGGAAGTTAGACTTTTAATAGTGAAAATTAAAATTGTGAAATAGTTAAATAAGTGATTGTGCATTTTTAAGTAATTAAATAAACTCTTTTAATTTAATTTAAAAGACATTGCGTTTTCACTTTCCCGGAACATTAAAATTATTGGCCGCGTACCATAACACGCGACAGTTGTGTCAAGAAGTGAGAAAAAAAAACTTTGAAATATTTATAGTGCACAATAGTAAAATTTAACGAAACATTAAAAATGCCACGAAGCTTAAACTTAAAAATTAATGAATTGACCATGTCGGAGCTTAAGGAAGAGTCGGAACAGCGAAACCTGGCTACGCAAGGTACAAAGGCCACACTGATTGCACGCTTGCGTGACGCAATTGAATCGAAAGGCGCGTATCTGGATTCAGGTGAGCCCTTAGATTCAGAAAAAGGCGCAGAAGGTGGTGAAGCAGAAACACCAAAACCAAAGGAACCAGAAAATGCGCTGATGCAAATGTTGATGCTGATGCAGCAAGAGCTGCGACAACAGTCATCTAATTTAACTGCGAAGCTGGACCAACAAGCAATCGAAATCAAAGCAGACATCAAGGAAGATACCACACAGAAACAGTCAACCGAAATAAAAGCGGAGCTCGGTCATCTGAACAAACAAATTAAAGGCGTCGAGGAAAAGGTTGACCAGGTCGAGCAAAAGGTCTACCAGGTCGAGGAAAAGGTCAGCCAGGTCGAGGAAAGAATCAACCATGAGATGGAAAACATAAAAAAGGAATTGGAAGCAGCAAAGGCAGTAGTAACTACCTCACCAGCCCCGCTTATAACCGCAGCGCAAAGCTCATCCAGAAATGTGCAAGCACCAATTTTCGACGGGCAAACGGTGTGGAGTATTTACAAAACCCAATTTGAAGCCGCCGCTAGGGCAAATCACTGGAAAGAGCAGGAACGAGCAACTGCATTAATTCTTGCTCTGAGAGGCCCAGCTGCCGAGCTTTTGCAGACTATCCCCGTCGAGTTGCACTCAAACCTGGCTGCTATAATGAATGCGCTCGACATGCGTTATGGAGACGATCATCTGAAGCAGATTTATCGGTCACAGCTAAGGCATCGGGTGCAGAAGTCTGGTGAAACCCTACAGTAGCTAGCCCAAGACATTGAGCGACTAGCACTTTTGGCTTACCCAGCCTACGACCCAGAACATCGAGATGATGCAGCAACAGAAGCATTCATCAGCGCACTAAAGGACCCGGAATTGCAACAAGCCGTGCGTTTAGCTCAAAAGCAAACGGTTAAGGACGCATTATATAGTCTGAACTTTGAGGCAGCGAAAAATGTGACTCGTACCACTGCCCGGGTTCGCGAGGTAGTGGCAGACGAGTGCAGATGTGAGCGCGTCGAAATTGAGCGAGAGCCGCAGGTAAATGGTGCGTCTAGATGCTGGAATTGCGGAGGGAAGGGGCACCTGCAAAGAGACTGCAAGAAACGAAGAGAACCGAGCTATTGTCCAGGGTGTGCAGCTAGGAGAAGATCTAGACCGAGTCAGGAGCCCAGAATGGAAACCCTTCAAACTGAGGGGTCGGGAAACATGTAAGAGCCAACTTCGTGGGGCAGAGGTTGGCTAGGAGGATCGACGTCCCCAGCACCACCATCACCGTATCAAGACTACATCGTGGAGAAGCGGACTTATGCCTTCCGGGTCAAGTTGACGTAGAACATTGCACCATAACCATCGACACTGGTGCAACCCGATCGATCATCCGACCAGACCATGTGAGGCAACAACTACTTCGAAAGGGCAGCATTTTCTCACTAAGGACAGCTACGGGAGAACCTGCACCTGTCCATGGAGAGGTCAACCTCCAGATACAGTTGGGAGACCTTGTGTTCCGACATAATTTTCTCGTCGCGAACATTATGGATGATTGCATTCTCGGAATGGATTTTCTGCGACCACATGGAATCACGTTGGACTTGGGCAAACGGGTATTGAAATGGCAGAATATCAAAGTATTGATGGAGGGTCCCAGCGTACAAATTCCCAAGACTAATGTGGTAGTATGTACCGACACTGATGTACCGAAATCTTCCGAGGGCATTGTATGGGCTAAGCTTGATGGTGATTCTGGAGACCACCGATCTTATCTGATAGAGCCAACGAAAACGTCCGCATTGCGCAGTTTGATTGTAGGACGGAGCCTTGTAAGATCTTTAAGGAACAGATACATGCCGGTTAGAGTCCTTAACACCGTAGACTCAACCACGAGCATCAAAGCGGGAGAAGTCATCGGCAGCTGCCAGCCTGTTTCCACCATCACCTCTTTGGAAGCTACTCACGACCATCATTGGAAAAGGAGGCAAGACACAGACAAAGCCCGGGAATGCTCGTCCGCAATATTGAAGCAGGTCAAATTGCAAGTGCAGCTTTTCAAGCGAGCCTCTGATCTGGTCACCAAGTCTAGTGACATCTTCTCAACAAGCCCGGATGACCAAGGCCGAACAAGTATGGTAACTCACGTTATAGATACACAGGGAGCCAAGCCAATTTGACAAGCACCAAGACGTCTACCTATAGCCAAACAAGGAGAAGTGAGCGCACTGATCTCGGACATGGAAAAACAAGGCGTTATCGAACCTTCTGTCAGTCCATGGGCCGCGCCAGTAGTTTTAGTAAAGAAAAAGGATGGTAGCACTCGTTTTCGTGTCGACTATAGGCAGCTTAACGACGTCACTAAGAAAGATAGTTACCCGCTCTCACGCATCGATGACATCATGGACACTTTAGCCGACGCAAAATGGATTTCTACACTCGATCTCAAGAGTGGCTACTGGCAGGTAGAAATCGACAAGAAGGACCGAGAGAAAACCGCATTTTCAGTTGGGACCGGATTGTGGCAATTTGTGGTGATGCCATTTGGGCTTTGCAATGCTCCAGCCACTTTCGAACGCCCGATGGAATACGTGCTACGTGACTTAACCTGGAAAACCTGCTTGGTGTACCTAGATGACATCATCGTCGTCGGGAGAACGTTCGAAGAGCATGTGCGGAACTTAGAAGAGGTTTTCTTCGGATTGCGACTGGCGAATCTGAAATTAGTCCCGACAAGTGTACCCTTTTCGCAGCTGAAGTAAAATACCTGGGACACGTCGTATCAGCAGAAGGGGTCAAAACAGACCCTGAGAAAATTGAAGCCGTGAAAAGCTGGCCAACACCAAACAACAAGCGCCAACTATGAAGTTTTCTGGGTCTGGCAACCTGCTATCGAAGATTCGTCAAAGAATTTGCCAAAATAGCTAAGTGTCTCCATCAGTTAACCGAGAAAAATCGTCCGTTAGTCTGGAATGAACAATACCAGGTAGCCTTTGAGACCTTGAAGGAGAAGCTGTGTGAATCACCCGTGCTGGCATATCCGAAACCCGGAAAAATTTTTGTAGTTGACACCGATGCGAGCAACGGCGGTATTGGAGCTGCACTCTCCCAGCAGATCGATGGCGAAGAAAGAGTCCTCTCGTATTACAATCGAGTTCTTTCAAAAAGTGAGAGGAACTACTGCGTGACCAGGAAGGAGCTATTGGCTATAATAGAGGCCACCAAGCAGTTCCACAAGTACCTGTATGGCCAGAAATTTGTTCTTCGAACGGACAATGCATCGCTGAGATGGCTACTTAACTTCAAAAACCCCGAGGGACAAGTTGCGAGATAGATCGAAAGATTGCAGTCATACGACTATGAAATTGTTCATCGGAAAGGCGGACTTCATGGAAATGCTGACGCCCTATCTCATTGTCCATGTCCAGCTAACTGCAAGCATTGCCGACGGATTGAGGAAAAGGAGCCGCCCGTTGATCTGCGATTGATAACGACCGAATTCGATGAAGGTTGGTCATCGGAGGAGATTCGAAATGCCCAGTTAGCCGATGAAGACATCCGATCATTGCTCGTATGGAAGGAGACAACTGGGCGACCGGAGTGGAAAGACGTTTCAATGCATGGCGCAACTCTGAAAAGCTTTTGGGCAGAATGGAACTCCCTTCAGGTAGAGGGTGGCATACTCAAGCGGAAATGGGAAATGGCGAATGGCAGCTCCTATAGGATGCAAACTATACTTCCCAAAGGCCGAATCCACGATGTGGTTAAGGAGATGCACGAAGGATCTTCGGGAGGCCACCTTGGCGTTACCAAGACCTTAGCGAAATTGCGGGAAAGGTTTTACTGGCTCCATGCTCGAGAAGACGTAGAGGACTGGTGCCGTAGATGCACAATTTGCGCTTCCGTCAAAGGTCTAAAGCGACGACCGAGAGGACAAATGCAAACCTACAACGTGGGTGTACCGTTTGAAAGGATTGCTGTTGACATCGAAGGACCCTTCCCTGAATCCGAATGGGGAAATCGATACACGCTGGTTGTGGCCGATTATTTCAGCAAGTGGCCCGAGGTCTACCCCATTTCCAACCAGGAAGCAACTACTGTAGCCGAACAGCTAGTGTTAAATTGGGTCAGTAGGCACGGCGTACCTTGCGAACTACATTCGGATCAAGGCCGAAACTTTGAGTCACTAGTTTTTGGCGAAATGTGCGAATACGGAAAACGAGGACAACACCGCTGCATCCCCAATCCGATGGAATGGTCGAATGTTTCAACGGCAGAATGGTTGACGAGAGCCAAAGGAACTGGGACCGACATATCCCACTATTTTTGATGGCGTACAGAGCTGCCGAACATGCATCGCCGGGTCAAGCCCCAGCCAAAGTCATTTTTGGAAAGACTATTCGTCTCCCGGTAGGTATAAAGTTCGGAACACCCCCTGAGAAACCCCAAACGATCTCGGAGTACGCAAGTGAGTTAAGGCAACGGTTGAACCAGATACATCGGACAGTGCGAAAACACCTCGAATCGGCTACTGACCGCATGAAGACCAGGTATGATCTCAAGGCAAATTCTACTGGCTTCCAGCAAGATGATTTGGTATGGCTATATAACCCGCAACGGCGAAAGGGTAGGTCTCCAAAGTTGCAACATAATTGGGAGGGACCATACCGAGTTACAAAGCGAATCAACGACGTCGTATACCGCATACAGAAACACCGTAAGCCAAGAGCCAAAATGAAAATCGTGCACCTGGACCGTCTTGCCCCATATTACCTCCAGGGAGAATTGACTACAACTGGCGACACATCTTTTCGGGGCGAAAAGTGTTACATGCACGAATAATTTTGCGAGTTACTGTTGCAATTATTTTCACAATCGTTAAGAAGATCATGATCAACACGACGAACGTACTCGAAAACCCATTAATCTTGATCAACAAAACGAACGTACTCGAAAACCCACCAAGCATCAACATCTGAAAGTGAGTCACTGCTCCATTCATTACGCTGCTCGAATGTTCCCGCTAGTTCGGCAATGTACGAGAAATGGATTGAGTAACTAGAGACCCTATACAAAAGCGAGCTGAATGAATGGGGGGATCATTCATTCATGAGAACCGCGATAGTGTGGAGCGAATAGAAAAGCGATATTGATCGAGTAATAGAAAAGTGATTTTCGTTGATTGTGAAGTGATTTTAGAAGACAATTGCGATAGAAATTTATGGACAAGTGGAAGTTAGAGTTTTAATAGTGAAAATTACAATTGTGAAATAGTTAAATAAGTGATTGTCCATTTTTAAGTAATTACATAAACTCTTTTAATTTAATTTAAAAAACATTGCGTTTTCACTTTCCCGGAGCATTAAAATTATTGCCCGCGAACCATAACACGCGACAGTGGTGTCAAGGAGTGAGAAAAAAAAAACTTTGAAAGTGAAAATTTGAACATTTTTATAGTGCACAATAGTAAGATTTAACGAAACAATAAAAATGCCACGAAGCTTAAACTTAAAAATTAATGAACAAATTCGAAAAAGGCCCCTAAAATATGGCCCCCAAAAATATGGCGTGATAAGAATGAAGCTTTCAAAGAAAAGTGTGTTACCAACACTGTTAAGCACGTTGGCGGTTCAATTATGGTATGGGGTGTGTGGCGGCAACTGGTGTTGGTAATCTTGTTTTTGTTGACTCAACAATGGACAAAATGGATTATTTAGCCATTTTGAGGGACAATGTTGCCCCTAGCGTCGAAAAATTAGGCTTGTCTGGAAATTGGATCTTTCAACAGGACAACGATCCAAAGCATACAGTCTTCCACAAAAGTCAAGGTACAGAGAATCGGTAACTGAAAATTGTATTACTGAATCAATATTTTTATTTGAAAACCAAAAGTTATGAAATGGTAATAATACGAGTTCTGTTGAATTTAAGTTTTCATAAATCTGAAGGGATTCGGCAATAATGATCATTGAAGACAATAATTTTTTGTTGGCAATGTCTCTTTTCTACTCCACAAAAGTCTTGGTACAGTTGCAGAAAATGCCCTGTTATTTGTAAAAAGTGGAATCCCCCAAGTTCATATTATCAGAGTGAGTTAACAACCGTAGGCCGCTGTCTTTAATATCGCGTCCGTATTCGTGGTGTATCTTTTATTTAATAAAATTTTTAAAAAATGAGGCGAAAGGAGTTGAGTATTAAGGAGCGTGAAATAATTATTAATCTGCATTCAAATCAGAGCAAATCATATTCTGAAATAGCTGAACTAGTGTTGCGAAGTCGGTCAACCATTCAAAAAGTGATAAATCGATTTAAGAAGGAAAATAGAGTGGAAAATGTGCCCCGAACAGGTCGTCCATCTAAACTAAGTGCAAAGGACAAGAGAAAAATTTCGCGAATGGTAAAACAAGATCCATTTCTAAGCTGTAGAAAAATCTGCGATGTTCTTGGAATTAATGATAAGAAGGAGGTTAGCGCAGAAACTGTGCGTAGAGCTGTCGTAGTAGCTGAATTTTCATCTCGTACGCCTAGAAGAAACCCTCTTGTAAGTTCCATAAACGAACAAAAAAGAATAACATTTGCAAAAGCATATATTGACAAACCAATAACGTTTTGGGATAATGTTTTATTTTTGGATGAGTCTAAATTTTGTATATTCGGTGTAAATGGGCATAAGAGGGTCTGGCGAAAAGTAGGAGAAGCATTTAATCCCAAGAACACTATTAAAACAGTAAAACATGGAGGCGGTGGTGTTATGGTTTGGTGTTGCATGGCTGCTGCTGGAGTTGGAAATCTGACATTCATCGAAAATACTATGGATTAGAACTCCTATCTAGAGATTCTACGAAACACCATGAAACAAAGTGCAGCCAAATTAGGTATGCGAGAAGATTTCTTGTTTCAACAGGACAATGACCCTAAGCACACTGCGCATAAAGTTCGAATGTGGCTATTGTACAATACTCGCATGCTTGCTACACCGCCTCAAAGCCTTGATTTGAACCCTATAGAGCATCTTTGGAATGAGCTTGAGACAAAAATCCGAAAAAGAGTGATATCAAGCAAGGCGCAGCTTAAGGATGTTATATTGGAGGAGTGGGCCAGAATCAGCAGCGAATTTACTAAAAAATTGGTATATTCTATGCCTAAAAGACTGAAGTCAGTAATTCAGATGAAAGGATATCCGACAAAATATTAAGAAAAGTATAATTCAAATAACTATGCAAGACTATAATTACAATTTGTATCATTTTTCTTTAGGTGTACCATGACTTTTGTGGACTTCATTCATTGACTTTCCAACACATCATATGTAATAATATATTAATACGACAGAATTTTCGTTTTGTTTTACATGAATTTAAAGTGTAATGATTATTGTTGAAGTAATACCAAAAAAAATTTTATCACTATAGGTTTTTTAAATAAAAATATCAAACAATTTTCATGATATTTATCACTGTACCTTGACTTTTGTGGAAGACTGTACGTCCGAAATTCTGAAAGAGTGGCTACTGTACCGGACTCCTAAGACACTTGAACATCCGCCGCAGTCCCCAGATCTTAGCCCGATCGAGCATCTGTGGGAACACCTTGACAGAAAAGTGAGACAAAGGGTCATTTCAAGCAAAGCCAAGGTTATAAAGGAAGAATGGAGCCAAATCTCTCCCGATGTTACAAAAAGAACTTGTCGCGTCGATGCCTAGAAGACTAAATGAGGTCCTTAAGTCCAAAGGAAAACAAACGAAATATTGAAAAATTAAAAAAAATCGACTTTTTCTATTGAAGTTCTGTTATGTTTTGTTTGCTGTTTACCTTTTTTTTGACGCGTGAAACTTGGTCTTTTTTTTTGGTTAACGCGAATTTATCTTTGTTGTGTATTACTTTTGTTTAATGTTTATGTTGTGTTCAGTTCTTATTAAATAAGTCTTTGAATCCTTATACACATTTTTGATTTTGTGTTAATCACCTTGTTTTAATAAAATTCTTAATACAAGTATCTAAGGTGTTTACTTTCTTTTAGCGCTCACTATATATATATATATATATATATATATATATATATATATATACATATATATATATATATATATATATATATATATATATATATAATGTATACATATATATACATTAGGCAGAAAAAGTCTGCGTTCACCTGATGCCATTTAACTTTCAACATTTACAAAACGAAACGTATCGAACATTTTCTAGGCTTTCATTAATTTCCTCGGAGCGATTTTTGGGATAACTGTACTTTTCGCGGGAAACATACAAAACCGAGGCAGAAAAAGTCTGCATTCACTCATCGAATTAGGGGATTCCCCGAAGAACAACTTTTCAAGCGCGCTTTCCTTATGTTGTCTTGCATCAGTAATTTATTGAGTTTTTTTTAGGCAAGTGTTCATTAAGATATTCTAAAGTTTGCATAGTGAAAAAACGTGTTTTTTTTTGCAATAACCAGCAAAAGAAAAGAAATTCATGTGAACGAAAGGAAAATCATTGGGAAATTATGGAAGGAGGGAAAAAGCTTTCGAAATATAGGAAAAGATATTGGAATACAAATATTCGTCAATTCAGAGAGTTGTAAACAATTTCAAATTGACAACAGAACTCTCCTCGAAATCCTGTTCTGGACGTCCATAAAAGCTGTCCCTGAGAGAAAAGCGAAATATTTTCACAATGGTAAAAAAAATCTGCGGCTGACTGCAAGGGAAATGGCAACAGAAATTAAGTAAAAGTTCTGGAAACAAATTTGTCCTGATACCATCAGGAAAATTCTAAAAAAGAATTCTAAAAAAGGCTGAGTCCGATGCACGAGTCGCACGACGAAAACCCTTAATTTCCCCGATTAATAGGAAAAACCGCGTTGCCTTTGCTAAGGAGTACTTAAACCAACCTCAAGAATTTTGGAATAATGTGCTTTTTTCGGGCGAGAGCAAATTCTGCATTTTCGGCATAAAAGGACGAAAAATTGTCTGGAGAAAATAAGAAACAGCACTACAAAAAGAACTTTTGCTACCCCCTGTAAAACATGGTGGTGGTGGAGTAATGGTTTTGGGATGCATGGCGGCTGCTGACGTCGGTAACGTAGAGTTCATTGAGTCGACAATGAATAAATTCAGTTGCCTTAACATTTTAAGAAACGATTTGGAGCAAAGTACGCGAAACCTCGGCTTGGGTAAAAATTATCACTTCCAGCAAAATAATGACCCCAAGCATACAGCTAAAATTGTGAGGCTTTGGCTACTTTATAATACCCCAAAACTGCTACATACGCCACCGCAATCTCCAGACCTGAGTCCCATTGAGCATTTATGGGACTCGCTCGAGAGAAGAATTCGACATCATACGATAAAAAGCAACAAAATGCTCAAAAATGTTCTTAGATAAGAGTGGGAGAAAACATTACTAGAAGAGATAGCGAAGCTCATCAATTCGATGCCTAAAAGACTTCAAGAGGTCATAAAGAATCGAGGATATACTGAGTTGTTAATTGGTTTCAGAACTGTAATTATCAGTCATTTCTAAACGTTTATTACATGTGAACGCAGACTTTTCTGCCTTCATTTTGTGTGTTTGTTGTGAAAATAACTATTTGCTTAAAAACTATCAAAGTAAAACTAACGAAATCCTGCATGAAGATAGTCCTTTAAGCTACTAATAAATGTATTAAACCAAATCTGTAATTATTTTATTTTGCTTCGATTTTAAACATAATTTGATTGCACGCAGATAAATGCAGGCTTTTTCTGCTAGTGTATATTGGGTTATTCAATAACAGATGACGTGAACTGCATGGTAAAAGTATATGAAGTGAACTGCATATTTCATGTAGTAGTGATTGCGTGGCTTATATTATTATATACTAATTTAAAGATTAAACTTTAGACTATCTTTATTCAAAAACTGTGCATCATTAGTAAACAACAAGTTGGTTAAAAATAAACTGGAAATGGACAATCAAAGAAAGTAGTATCGGCATATTTTATTATTTTACTTTTGAAAGGGCAAAAGTGCGTTACAAGCTTGAAAGAAATTGTGTGAAGTTTCGTCCTTTTTTTCATTTCCGACTGTCAAATATCAAGATCTTGCGAAGAGATACGTCATCCAGCGCGCGTTCAGTTTAATGGGGGTTACGCAAGCGACCAAATGGCAGATCTCTTTCGGAGATAAAGCAGTCATGTTATTACAATATCTTTGAGAACATGTTCAACGAGGGCCATAGTGACCGTAAAACAAAATGGCGGCCCATTTTAAATGAGTATATTAAATAAATTTGTTTTATTTTTCCCTTACTTCAACTTGCCATTAACACTTGATTGAATTTATTAATGAATGGCTAAAGATGACCACCTACAATTTATAGGTAAAACAACTAAAAGGAGAGTGCTCCTGCAGCTAGAAGGGCATTGTAAAATAATTTGAAATTCAAACAACGTCTTCCGAATATCCAAACTTGGCCCATACATATATTCCATAAATTGAGCTTTGAAAAATAATATATGGTTATTATGTATTTTGATTTGCCGCCATTTTATTTTCGGTGGGCTGACCTCAATGTTTGACTAAGCATGATAACATATCAATGTTACAAAATATTTCTGGAATATTCATCAAAATCCGTGTTTTTAATGCCTTCCCACACTAAAAAAACGAATGACAATACGTTACGCAACGGCGGTCGGCACTTGATGTTCACACTTGATCGTAGCACGCGCGTGAAACATGCACTCCCGACGAAAACTTTGCCACACTGTTTGTAAGGGACCCAGCTATCACATAATCAAGCTGTTGCGAGCGAGCACATACAACATGCTCGGATATATTTCCGCTTCATAACTGCAGTAGTAGCTAGCAAACAAAACCTATGTACTCGCACTTCGCCAATGAAAATTAGCCAAAGAAACACATACACAAGTAAATAAGCGAGCAGTTAAGTAAAAGAGAAAGTTCAACCCGCAATGATATTCACATCGTGAACGAACGGGGTGATTCGAAGAGAGGTAAGCGGAAAGGAAAACCGAAAGTTCCGGCATAAACACTCTTTCGCTCAATGTCCCCACTTTCGCTATTTCACCTCAAGAGATCGTGGGAAAGCCGAAAGCTTAAGCTGAAAGCACTCTTTCGAAGTCGAAAGCTTAAGCGAAAAACACTCTTTCGCTCAATTTTCCCAGTTTTGCATATTCACCAGCCGAGCAAGCGAGACGAGGCGGGGAGGAAAAACGTTCGTGGAACGAGAGCTCACGTGTTCGTCTACTCAGCACCTTTAAAGAGAATTTAGGTTGAAAGCTCACGAAAGAACAGTATTTAAAGTTCTTGGGCAAAGCATTCGAGTGAGTGTGTATTCAAGTCCAAAAGGGAGCGTGCTGCTACCCAATTACCATTTACATCATCCAAATATTCGCGTTTAAGTTTGAATTGAAAGTGCTGTCCCGTGTACAACGGAATGGTGAGGGGTGAAGTGCTGGCTTGCGCCACGATCCTCAATCGGTCTTATGGCGTTCCACGCCGTGCGGCCACCCCGATCCATTAGGTCGTTCAGTTATTTCCCTCTTCAGGCTGGCTGATAGAGGTTTTTTATAAATAAGTAACCGAAAATGTAATTTAAAAATTCTGTTGTAGTATAACAAAATTGGCGCAGGCGGTACCGGCTGCGACAATTTTGTTACATAACCAGTATACCCTATTATACTGGTATGAACTGGGAGCTCATTTGATGTGTATCCTATATACATCATCAAGGCTCCCGGAGAGAGAACTCGCTGTAACACCACTTACCTGCTACTCTGTCCATTTAAACCAAACCAACAAAAGACGAGAGTTTATTTTAAGGGGTTTAACTTTATTTTAATGTTCACTTTTCCTTAAAACATTTATACTACAACAGAATTTTTAAATTACATTTTCGGTTACTTATTTCTTAAAAACCTCTAACTATCAGCCAGCCTGAAGAGGGAAATAACTGGACGACCTAATGGATCGGGGTGGCCGCACGGCGTGGAACGCCATAAGGCCGATTGAGGATCGCGGCGCAAGCCAACACTCCACCCCTCACCATTCCGTTGTACACGGGACAACACTTTCAATTCAAACTTAAACGCGAATATTTGGATGATGTAAATGGTAATTGGGTAGGAAGGTGAATGCTATTTATGCACAGAGTGTGGGACTCCCGTGCGCGACTGGACTACCCACTAAACACCTCCCCTGTCAACCTGAGAACCCAGCCTGGAACCGTTTGACACATTACTTCGGGCCAGGTCTCGTTTTATTACGCCGTGGGGCGCCTTCAAGCTGGGGAGTCCCTTTCCTAGCGGGAGGGGAGAGGGGAAGAGGAAATGCCAGAAGAGCGATCCCCCAGCCCCAGCGCCCCCGGCTGCTGTGAGTCCCTTTTATATTTTAGGACTGTCCGAGCATAATATGCCACCTGGTTCCATTTGTCAACCGGTTCGAGCATCACCGCAACTATATTATCCGGGGTGAGCTCTCCCGTCTCCCTGTAGAGTTCCCTTCGCAGCCTGACCCATTTTGTACACGCAAAAAATGTGTGACAGGCATTGTCCTCCTCTCCTGGACAAAACCGACAATCGGGAGACCGTGACTTACCGATCTTGTGCAGGTAAGACTGAAAACACCCGTGCCCGCTCAAAAGCTGGGTCAGATAGAAGTCAGTCTCACCATGCCTTCGATTTAGCCACGGTCTCACATCCGGGATGAGGCGCGCAGTCCACCTTCCCTTCGTGCAATTCCCCCAAGACTGCTGCCAATCGTTGCGCGAGCGTTGTCTCTCCTCGCGGACAACTATCTCCCTCGCATCCTCGTTTCGGCGCAGGTAAATAGCGCGGCGCTCTCTAGCAAGGAGGGCGACAGGTATCACGCCTGCAATCACTCTCACCGCCGAGTCGGAGACTGTTGGATACGAAGATGCAATTCTCAGTGCTCCTCTTCTCTGTACCTGTGCCAATCGTTTTCGGTATACCTCCTTGCTGAGAACGTCGCCCCATACCTCTGCTCCGTACAGTAGCACTGACCCTACAGCACTCATCAAGAGGCATCTTCTTGATGGGCTGGGTCCCCCTACGTTGGCCATAAGTCGACTCAGGGCCGATATTCCCGAAGCAGCCTTCTCAGCCGTTGCCCTGATTTGCTCAGAGAAACTCATCTTCGAGTCGATCAGTAGCCCCAGGTACTTCACCGCTGGCTTCGATTCGATTTGTACTCGTATATCTCCAATACTGATCATCCTTACTCTAGGGTTTCTCTTTTTTGTCAAGATGACCACTTCGGTTTTCTCAAGTGCTAAACTGAGCCCGCGAGCAGTCATCCAGTCCCTCACTCGGCGCATTAGCATACCTAGCCTAAGTTGCGCTTGTTCAACGGTGCGTCCAGCGACCAGAGCCGCAACATCATCCGCATAGCCGACCAAGCGCGACTCATCTGGCATCTCAAGTCTCAGTAGCCCGTCGTAAGACACGTTCCACAGGTCCGGACCAAGGATAGATCCCTGGGCAACACCCGATGTAATTTCCATCCTTCGTTGGCCCTGTGTCGTGTCGTAGAGCAGGCTTCGGTCCTTTAGGTAGTTCCTCTCCCTTTTGGACTTGAATACACACTCACTCGAATGCTTTGCCCAAGAACTTTAAATACTGTTCTTTCGTGAGCTTTCAACCTAAATTCTCTTTAAAGGTGCTGAGTAGACGAATATGGGCGAACTAAACAAGCTAGAGCGATGGTAAATATATCAATGGAGAGGGGAAGGATGCCGAGGAATGCAATAAAATCAGTCTCATTACTTAATTATCACACCTCATAGAATCCATGTGCTCTTGCAAGGAAGTGGAGGAAATAATCACGGCATCTAAATAAACAAGACATATTAGAATGCGTAATAAGGAAGCTACTTGTCGATACGCGAGGTACATTACTATACAAGTTGAGCCAAGAAGTAGCCTATGCGGATGACATCAACATTTTGTCACGATCACTAACAACTGCCAAAGAACTCTTCCTGAAACTCGACAGCGAAGCAAAACTAGTAGGGCTACAAATCAACGAAAATAAAACAAAGCTCATGACGCAGTCGAGGAAAAATACCCCAAATACACAAAATATCATACTTGGCGAATACAGTATCGAAAATGTTAGCGAATTTGTGTATTTATGCGACAAAGTAACGAAAACGGGCAATGAAAGAGACGAAATACGCCGAAGAATACAGCTCGCAAATAAAATATTTTATTCAGTATTGACGATCTTGAAGACCAGCTGCATACACAGAAAAACAAAGCTCCAAGTATACAAATCTGTGATAAGACCTGTGTTATTCTGTGGGTGTTAAACATGGACCCTAACCCAAGCATCCGTAAATATATTGATCGCCTTTGAGCAACGGGTCCTGAGGCGAATAATCGGAGCGAAGCTAGACGGGGACCATTGGCGAATTCGATACAACCATGAGCTGTATGAAATTTTTGATGAACCGGAGGTCTCAAGAATTGTAAGACTGCGGAAGCTGCAATGGGCTGGACACATAAATCGTATGGACGAATAACGGATACCCAAAAAGATATTCGTAGGGAGAACTGAAGGCCGGCGGCCAGTGGGGAAACCGAGGAAACGCTGGTCTGACTCTGTCGACGAAGACAGTTCATCGATGCTCGGATTTCGGAATTGGATGACGCGGTCAACGGACCGAGACAGTTGGAGGCGCTGTTTGCAGGAAGCGAAGGCCCGAAAGGGGCTGTAGTGCTAAGAAGAAGAAGAAGAAGAAGAAGGATGCCGGGGAAGGGAATTTCAAGGTCGCAGTTTTACCACAAGCGCGGCAATAAAATCAGTCTCATTACTTAATTATCACACCGCGTATAGACAGCCATTCATGGTCTCAAAAAGAATAAAGCTCCGGGAATTGCTGGAATACCGACAGAACTGCTCCAAGCCGGAAGAACACACATACACAACCTCCTGCATTGGTTAATATGTAGGATTTAGACAGAGGAGCCAGATGACCGGCAGAAGCCATCATATATCCATTACATAAAAACGGAGTGGCTACGCTGTGATTATTTCAGAAGGATTACTCTGTTCAGCAAATATAATCATTGAACGAAGACTGCCACCCTATTATGAAAATATCATTGGAGAGTACCCACGTGTTTTTCAAAGTGGAAGTTCTACGATTGACCAGATGTTTTCAGTAAAAATGGCACTGGAAAAGCGCTGGGAATATAATATCGATCTACACCAGCTCTTTGTAGAGATCAAGAATGCATACGAAAGTGTTGACAGAAATGTCCTGTACAAAATAACGCTTGACTTTGGTGTTTCAACTATACTCGTCCGCATGACCAAGGTTACATGCTTAACACCGAGTCTCAGGTCAAAGTTAATGGAGATTTGATTGAAAGCTTCCCAACGAACTCAGGCCTAAAACAAGGGGATGGGCTTGCCCCATGTTGTTCAATATTGCTCTGGACCCCGTGATCAGGAAACCGCCAGTACACACGACGGGCACGCTACTCTACAAGTCCACGAAACTAGCAGCGTATGCAGACGACGTTAAAATGATGTCCCGATCAATTCCATATGCGAAGGACGCGTTCATAAGGCTGCAATTAGAATCAGATCAATGAAACTAAAACTAAACTCATGACACATACAAGGAAAGACATGCCTAAGCGACAAAGCCTGAGCTTAGGAAACTACAACCTGGAAAGTGTGGATAGCTTCCCATACTTAAGGAGTCCATTCTTACAGAGGGCATCGAAAAGAATTAATTATGGAAAAGAATAAACAAAGCAAACAAAGCCTACTTCTCAGTACTTTCTATGCTAAGATCCAGAGATTTTCACAAATATGGTTCGCATACATAAGTCGCTAATAAGATACGTGCTGTTGTATGAAAGTGAAACAAAATATGACTTGCTTATTTAGAAGCCGTGATTATTTCCTCCAAGAGCACATGGATTCTATGAGGTGTGATAATTAAGTAATGAGACTGATTTTATTGCATTCCCCGGCATCCTTCCCCTCTCTATTGATATATTTACCATCGCTCTAGCTTGTTTAGTTCGCCTGCTGTGTCGTGTTGACTAGACGTGTGTTGGTGGTGCTCGCCACGAAAATGGAGAAACGAAATCAAGAGCAACACGCCGCGATAAAATTCTGCGCCAGATTGAGCGAAGCAGCTTCGCAAACGTACAGAAAAAAATTGTAAAAGTGCATGATGATAGTGCTGTTAGTCGTGCCCAGGTGTTTCGATGGCATAAAGAGTTTAAGGAGGGGGGTGAAAGCATGGAAGACGAGGCGCGGAGCAGGAGACCAGTCGAGGTGCGGACTGACGCGAATGCGCGCCCAAATCCGTGAAGATCAGCTGTTTAATGCGTTCACTTTGTATTTTACCACAGTAAAAGAAAACACTATGATTTCGATTTCATACTTTATTGAAGTAAAATTAACTGAATAAACTTAGGCGAAAACTTGCGAAAAAAGCGTATAAAGCGAAACAACGATCAAACGTAGCGAATTTCAAACAACGAACTAAGGAATGACAAAGCAAATTGTACGGTTTTTATACAACATGAAAATTTCGGTACTTTTTCCGTTTAGTTTGGTCTACTATTAAGTTGTTTACAATTTAAAAAAATGGAAAACACTATTAATAATGCAAAATATCAGCTGATGTGATTTCGTTAAATCGACTGGGACGACTGGAAATAATGGCAATCACTTGACATTCAGATGATGGTGATGGTTTGTAAATAAACATTAGATTTGCTAGTTCATAGTTTAATTTTTTCTTTTTGATTTCAGGTAGCTCCGAACATTCTCCCCCCGATGGTCCGCCAGGATCAGAATTAATACCTATAAATAGAGGTTAAGTAACCTTTTTTATTTATAATAAGATACCAATCCTAGGCTTCTTATCGAAGTCTTATCGCTAACATTCCAATTGATACATAAGTTCAGCTGACCAGGAACTAGTTATGTTTGTATTACTTGTGGCATTTCCTCCTTACAAGTAAACAACATATGCTGCGACAAGGGGTTATTTATATGGCGCCCCGACTCGCCATTCTGGAACGTCCATTTAATAATTGCCGGGAAAAAGAATTATAATAGGATAAGGATAATAATACTAAAGGATAATTTCAGTTTGCGTTACAAATTTTAGAGTAGGAGTATAGTATTCATTGCCTTCAAATTCTCAAATTTACATTAAAGATAGAATCAATTGTTTATGTTCAATAATTCAACTGAATGTTTTTCCATTTCTCGGGGTTTCTCAACTGGTAATAATGCAATTTTTGTAATGGGTCGATCTAATTCCTACAACTACAACTCGAATTAATCCATCATTTCCTGAATGTGTCTTTGTAATTCGACCCATTGGCCATTTGTGCTCATCTTTAATGAGCACTAAGTCATTTACTTCGAGATTGGGCTGACGACGATTCCATTTAGGTCTTTCTTGTAATCTCGTTATGTATTCCATTGACCACCTTTTCCAAAAATCTTGGGTTAATCGTTGTGTGAATTGCCAGCGGCTCAACCGGTCAAGCTGTATGTTCACGAGGTTATCTTCTGGGACTGCTAATAAAGTGTCTCCTACAAGAAAATGTCCTGGTGTTAAGGCATTCAAATCATTTGGGTCGTTTGTCAAAAGGCAGAGAGGCCTTGAGTTCAAACATGCTTCTATTTTGGTCAGTACTGTATTAAATTCTTCGTACGTCAAGGTTGCATTTCCGATGATTCTCCTCAAATGATATTTTGTCGATTTCACACCGGCTTCCCAAAGTCCGCCAAAATGTGGAGAGGACGGAGGGTTAAAGTGCCACGTGATGCCATCGTTAGCCAATTCCTGTGTTAAAGATTCATTTCGTTTTATCGTTTGCATCAGCTCTTTATTGGCACCTACAAAATTGGTGCCACAGTCGCTATACACATGGCTGCAAAGTCCCGTTCTACTAACGAAGCGTCGAAAAGCTGCTTAAAAATGAAGGGGTTGAAAGATCGCCTACTAACTCTAAATGTATCGCCTTCACGGAAAGACATACAAAAATGGCAATATATCCTTTAGAGGTTTTCGATCCTCTTCCTTTGCAAATTTTCAAGTCTACTGGACCACAATAGTCGATGCCACAATGCGAAAATGGTCGGGATGGTGTTACCCTCGGCTCAGGCAGATTATCCATTAGTTATTCTCTAGATTGAGTCTTCATTTTGTAACATGTGATGCATTTTTCTATGAACTGGCGGGCTAAATTTCTGGCGTTGATGATCCAAAATTTTTGTCTGATGATATTCAACATAAGCTGTATTCCTCCATGCAATGTAAGTGTATGATATTTCAGGAATATAAGAGGCACCAGCTTACTCTTTTTCGATATAATCATTGGGTGCTTGGTGTCATATGGAAGATCAGCTTTTTTCAGTCGACCGCCAATTCGCAGTATCCCATTCATATCCAAGAAAGGGTCTAAATTTACCAGATTGCTTTTTCTATCGATTTGTTTGCCTTGTTTCAAACATTCAATTTCTTCCCTATTATCCATTTCTTGTGTATGTTTAACCCAAAACTGCAAAGCTGAATCGAGTTCTGATGTATTCAAATATGATTGGGCGTAGCGGGTACCTTTTGCTGCGGTAATAAATCTAAAACAGTATGCTGTTACTCTTAAGAGAAGAGTCAAAGTAGAGTATCTGCCAAACCATAAATCCAAAAAACATGGTTCGGATTCAGATGCTAATAATGGTATAAGTGGTGTTTTCCTTTGTTCCAAGGTGCATACCAGCAATAATTCATTTTCAGGCCAGTATTCCTTTGGTTTTCTCAACCTAGAAGGGCCATTCCACCACAGATTACAATCAATGAGTTGTTTTGGAAACATACCGTGTGATGCGAAGTCTGCAGGATTATGTTCAGAAGGTACGTGGTTCCAGGGAATATCCTTCACTCCTTCATGGATTTGCGTTGTTCGATTTGCAACAAAAGTAGTCCAGTGTGATGGATGTTTTGCCAACCAAGCTAAGACAATTGTCGAGTCAGTCCATAAATATATTCGAGATACGGGTAATTCTAACGCTTTTGAAATTTGATTTACGATTTTAGCCAACATTAGTGCTCCACATAGTTCCAAACGTGGGATTGAAATAGCTTTCACCGGTGCTACCTTCGTTTTAGCTAATAGCAAAGAAGATTCATTGTTATTTGGACTACGAGAAACGAGATAAACGACTGCTGCATACGCTTTCTGAGAAGCATCACTGAAACCATGTAGTAATAGTATTATTTTTTAACCATCTAGGTATTCTCACATTCTGAATTGTTTTCAGATCTGATTTAAAATTGTGCCATTTATTTGCTATGTCAATGGGAACTCTTTCATCCCAAGTTATGCCATCTAACCATAATGATTGCATTAATATTTTGGCTACTACAACAACTGGAGATATCCATCCAAGTGGATCGAACAATCTTACTATGTCTGATAATATTTTGCGTTTTGTATACTTAACGTCATCCATGTTAATATGAATCTTGTATGCGAATTCATCCGATAGTGGATGCCATATAATGCCAAGTGTTTTAAGACCCTGATCGAGATTCATGTCGAAAGTTGTAAGCGTTTCCTGGTCTTCCAGAGGAATACCACACAAAAGTTGTTCGTGACTGGCTACCCATTTTTTAAGTTTAAAACCTGCAGAGCTTAATAACATTCTCAATTCATCTCTTTTAGCTAATGCCGAATCTATGCTTACACCACCTGAAAGAAGATCGTCCACATAGAATTCATTGAGAATTGCTTGATGTGCCATGCTAAATGATGATTGATGATCCTCAGCAAGTTTTCGGAGCGTTCTAATTGCTAGAAATGGTGCTGAGGTCACTCCGAAGGTCACTGTATCTAAAATGTAATCCCGGACTGGCTCATTCGGATTATTGCGCCAAACAATGCGTTGGAGATCCGCATCTTCGGAATGTATACGTATTTGACGATACATCTTTTCAATATCTGCTACAAAAACAAATTGCAAACATCTCCATTTTAATAAAATTTGATCAAGACTATTTTGCAGAGAAGGCCCAGCATACAACACATCGTTCAAAGACATTCCTGAACTAGTTTTCCGTGATGCATCGAAAACAACGCAAGCCCTTGTACTGCTGCTTTCCTTGTATACCACATGATGTGGGAGGTAATTACCCTTGCATTTAGACGTGCTATTTGTTTCAAATTGTGTATCTTTATTGTCGCTGACTTCATGCATGTGATTCAATTCTAAATATTCTCGAATGCATTTTGAATATTCCATACATAAATCCGAATTTTTAGAAAACTTTCGTTCTAACGACATTAAGCTGGCAAGGGCGATGTTCCTTGATTCACCTAACGACTGTCTGTCAGCATTTTAAATGGAAGACGAGTAACATATCTTCCATCTATGTACGATAGGTATTCTGCAAGTAGAATTCCTCACAAATTTGTTCTTCGACTGTCGGCTGCCGGGTTACTGCAACTTCTTCCGACTCCCAAAATTTCCTTAATTGCGCATTTAAATCATTACTTTCGATCAGTTCTATTTTAAAACTATGGAGATTCACCTCTGGTTGCACATTAACTCCTCCGAAACTATCCATCCTAAACTCGTTCTCTGAACAATTGGGCCCATCGGTAATCTGTAAATGTCGCCTGTTATTATTTGTGCATAAACATCAGCACCGAATAGCAAATCAATTCTTCCAGGTTTATCAAAATTTGGATCAGCTAAATCGAAATTTTTAAGTTGAGTTTTCAAGTCTGAAGCTATATTCCATGTAGGTAACGAATTAGTTAATTGGTTCAAAATATATGCGTCGACATTTAGAGATTGTTCATTGCGCAATTTTACTTTCAAATTTACAAGTCCCTTATTTGGAGTGTGATGTGTCTTCCCAATACCACTCACACTTGTGTTTGTGCGCTTTCTTTCCAAGTTAAGTTGTTTAATTGCATTCTCGCTTATAAATGACGCTTGCGATCCTTGATCTAATAATGCTCTGAAAACCATGCAGCCACTTAAGGTTTGAAGTACTCTTTTCGATGTAACCGCACTCAATGTTTGCATATGCAATTCGTTCTGATTGGGACTGGTTGTCGGTACATGTACAGGCTCGAATTCTGTTGCATTAACATTAAGGGGGTTAGTATGGATTGGTTGATTCCTATGCAACAGCGTGTGATGCGCTTTTTGGCATTTTGCACATCTATTGCCACTGGGACATCGTGCTAACATGTGTCCTTTCGTCAAACAATTGATGCATAGTTTATTACGTTTCACTATATCAAACTTGGATTCATGGCTCATTTGGCTGAAAGTTGCACATTGGCGAATATGATGCTCAGCTTTGCAAACAACACAAGGTTGAACTGCTTGACTAGTATGCATTTGCACATTGTGGGCTTGATATGTATTTGGGTTTCTAGATACTTTAATACGTTCAATTCCTGCAGCCTCTAACGCTCTGAATCTACGCTGCATGAATTCAGACAAGTCATTTAGTGAAGGAAGAGTAGTTCTTTGAGCGTGCTCTTGCTCCCAAAGTTGCCTTGAAGCAAGAGGCAACCTCTGTGTAACGATAAAAACTAACATTGCATGCCACAGATTTTCAACTCCCATATTTTCGACAGCTTGTACACACTCCATTGTAGTGTCAAGAAGAGTATTTATAGAAGAAGATGACTCAGTGGCTTTGGATAGCGAAAACAACCGCTTAAATTGAGTATTCAATAAGATATTCAGATTGTCGTATCTATTATTTAAGATTTGCCAAGCGATGTCGTAATTTGCTTCAGTTACTGCATATTGGCGTAACAGTCCTTCAGCTTCCCCTGACAAACTACAGTTTAAGTAGTGCAACTTTTGCACTTTCGAAAGATTCGTTCGTTTATGGATAAGCGAGGTGAATAAGTCCCGGAATGAAATCCATTGCTCGTAAAACCCATGAAACTTCGGTATGGAAATGCGAGGTAACTTGATACCCTCCAAATTTGATTGGAATCCTTGCAATCCGACCTCCACTGATTTCTGTTCTTCCTCCTTTGTCGTTTTCACTGCATCTGAATTTTCTGAAATCCGTTTATCGTTGCTTGTTGAATTCTCCTCTGACTGCTCTGCTGCCTGCTGCTTATCCGATGCTTCTTTCAAATTATCATCTACCTCAGCCATGAACTCTAACTGAAGCTCATCAAACTGCATGAACAATTCACTCGCGAAATATTCTTTATTTAACTCCGCCTCATCACCTGTTAATAATGCCAAAATTCTCCTATGGTTTTCTTCGAAGTCAGCATGTAAATTATGCAAACGTTCTCTAACCATTCCGCAATACGACAACGTTCTACGACTTATTGAAGTCTTTTTAAAATTAGAACGGAGTCTATTCAATTGCTGTAAGAACAACTTTTGTTGCACAATAATAGTCTCCATTTTCTTGATTATAATCAGAAACTACCAAGTCCAGCTGTAGTTCCTCAAGTTTATATGGAGGTGGCAATTCAAAATGAAAAATTCACACAACACTTTGAGTTTGGCTTTTAAATTCAAAATATCCCAACAAAACTAATTTAATTTGGCGAATTAGTTGTTGGATTCAATGAATAACGATTTCAATCTTATCGTTGATTCATTCACGCACATCCGAATATACAAATATCTAACCAGCCGTTTGTAATTCAATTGTTCTGATTTCCCCGTTAGTTATGAGAAACCATCAAAATGTGTATTGATGAAGAAAGGCAATATAAAAGGCAAATAAAATAACAACAACAAAGAATCTAAGGATGCATATATAACAAAGGATATATTTACAGAGGAAAGGGACTTACCCCGGCAAACTGCATGCAATTTATATTATTACACAAGTTACAACCGAACCGCACCACGAATTAAGATTTGTGTTTAGCACTGCACTTCACTGATTTATTACCTAATCCGGCTCGACGGACCAAATGTTTAATGCGTTCACTTTGTATTTTACCACAATAAAAGAAAACACTATGATTTCGATTATACTTTATTGAAGTAAAATTAACTGAATAAACTTAGGCGAAAACTTGCGAAAAAAGCGTATAAAGCGACACAACGATCAAACGTAGCGAATTTCAAACAACGAACTAAGGAATGACAAAGCAAATTGTACGATTTTTATACAACATGAAAATTTCGGTACTTTTTCCGTTTAGTTTGGTCTACTATTAAGTTGTTTACAATTTAAAAAAAATGGAAAACACTATTAATAATGCAAAATATCAGCTGATGTGATTTCGTTAAATCGACTGGGACGACTGGAAATAATGACAATCACTTGACATTCAGATGATGGTGATGGTTTGTAAATAAACATTAGATTTGCTAGTTCATAGTTTAATTTTTTCTTTTTGATTTCAGGTAGCTCCGAACATCAGCGTTTAACAGTTCGAATGTTGGAACTCGGAACTGGATATGAACCGTGAAACAGACAAATTTTAACCGACGATTTTAGGATGAAAAAGTTGTGCGCGGAGATGTTTCCAAAGAATCAAACCACACCGCGCTCAACGTGTCCCAGTATTTGGCCTCTAAAGGGATCGCCGTGTTGAAACAGCCGCCTTATTCGCCTGATATGTCACCCTGAGACTTTTTTGCTCCCTAAACAAAATCTGTAGTCAAGGAACTCATTTTCAGTCGATTACGGACATCCAGGCGGCCGTGACGAGGGTACTCGCGGACATTCCAGTCGAAGCGTTCCACAAATGTTACGAAGCATGGAAAACGCGCTGGAATCGTTGTAGAGCTGCCCAAGGGGACTAGTTTGAAGGGGATGGCAGAGTTGTGGAATAATTTTTAAATATACGGTTTTCATGGAATAAGTCTCATTACTTAATTGTCACATCTCGTATAAACCAAATTTTGACCAGATTTAGAGAAACCAACTTGAAAGTTCAGTTGGATAATTTCTAGGACACGTAGTCACTCAGAAAGTAGAATGCGTCCAAAAATTCTCATTACTGAAAGCACCGGAGCAAATTAAACAATTCCTTGGTCTCGTCGGATATTACCGGAAATTCTTCAAAGACTACTCCCGTATTATAAAACCCATGACAAAATGTCTGAAAAAAGACGTCAAATTAAACATTTAGGATCCCGAATCATTCATGCCTTCGAAGCAATAAAGAATTTCCAAACTAATGAATCTGTTCTCGTCTACTCCGACTTCAATAAAACTTTTATTCTTACAACTGATGCAAGTAATTATGCATTTGGTGCTGTGTTGTCCCAAGAAGGACGACCAATTACACCAGCTGTACGTTAAATGACCACGAAACAAAATTGTAGTACCATAGAGAAAGAACTTCTCGCCATAATATGAGCTACGAAATATTATCGTCCCTACCTCTTCGGGAGGAAATTTATCATTGAAACAGACCACTTTACTCTTACTTGGCTTTTCTTAATAAAATAACCTAATTCCAAACTTGTTAGATGGCGACTGAACCTGTCTGAATTTGACTACACTATCAAGTATAAAGAAGATGCACAAAATATTGAAGCCGACGCACTTTCCAGGATTTCCAAGCCAGAAGTATTTTTTTAGAAAATCCCTCCAATATTCCCACTAGTAAAGCATGCATTAGTTTATTCAAAAATTGAATTATTATAAAAAAATCAATTTCAGGCTCTTCACGAATAAAAAAGGAAAAGGTATTTGGCAACAACCGAACCACAATACATGCTGGACAATTAGACGAACAGGATGTTGTCATCCTACTGAAAAACCAATTTAACCCAAAAGCTTGAACACAATCCTCGTAGAAAATGGAGAATTTTTCCAAACATTACATACTGCTTTCATTAACAATTTCATAACCAATGGAAAATTTAAAATTCTTAAGTGTAACATCCTATCAGAAGACGTAACCGATGAAGAAAACCTGGCAACAATTATAGAAGCAGAACATTTTAAAAATAACCATCGCGGCACAGAGGAAGTGTCAAAGGAACTAAAACTAAAATACCACTGCCCCATGCTCCTAACTGCGAAATCTGTAACTATGAGAAATATGTCAGAAACCCACCTAAGCCCTTATTCTAAATTACTGAAACCCCTCAAAAACGCGGAGAAATAATCCACGTTGATGCATTCTATACTCTCGAAAAATTATTTTTAACTATTATAGATAAATTTTCGAAACACGCTTGTGCAATCAAGACCCTCGGAAGAACTTGGAACGAGTTCAAAAGAGGTCTAGCATAATATTTTAGCCAGTTCGGTACAGTAAGCAAATTGATTTTCGATAATGAATTGAGATTTAAAGCAATCCTTTTGAAAGCTTTCCTTTGAAGCGAAAACGTCGAAATTGACACGCACTGCAACAAACGCGTACCTATCTGAGGCGGTTCAAAAAAATTTTCTAAGTCTCAAGGCAATCATTCATCCATCGATAATTCAAGGGGAAGATCTCATATGTGAAATTTGAGATGCGTTCTTGTTTTCATGATGAAACCGGTCAGGTTCACTTGTCAACGGCTGACAATGAAATGGTCTCAGTGATACACATACATTGAAAAAATGTGTATCGTATACAAAGATGAGTGCAATGTTGGACCATGTAGACCTCAGACAGGGTTCAGCTAACCTGAATGTGGAAATAGGTCGCAATCCTGTTTACGACTACGTCTCACCTGGCCCATTCATTGTAACAATTTTAGTTTTAATATTATTGTACGTGTGCGTAAATCGTAATCGTCGGAAATTAATAATTTCGTCGGAGTCTCAATTTAACGGTGGGGGTGTTACCTGGGTCATTCAACAAGTACTTAGCCTCACCGCCCAATGACGCTGCTATTACAAAAGAGTTTTACCATCGTGCAGTACATTCAACAAAACTAATGAAGGGAATTGACTGAAACTTTGACAGTAGGCTACTAAAAGAATGTACTGCACGATAGTAAAACCCTTTTGAAATAGCAGCGTCATTGGGGGTGAGGCTAAGTACTTGTTGAATGACCCACGTACATTCCATTTCCACTAACCCTCCACACATTCATCCGTATATTCCTTACATTAAAATAGTTACTTCATTTCCACGAAATTTTATTTTCCATTTCATTTTTGCCGATTCAAATTCTGATGATATTGGACACCTAAGTGCATTTACCCAGGTGTCATGTGTACACCTTTTGAGTTTCGCTTTTGCAAGAATTAATTTTTGCAACTAATCAGCATTTTTCTCCTATAAAAGTGGAAAGGCCTGAACATTCGGGTTGGTCATATAGTCAAGTAATTTTGCGGGAGCACGGCTAAGCCTGCCTTATCTATCCATCCAATGTGAGGCTTGCATTGAGGTGCTCATTAATTCGATTTACCATTTACGCGCACTTTATTGAATCCGTGTAGATTCAATAAAAATTAAATAAAAGCGATCGAAACAAAAACAAAGTTGGTTTTTTTTATAAAATCGGAAAAGGACAATTAAATCTCTAAGCTCAAGCGCAACATAGACACGATATACGAGTATTTGTGCATAACTTGTGTACAAAACCGATCAAGTCATAAAGATTCGTTTATTTATTTATTTGTTGCGCAAATAACACAATTATTTGTTATATATTTGACTCACATATAGAAATTTCACGCATCGATTCCATTTCAACTAAGGATATACTTTGGATTCCATTTCAACTAAGGATATACTTTGGATTCCATTTCAACTAAGGATATATGTATGTACTATTCTCGAGTGGAACGATAAGAACAGGCGCAATAATGAAAGATAAGACTATTACAACGTAAGATGCTGAAGACAATATACAATATTATTCGAGGATCACAAAATGTCGTGTAGAAATCGTCAAAATTACTTCCAAATCTTCTCTCTGCATTGGAAGTTCTATGTAATACTGAAAGTTCCTTAACCAAAATGTTATTTTAATATTTTGATCGCTTGTCAATAAAATGTGTAAAGTATCTTAATTACTACAAAGATAAAAGCAAATTTTGAAAAAACTTACCCTTTGTTATCAATGCAAAAATCCTCACAGCAGCAGTAGAACCCTTGAATTATGAATGTTGTTTCTTTGCGAGTATTCAGTTTCCGTTACGTCTGGATTGACGAGACAAAAATTTCAACGAAATTTCTTTGGAATAATTCGATAGTTTTTTCATTTACATAAATGTATAGGAAGAAATAACGCGTGAATATCCAATTTTACGTTTGTTTAAATAATTTGTTTAGCTAAACTGTTACTTCTACTTCAACGATGTATTTAAAATTAAAATTTTAAGAAATGTCCTATCTATTATCGGGCGTATTCTTTGTTTTGTTTATTTTTTATACTATTTTTTCATAATATAATCAAAAAGAATTCTATCTACAACTAATTACAACTAATGAATTCTTATGTGTTTTGTAATTATTATTGCCCCGTTTCACGCGATAAATGACAGTCATTGTTTATGTTTTTATTTGATTTAAAACACTTCACTTCAACTGTTCGCTTATAATTTATCACGCAGAAATGTACGAATTTCTGATCGAAACTGCGGAATGATCTGAAAGAATAAAAGCATTTTAGGTCAACGTTTTCTTATTGTATATTCATCAATGCAAAGTATGAAAAAGCAGAAGTAAATTCTAATGCGTTTAAAAATTTCGATTAAAGTTTGCTTGACAAAATTATGTATGACGAAGAATATCGTCATATTAACATAAAACTATACGACACGAACGTTATTCCAAACAAACAAGTCTCGCTAAACAAACTGTAAAGTTAAAAACTCGGCCTATATGAACTCTATAGCGACAAGTGAAGTGAGGTTGGTTGTTGAGCCATCCAAAACAGACAGCAGGAAATGGCAATATTTCCTCATAAGTTCGCACGTTTGGGGAAAAAACACAATTAATTCACGCCAAACAAAAAAAAATCGCCTCTCTGGTTTGCAAAAAGAGAAACGGCGTGAACAAGCGAGAATCAACTACCATCTCCACCGCTACAGAGAACACCTTTGAGTGGACGGAAGGGACGAAGGATAGGCGGTATCTCGTTTGGGAAGGGGAGAAAATACACCTAAAGTATAGCGATTTGCCAAGCGAAGGCAAGCTTAAGAGAGTCTGATTGCCACATTAGCAGAAATCCGAGTGTAGGCACGAGAAAAGGATCAGTGGGGAAAAAATAAAATGACAAATACGATTTCTGGCAAAGGTAATTTTACCTGAAGAAACCAAGAAAAGGTCCGAAAATGAGTTAAAGAAGACGCGGTCCCCCCTGCACCATGATTCATGTAGTGCACGGCCGGATTCGGTCCGGGCGGACCACCGGGTTTGGTCCGCTCCGTACCAAATCCGGTCGTCTGGAAAGCAGTCCGCGGACCAAAGTTGACTCCGATCGAGTTCGATGGATTTTCCACCGGACCAAATCCGACGACCGGACAAAACGCAATCAGTTGCGAAGCGGTGGCGATGTAGCAACAATTACTGCTACCGCAAAAGCGATTTTATGTTTGTTGGACATAATCGATGCCACTTCGTTTGCCATCTTCGCGCACCAAAAACTGAAGAACGACTGGCTGGTCCGATCGTGTGTTGCAAAAGAGCGGTCGTCTGTTACGGCTTATAGATTTATTCCAAGGAGTGAAGGATAGTTAGCGCAGGTTCTACTAAAAATGCTAGCTACCTCAAACGCATATGCATCAGCCAATGGAAGGTAATGAGTGTGAAGTTCAAGTGCAGCGAACTTTAGAGCACAAATTTTACAAAGCAAAAACAACAATTTTAATACTGGCTATAATTAATTCGAAAGATTTTTGTCGATAAGCCTCTGAGTAAGCTACCGACAACGGTAGCACGACAGCCTCTTTCGGGCCTTGGCTTAGAGATAGTAAGAGTATATCATTATCATGATAGAATGTGTTTCCACAAGGTGATATGGTCAGTATCACGCTTTTGCCGTGTGTCCGTCCACCCAGCTGCGATACGGTTTGATTTTTAAATCAGCACGTATCATAACTGAACGGGCTTATAGTCTATGCGAGGAATCACTCAAACTAAACCTCGCTGCCGCCAACGAGAGTCGAACCAGGGACCTTCGGCTTACGGGATGAGTGTTCCACTACACCACGCGGATTACGAAGATAGCAATGATTGAGTTCAAAACCAGAAATTAATCCGGGATATTTTTGCGGACAACCTTGTTTCAGCTAGATTTCACACGGCCCCAGTATAGCGGAGAAATAAAATCTACACCGTACTCTGGGAAGTTGATGGTAGCTTGTAATAATCGAGGAGCTATGGCTCTAAAAGCCAGCGCTGCCACAGGCACACAGCACAAACTCAATTTAACAATTAGTAAACCTTAACCATCGGTCTTTCCCTTACGTTTTATCAGACCGGGTATAGGACCCGGTACGGTGGCAGGCTTCCACCTCAAAACATGAGCCAGCCGCCGGGTACCCATTAATCCTTCTTTTGTTTCAGGTGACTTCTTGGGTTGAGTGGCCCAAGCAGAGTGCCTTTTTATGGCATAGAGATATACAATCAAATTGTATAATTCTATGACATAAATTGGTCACCGGGGTACTCTCCTTCTGATGGGAAAGTTCATACAATTCAAGTTGTATGAATCTTCCACTCAGAAGAGGAATACCTGGCCACTTCAACAAGCTATCTATGGATTTATTCCGGTTGGGTGGGTATGAAGGGGCTCCACCACCACCCGGTTGCCCCTCTTTCGTTTGTGGGCCATGAATTTATTTGGGTAACGACGGGGTCACCCCAAGTTCGCCTTTCTTTTCAGGTTTCACTTGTTCTAGTACAAGTTACATCTCCCTCGGTGAGGTTATCTACAAATCTTGCGACTTCGGTCGCCTTTTGAGCTATCGACCAATTCGTGAATGCGAAATATCTTTGTAGTGGGTCCTCGTGCTGGGGAAATGAACCCGCCCCACGACACCGCAATGCTAGCCTGCCAGCGCATTCACGCGTCTCCAGACGAGGGCATTCTCGGCAGATACCTCCATCTTCTTCTGCCGGGGCAGCAGACCATCGCTGCAGTCCTTCACGGGCTTATTGAAACTCTCATAAATTCACTACAAATGGAGCCCAACGTGGGGCCCGAAAAGCCCGGCTGTATCATCAGTCGTGAGCACGAGACAGTCCATCGTCTCTAGGTGTCCCCACTAGGTGTTAGAATCATTGGCGGGTAGATAACTCCCGAGGGTGATTGCACTGATCGTGCCCCAGCAAGCCTAGTAACTTTCGAACGTGTATTGTGTTTGGACATCAATATCGTTTGGTCCTGCTTTTGATTTATACTTTGGTGGTTTACCACCATTGTATAACTAGTAAGGCCAAATGATATTAGAGTCCCTTTTTGTGTTCGGAAGTTATTATCCCAACAACTTTTTGCGGAGGATTCTGATTCGCTCCCGAAACCAGCGGTGCCTAGGTGTCTTAAATTACATGGATTTTGATTTCATGTGATTGGCTGATTAGCTAATCCATGACTATCCATGACAAGACACGCGCTGCTTGTGGATTAGAATCCAACCCTGGGCTGACAAGTTGTAACTTGAGAAAATTTGCGGATGAGGGATCACTTCTGAACCCTGATTTTCATGGTGCCACAAGAGAGTGTCCCTGAAACGCTTTAGAAGGATTGTGCCATTGGTGTCCATACTTGGGAGGAAGGACGGAAAGGAAAGACCGGTTATATTTTTTTGGATAACGTAAATTATTTTTTCATACCTTGCGGTTTTTTTTTTTGTGAGGAGTGTGAATAGTTCGCCACTTTCGGCCGTTTTTTGTGTGTTGTCTTAATAATATTTAATTATTTCTTTTACAGCATCATCTAGCATTTTTACTATTCTATTATTATTAGCGTCAACATTGTTAGGATGTCGACCAAACGCACGCCAGACAAGCGCAGGTTGCGTTCGGAAGCAGGGCCCACGGCATTGTGTGTCATCTGTCAGCAAGCACGAAATGATGGAACGTCCGTACAAACGTTGGCGTGCGGACATGAGTTCCATGAAGCCTGCGTGACCCAGCATTTACTAGTCAGCCGGACTTGTCCTCTATGCCGACAACCAGCCACCTCAGTGGAGCGACCTTCCAGCCACCTAGAGCTTCCAGCTGCTCAAGGGGCGGTGCCCAAAACAAAGGACCGGCGGGAGCAGGTTCCAACAGCGGCTGATGAGCCTGACTTAATGGGCCGAGCTGAAGCAGTTCCGCCTGCGGAAGAGGCGAGACCCACTGTGGCTGTGGAGGCGACAGTTTTACAAGACTTAATGGCGCTCATGCAGGACCTGACCTGTCCACCCGGGTAGCTTCGCTGGAAAGCCAGAAGGAGAATCCAGTACCACCTCGGCCAAGAACGCCTCCTATGTGGGATTCGGACCCAAATCCGTGGGATTTTCCGATAGACTCGCGGCGCGATCACGAACGAATCCGGCCAGGTGCGGCAATGAATCCGTTGGCTCCAGTGTACCGGCCCCGATTGAGCCAAGCACCGCTACCAAATCAGGCTCCAGTGATTCCGCCGGACCAACGCATCCATCCACACGCTACGTATCGGCTGAAGCCGACGCAGATCCCCAGCATCATCCAGGGATGGAATCTGCATATACCATAACGGTGGAAGTCTTCATTAGTCGGGTGGAGTCGCTGATTGAGCAGATGCTAGCAGGAGACCGCACGGCGCTCGCAGGATACTTGCCAATGCTGCTTAGGGGAGCAGCACTTGAGACATATTGGCGAATACATTCGGCCCCACCATCAATACGCTGGTCACGGTTGAAGGAGGTACTCCGCATGGAATACCCTACGGTCGACATGGACGAATTAGTACTGGACAAGATGAATGCTAGATGGCAGCGTCCGGACAAGTCCTTCCATCAATATCGAGCCGATATCCTTCGGTTGAATGACCAGTTGTCAGAGCCGTTGTCTTCTACCCAATTACTGCGCCTGCTAAAGCGCAATCTAAGGCCGGAGATTCGTCGCCATATCGTGAACTCCGATCCACAGAGCATGGAGGCACTGCTGAGAACTGTGCGTCGTCTAGAAGGGTTTGAGGAAGATCTCCGGGACCGGCCATACTTACTAGCTAGGACGGGTCCTCGACGAGGAATCGCGGAATTGGCCCCAGATTATACCACCATGGATCTGGAGGAAGATTTGGACCAGGACCAGCTTGCTGTAGCAGCAGTGGGAAGTCTTACGACCTGCTGGAATTGCCATCAAACCGGACACCGGTTCATTTCATGCCGAGCAGAGCGTAAGGTTTTCTGCTACGGTTGCGGCAAGTCGGACACTTACTTCCCGGACTGTTCTGAATGTGCCGCGCGAAAAAACGACCAAAAGAGTACCCGACCACCTCAGCGGTACCCGAAGCCCCCACAGTAGCTCCTCAGCCAGCTGCACACCCCAACAAACCTGACGTTAACCCACCAGCCATGACCACTACGACTGCGGATGTTCACTCTCTTCCGGAGACCTCGCCAACGACAATATTGAAGCGACCATCGCAGTCACTGCCAGAAGAACCCCGGCAGCCTCAAATACGCACTCTGAAACCTTATCATGTTCGACTGCAGGAATATCGGGTGGCTCGAGAGCGAATATTTGCTTCCGAAGTAGTCACTTCCCGCCCGCGCACGACAAATTGGTCAACCCGTCGTTGGCGGAATTTCCGCAAGAGAGTGCGCACCTGCCGTCAAACCTTAAACTCTTGTAACATCTCGGAGGTTGCTGAGAATGAGATCAGACCTTATCATCTAATTAAAGTGTTGGGCGAGACCGTGTTTGCATTGATCGACACGGGTGCCAGTATCAGTTGTCTTGCCTCGAGCTTTGGCTCGAAGGTGCTCCAAGACTATCCGAACTTGATTAAATCCTGGCGCACTGAAATCAGTACAGCGGATGGCACCAAACACCCTATACGAGGTAAACTAACCACACCCGTGACGTTCAGGGGTCAGACGAAGGATATTACTTTCTACATTATTCCGTCTTTGACTCAGAATGTGTACCTTGGCGTCGATTTCGTCCTTCGCTTTGGACTGGCCTCAGATTTATTCACAGATTTGTCTTTAAAAACCAGAAATGTCAACGAAATCACTTCTATTCCCGATAGGCATGACCTGACGCCTAACCAACGACAACGCCTGGAAGCATCCATCGCTGCTTTCCCATCTAACGCTACCCAAGGCCTTGGCCGCACCACTCTAGTCTCACACGCCATCGACGTTGGCGATAGTAAACCGATTAAACAGAGACACTACGCCATCTCACCGGCCATGGAGAAATTGGTGTATGCGGAGCTAGATAGGATGCTCGAGTTGGGGGTCATAGAGGAGTCCCAAAGTGCCTGGTCATCACCGGTAACCTTGGTGGTGAAGCCAGGTAAAGTCCGCCTCTGTCTTGATGCCCGTAAGGTAAACGCGGTTACCATCAAGGACGCGTACCCTCTTCCACTCATCGATGGAATACTAGGGAGACTGCCGAAAGCCAATTATATCACCAGTCTCGACCTAAAAGACGCCTTCTGGCAAATTCCACTCGATGAGGGGTCGAGGGACAAGACCGCCTTCACAGTGCCTGGACGACCATTATATCAGTTCGTCACAATGCCCTTTGGGTTGTGTAACGCACCGCAAACGATGACTCGGTTGATGGACAAGGTCATCCCACCTCGCCTGAAACACCAAGTGTTCGTGTACCTTGATGATCTGTTACTCATCACGGAAACGTTCGATCAACACCTCCTACTTCTACAAGAAATAGCCCTGCACATCAGTAAGGCGGGACTCACCATCAACGTACAGAAAAGTAAGTTTGTCATGAAAGAAGTCCGATACCTAGGACATGTCATAGGACATGGCACTATCAAAACGGATCCAGACAAAACTCGTGCGATTGATGAGTTCCCCTTACCAAAAACTGTGAAGCAGCTACGACGTTTCCTTGGTGTGTGCGGTTGGTACCGAAGGTTTCTTCGGAATTATGCAACAGTTTCAGCGCCCCTGTCAGACATGTTGCGGAAAGGGAAGTTCGTTTGGACCGAACTCAGCCGAAAGGCATTTGAAGAGCTTAAACAAGCCCTCACATCAGCTCCTGTCTTGCACAGCCCCGACTTCACGAAGCCCTTCTCCATTCATTGTGACGCAAGTCAACATGGAGTAGGAGCCGTGCTGGTGCAATTGACCGACGAAGGAGAGGAAGCTCCCATCGCCTTCATGTCCAATAAGCTGAATTCGGCCCAAAGAAACTATACTGTTTCCGAGCAAGAATGTTTGGCAGCGGTAATGGCTGTGAAGAAATTCCGAGCTTATATCGAGGGCCACCAATTCGAGATCATCACGGACCACGCGTCACTACAATGGTTGATGAACCAGGCAGGTTTAAATGGACGCCTAGCCAGATGGGCTCTTAAACTGCAAGGGTTCAAGTTCTCCATCAAACATCGGAAAGGGACCCAGAACATCGTACCCGTCACTCTCTCACGGATGTTTTCCCCCGAGGGAGCCGAATTGACAATAAATGACGAGGACCCCATCGAAATAGATTTGGACAGCCCACATTTCGAATCAGACAGCTACAAAGAGTTGAGGCAAACCATAGCGACCCAACAATCACAGCTGCCTGATTTAAAGGCAATAGACGGCTACGTGTATAGACGAAATGAATACGCCACTGGTGATCCATGGCAGGGAGAAGAGTCTTGGAAACTCTGGGTACCGGAGGAAATGACACAACATCTGATCCTCCGCGCACATGACCATCCTTTAAGTGCCCACGGAGGTTACGGTCGGACGTTACGGCGACTCAAGAAATACTTCTTTTGGCCTAAAATGGCATCTCAGGTCAAAGACTACGTGAGCGCCTGTGAGACCTGTAAAGGCACCAAAGCGCCCAACCAGCCTCTTCGACCTCCTATGGGTCAACTCAACGTCCCAGAACGCGTATTCCAACGTCTATACATCGATCTACTCGGTCCATATCCTCGGTCTTCCATGGGGCACATCGGAGCTATAGTCGTTCTCGACCAGCTTTCAAAATTCCCAATGGTGGAACCTATCCGTAAATTCACAACTCCATCGATCGTGAAATTCTTAGAGAACCGGGTATTCCATGTGTTCGGTGTTCCAGAGAGCGTGTACTCAGACAACGGAGTACAGTTCCGGTCTCGGCAGTTTAAGAGCCTACTTGAGCAGTATGGCGTTGAACACCAACTGACGCCCATATACTCTCCTCAGTCCAACGCATCAGAACGGTTGAACCGCACCCTATTGGCCGCGATCCGTTCTCACGTCCACCCATCTCAAAAGGATTGGGATCGGCGATTGTCTGCCATCACATGCGCCCTGCGATCCTCGTATCATTCCGTCACCGGTGTCGCCCCTTACTTTGCCGCCTTTGGACAGCACATGATTTGCCACGGTAAATCATACCGGCTGTTACGGCAATTAAAGTGTTTGGGAGACCCCGTAGTTGCGCTGGAGCCCCACGAACGTTTAGGAGACCTCCGCCAACAAATCGGACGGAAGATTAAGGCCGCAGGAAGTGCAAATGAAGCGCAGTACAATCTCAGGTCACGATCTGTTAACTTCAAAGAAGGAGATGAAGTTTTCCGGCGAAATTTCCGCCAAAGTGACGCCGCGGGGCATTACAACGCCAAGCTGGACAGGCGATTCTTGAAAAGCCGCATAAAAAGGTAATGGGACCTAACCGTTACCTGATAACGGATCCATCGGGAAAAGAAGTGGGGATATACCACGCGAAAGACCTGCGCCGATAGATAATTAGTCACGCCTGTTTGTCCGTCCGCATATATTTTCAAAAAAACGCGCAAGGGTAGTATACTTCCGGTCAAACATAAACATAAGTCAGTCTGTCCGTCTGTCAATTGTGTTTTTCTTTATTGTCCGTTATCTCTAGTCCCGACGCGAAGCCAACCCATGATACACAGAAAGATCCTTCAGCTCCTTTTTCGCAATCCGCATCGCCTTGGGATTGCGAGAAAATTAGCTGCCCTGTAATAATCGAGGAGCTATGGCTCTAAAAGCCAGCGCTGCCACAGGCACACAGCACAAACTCAATTTAACAATTAGTAAACCTTAACCATCGGTCTTTCCCTTACGTTTTATCAGACCGGGTATAGGACCCGGTACGGTGGCAGGCTTCCACCTCAAAACATGAGCCAGCCGCCGGGTACCCATTAATCCTTCTTTTGTTTCAGGTGACTTCTTGGGTTGAGTGGCCCAAGCAGAGTGCCTTTTTATGGCATAGAGATATACAATCAAATTGTATAATTCTATGACATAAATTGGTCACCGGGGTACTCCCCTTCTGATGGGAAAGTTCATACAATTCAAGTTGTATGAATCTTCCACTCAGAAGAGGAATACCTGGCCACTTCAACAAGCTATCTATGGATTTATTCCGGTTGGGTGGGTATGAAGGGGCTCCACCACCACCCGGTTGCCCCTCTTTCATTTGTGGGCCATGAATTTATTTGGGTAACGACGGGGTCACCCCAAGTTCGCCTTTCTTTTCAGGTTTCACTTGTTCTAGTACAAGTTACATCTCCCTCGGTGAGGTTATCTACAATTCTTGCGACTTCGGTCGCCTTTTGAGCTATCGACCAATTCGTGAATGCGAAATATCTTTGTAGTGGGTCCTCGTGCTGGGGAAATGAACCCGCCCCACGACACCGCAATGCTAGCCTGCCAGCGCATTCACGCGTCTCCAGACGAGGGCATTCTCGGCAGATACCTCCATCTTCTTCTGCCGGGGCAGCAGACCATCGCTGCAGTCCTTCACGGACCTATTGAAACTCTCATAAATTCACTACAAGCTATAGCAGAAATTGGAAAAACTTCTGGAAACTTATTTCTCAGACGATCCACAAAAGAGGCATAAACAATTGGAGTGAAAGACGGACCGCGAATATTCGAATCACGTTAAGAACAAGCCGAGAAAGAGCTAGAGTGACGGAGCCAAAGCAGATAATTAATTTCTTAAGATAAATTGATCTGCTCTAACAAATCCAGCTATACTATAGAAATGGAGGCATGACATATCTTAACAAGTTGGGTAAACAGACCTACGCTCATGTTAGAAGGGTTTTGTACCCAACTTCTCTGAAATGCAGTCACTAGCAATGAATAACGTCAAGAAATATGTCAAAGAGATGTGCACGTTCAAAGGAAAATCCATTGTTTTTCTATTTTCAACGGTCGCCATTTTGTTGCAAACCGACAAAAATCACTCAAATCATGAATTCTCAAAAATATTAATGTTATTGATCTTATTGGAAAATTTCAAGAAGATCAAGTCAAAACTGCAGTGAATGATTGGATGGAAAGTCCATAAAATACCAAAATCATGTGTTATTGCTGTTGTACTTTGAGAAATTTCAAACTTCTATAACTTCCGTGTATATCATTCGATTTTCATCAGACTTACAAAGCTTAAGAAAACTTAGTAGGACTACCTAAATATCGAATTTCGTTCAGTTTAACGGTACCGATGTGATTTTATTGGGGAAAATGTGAAATTCGAAGATCATACTATTATTAACAAAGTTGAGCGAATTTCGACTTCTAAGGTATTTGTTGCTGTTGTACTCATAAACACCTACCTCCATAATTTTTTTCAGATTTTTCGGATCACAGGTGTCCAATCGCGAGGGGGGCGGGACACAAATTTTTCGTGTATTTCCTCTCCTTGCGCGTCCCCCGAAGCAAAAAGTATCAAATTAAGACCGGTTATGAAAAGCTCTCATCAAGACCTTTCATTTGATATCCATATCGGCTACCTTTGATGAAATTTTTTTATGGGGGCCACTCCGCTATATGGGGAGAGCCCCCCCTAAGGAACTTAAAAAATTTTTTGTAGTTGAACTTTGAAGAGAGCACCACTTTACACCTGCACACAAAATTTGATGTTTCTAGCTTAAGTAGTTTGCGAGAAAAAGTGCTGTGACACACGGACGGACGGACGGACAGAAAGGTCGCCAAACTGGGAGGGTTTTGTAAAATTATTTTACAAAACCCTAAAAAATGAAGTCTAACATACCCAACCAAATATCTACAATCCTCAACTGAATT